>QAOC01023551.1:298481-380512 GCA_003255005.1 Begonia fuchsioides
CTTTTAATGGAGAATTCATTTGAGAGAGTCCACCGACGGCTTGACACGATGGATGTCCGCCTCGCAACATTGGATCGGCGGTTCGACGAGGCACAAAACCGACAATGGCCTGGAATTTTTTGTACTTCGCCGGCACCCTCACCCACAGCTGCTCCACCTCCATCGGACGATACCCCTATGGAGTAGGTTCGTTCTTTTGTACTCTTTTCAAACAATTAAACAATTTTTTGTAACATATTTAACTTTTTAATGGAAAAATGAATGCTTTCAAATTGGATTAATTGTTAACTCTTTTGCGAATTGTTAACAAATTGGATGCTTTCAGTGTATTGTTTATTCGATGTATTGTTTTCTTGTTTCTTTTGCGTAATGGAGGCGATACATACAAATGTTATCATGCAAATTTTTTTTGGCTTGAAGAAAACAATATGCATAAATTGGTCATTACATAATATCGAATAAGTTATACAACTTCAATATACGAAATTTTTTTTTTCTTCTTTGGCTCATTTGGCTCGGCTCGTTTAGGCTCGACTGGCTCGGATCGGCTCGCTCGTTTAGCCTCGAGGCTCGCGAGCCGGCTCGAGCCAAATTTTTTTTAAAAAAGCTCGACAGAGCCGGCTCGAATAGGCTCGACAGGCTCGAAAGGCTCGGCTCGTTTGGCTCGTCAGGCTCGACGAGCCAGCCTTCCCCGGGCTCGAGCCGGCTCGATTGCCAGCTCTAGTGACAACCAAAGTGCAATACATCTCATGAAAAATCTGGTTTTCCATGAGAGGACCAAACATATTAGTATAAAATTTCATTTTATACGGGATCTACTGACAGAAGGAGAAATAAAAATCGACAAGGTTCACACAGATCAGAATCCAGCAGATTTTTTAACAAAAGTTCTAAATGTTACTAAGCTTAAAACACTTTTAAGCTTAGTAAATGTGACCAGCAAGTAGACCAGGAAAGAGGGGAAGCAGATTTATACCTTAATCGCGAAAACAGCCTCAAGGTGGAGATTGTTGTGAATGGTGATGCTATTTTTCAGCATGGATCACCTGAAAGACAATAACCGAATAACTGAAAAATGTTCTAGAAGACCGAAAGTTACTCAAGCAGTTATTTCTTATATTGTGTATAAATACATAGTAAGAGTCTGTAATTTGAAAGAGAGGAAAAACTCAGAGAGAAAAGCCGAGAGAACCAGCAAGAAGAAAAACAGAGAGTCGAGAGAACTTATCTGTGAGAATTTCTTTGTTTTCTTTCGGGAGAGAATCTGAGGTCTAGGGTTTCCAGAGAGCATTTTTTGTGGAAGAGAAGTAGATCTGAGAAGGTCTGGAATTTTCGTGATTAACAAAGTATTCTGCTTCCCGTGGATGTAGGACATCTGTCCGAACCACGTATCCAACGGCGTACAAACCTTTACTGTTTCTGATATTTTTCTTTACTGAAACTCTTTGTCTTCTGAAGTCACGCGCCAAGCTTTTCTTTCTTCAGTCGTGTCTCTATAGTCTGTACGACATAACGGGAGAGAGAGAGAGAGCAAAGAGAAAATAGTGATCGGAATAATTGTCTTGTTCTTAACTAGGAGTCGACCGGCTTTTCAAATATTGGGCTGAACCGGTAGGGCTGGACTACGGACCTAGCCCACCTCCAATGGGACGGACCAAGGCTCCTAACCACCTCAGATAGAGTGGTCTGTGAATCTGTTCGCCGGCCTTGGCTCCCCTCGCTGGGATTTGAGCCGGCTCGCCAATGGTGATTACTTCTAAAAATAATCCTCGCCGATCTCGAATCTTTTGTGCTATGGTAGAGATTCAGAAGTTTGAGTCTTTGGTTGTGAAGAAAAGAAAGGTTTCAAATTTCGTAAGAGGTGCCCGCGGCGAGCCTCGTCAGCAGTCGGAGTTTCTTGTACCAAAAAAGGAGAAATCCCTCGCCCCCAGGGCCCCCACACCCCGGCCCGACAGTTTGTGAGGGGGTTAAATCACGGTGACTCAGTAGCCCAGAGGTGGGAGGCCCATGCCTGTTACCACAAGGAGCAACCTCAACATTGGAGGATTAAACTCCCACACTGTGGCAGCGCAGGCTTCGAACCGTGGCCCTTGTACCAAATCTACCACAACTTGGCTACTGAGCTAAGCCCGTGCGGGCAGCAGTCGGAGTTTCTGGTTAATTGAATTCAGTTGGGCGAAGGTGGAAGGTGAAGTACTAGGTAAGGGGAGTCGTGGTCTTTTTTTTGTCTTTTTTGAAATTATGGTCATACCATAAATATTTAATAATATTTTAGTTATTCAAATATACAAATACCAAACTTATTATATATTTAATAATATTTTAGTTATTCTCATTAAATATTTTTTTTATAGAAACTAATTTAAAAAAATTAAATTAAAAAAAGTATTAAAATAATATTATTTAAGAAAGTATAATGACATAATAGATTATATAATTATATCAAATTTACCTAAAATTTCAATAGTAAAATTAAAATTGAGTATAAAAAATTAAAAATTTTAAATAATAATTTCTTAATGATCAAGTTCGGGTTCAATGGTTTAACTACATTAGACAACCGGACCAACAAGATAAGTCATACATAATTTAGGATCGTTAAACAACCAATATCAGTGTAGAATCGATAAAAAACAAGCTAAATATTTTAGTTATGGTATGGTTAGGATCGTTAAACCACCAATATCGGTGTAGAATCGATCGAAATCGAACTAAATATTTTAGTTATGATTTGGTTAGTTTTGAACACTTCTAATACTAGGTTTCGAGAGACACCATTATTCTCCAATCGTATTGCCCAAACTGGTTGGGCCGCGATCATTCTACTCAAATTGAAGGAATTTGGCTCCCTCGAATACAAATTCTTATTAATTGAGTAAATTATATTTACTTTCTTAATATATTTTTATTGTGCAGTTTCATACTTTAGTATACAATAAGAATGTATTAAACTTAGCATTACCTTTATTGATAGTTAAAGTCTTTTGATTTATTAAAATAGATGTTATCTTACATGTATATTGTTATTCAATTCTTCGTGCATACATTCAATTATATATTTTTCTCGTATTATAAAAAATCTTGTTTTAGCTAAAGTAATACTATCGCCGACTTTGTCACGTCCATATTTCGAAAACTATAAACCTAATCGTTATATTTTTCACGGCCTTTTATCTTAGGCTTGTACTGCTGTTTTCATTTTAAACGTATAAAACATGTTGCGAATGTCAAGTTATAGAACATGAGAATAAACATTAGAAGTGAAATTTGTCTTTGTTGGATTCGGTTGGATCACTCCAAACGACTTTCTCCTTTCATGAGTGAACTCGACATGCATATTTTTCTGTCTTAATGCTTAGAAATTTAATTTTACTATGCAAGGTTGCACATTAATTAGTTTTGTAAACTTTAAATTATTTAATTTTTTTTAAAAATATGGATAAATATTAGTTTATCTCTTGACCTATTAAGATAGAGGTAGAAAATACAAAGGTTGTCAATTGACTCTTGAAACTTTACCATAATTTTAAAGAATACATTGTCGTCATGTTTTATTTTGATTTTACGATATTTGTCAATTTAGTTAACACATGTCATCAATTAACTATGACAAATAAGTTAAAAATATAAGATTTGTTGTTTTTTCTAAGATTAACAAAGTTAAATAGAAACGAAAATGTAGTATTTAAAGTTCTTTTATTTCTCACAAATTAAATTAACAAAAATTACTAATCAAATCAACAAATATATTAAAATAAAAAAAATGTAATAACAAAGTGTCTATTGAATTATGATAAAGTTTAATATGTGAATCAAAAAATAAAATAAAATATCTATTACAATTGCTCTCAAGTGGTAAATAAATACTTATTTTTGGAACTTTAATTATTTATTTTTCTTTACCCTTAAAATATTTACTTTTTAAACTTTAATTACTTAATTTTCTTAATTAATATTGAAGACCAGAGTATATCTTACCAATTTTGGGATTTGACAAAAATTATGTGTCAACTCCATCACCATCTTAAATGTTCCTTCTTCTTCACAAAACCGTCTTCCACTGTTCCATCTCCAAAACTCATTCGATCCATCTTCTCCCCCACTCTCCAGATGCGAAACCCAAGCGATCTCTGTCTCGACGACGATGACTCCTGGGAAGCTCGAGCTTTTGCTGAAGACACCAGAAACATCATGGCCACCACTTGGCCGCCACGGTCCTACACTTGCACCTTCTGCAGACGAGAGTTTCGGTCCGCTCAAGCCCTAGGTGGCCACATGAACGTCCACCGCCACGACCGAGCACGGCTCCGCCTAACCCCGTCGCCAAGATCGGTTCAAACTTCTTCGTCTTCGACCTCCAAACTCGTAATCCCATCCCCTGGATTTGCATCCAACGGCCACGGTTTACGCTTCTTGTACCAGTTATCAAACCCTAGTTTCAGATTCAGCTCGTCTCCTTCCTCTTTGCTCTCCATGTCGACGAATTGTCCGACAAAGATTCCTCAAATCTGTTCAACCAACCCTGGACTTATCAAACCTTATCAGCCCTTGGTCGGCAAGTTTACCGGCGGCAAGGAAGAGCTTGATCTAGAGCTCCGACTTGGTCAAAGGCCGACACCATCTTAACAAAACGAAAGAAGACAACCCCTCCAAAGCTCAGAAAAGAACGCCATTGATGTCTTGTAATCTTGTAATCTGCGGGCAAGAGCTTTTCATAACTTTCCTCTGTAATTTTTTTTTCTCGTCAGTCTGTTCATATCATATCGATTTGATTCCGCAAGAACTCACAGAATCAACGCTGGAGAAACAAACCCAGAAAATTGAAGGTGAAGAATTTCATCATTAATAATATTTTTTTTTTGGGAAAAGAAAATATTTATTCTGGAGATTTGGAGAAGATGGACTGGAAAAGATTATTGGCAGTGCACTGTCATTTTCTTGTAGCTTATTTTCATTTTTCTGAGTCCAAGTCTGTCTGAATCATACATTTCCGTGGAGATCATTTCTATCATTTAATACTAAATATATTATATTTTTACTCAATCTTTTAACCTTTTTTCTGTCCATAAATACAGACGTACCATTTTATTTTGTCCTTCTTCTTGTCTTTTCAAGCTCACATTAATCATAGTTTATATGTTTGTAGTTTACTAGTTTATTACTTCTATTTTCATAAGTCTTTATGTAATTCTATGTTTAGATCAAGGTTCCCTAGCTGTACCTTGAGAAGTTCGGATAATTTTAAGGAATATTTCAAATGTTTCAACCAAATTACAAGTTTCGATGTTATAATCTTAATATCACTCGTTTCTTTTCGACTCAAAATGGCCATGTGAATCCCATGAAATAACTAAAGGCTCATTCTTGAAAAAATGTTTATATTTAAATATTCATAAATTCATGAACTTCTTGAAAGTGGTAAATTAATTTTGAAGTGTTAAGATGATTATATTAATTAACTAGATCATTAAGCCGATGAATGATGGAATAGTATGCGTGATTTGAATTGGATGAAAAGAGGTGAAATAGATTTGGAAAATGATAGAGAATGACAGGTGAAAATGGAACGATGAAGTGAAGGGTTTGAGTGCTTAATTATGACTAAAAATTTAAAAAGAGATAAAGCATTGTTATTATCAGTATAAAAAAAAAAAGAAAATGTTTCTGAGTGGGGAAAATGGTGGAAGGAGTATCACAGGGAGAGGCTTTGATGAAATATCAAATTATTTGCATCGAAGTCTTTCACAATTACAACATAAAATTATATTGATTGTGAGTTGGAGTGTTTGTGGTCTAGATTGGTCTGGCTTTTTGAAAAATATGGGCGGGCTAGTAAAATTCGATTCTAAATTTTTTGAACCAGAAATAGACTGTTGTGGATCTAAATTCATACCAAAATCAAACCATATATCCAGTTCTGGTTTCAATCCGGTCCAATCATTTCTATTAAATATCAAAGACAAGGCAATCTAAAGTTAGGTTGATTGAGCCCGAAACTCATAACACCGGAGGTGTGCAATCTAATTTTGCTCATACGACGGATAATTAAGTGGTTTATTAGCAACGTTCTCTTTCTTACCAAATAAAACATATTTTGACCTAACCTCAAATATAGAACTCTACCAGCAATCCAAGATTCAATCAAGAGTTTAATTGGACTCAATTCAAAGTCCGGGTGAGTAAGCATAAAACTATAGAAGCGTGTATGTAACTATTGTAAAATAACGACGACAATTGACAGCATCGTGCCAGTGATATGAACTCAAACCAAATGTTAATATTAAATCTCAATGTTGTTGAATCTCTCTCTTCTTGGCATTTATTTTCACTTACTATGGTTATGCAAGGGTGCGATCTAACGGTTAAAATGCACTTATCAAGCTATTCATAAATTAGGTGTATCGCCATTAGTAGGTAAATGATTGCCATTCATTTCATATACATATATCATCAGCTATTTATTTACACGGCAGTATCCATGTTGGGTGTAAGGGTGGGCAGAACAAGATTGTGATCACATGAACTTAGTCGCACATTCTAGAAATTATGATACCACGAGTATGTTATTCTTAATATGCGAATAAAACTAAGACATTCTAGAAATTTACTTAAAGAAAGACTATAAAACCAAGAACCACACTCATGTTCTTCCAATCCGCAAAAGTCTCGGTACGATATCAACTTGCATGCGATATTCTCGAACTCTGTGAGGAAAACTATATCGATGGATCTCTATTGCTTTCAGTAGAAATGAGATCTTTCAACTTTTTTTTATTACAAACAAGGTTGTCACGGTAACATGAACTTAGTCGCACTTACGTCAAGAAAGCGAGTGACACACTTCAGATATCCAAAATCTATTCGACCCAACTCTAAATCTTAGTAGCAAACACGAATTTTGTCGAGAATCCACATTGTAATGAAAAACTTCGTTTTATACTCAGTGAGTTTCTCTTGTGGCTTTGCGATATTTGCTTTGAGTATTTATTCAAATGTTGTTACTGGACTGTCGTTTTGATTTGCATTGCATGAAATAATTATGGGGAAGACAAATAGATAGGGCCTGGATTTCGAAATAGACAGCTAATAAACAGTAGACGTGATTCAAGATTTGAAATTATGTTGGCAGAGGCCATTTGGTTGGGTGTGACAAAGAAGCTTGGTCCCCCTCATCCTCTTCTGTCCATCGAAATCGACTCTTGAGAACACGATGACCGTGTATTCATGCATTCATTCTTTCGTTTACTCTCCTACTTCAATCCTCCATTATTCTCCCTCCCTCTCGGTTTCAAACCACAACTCGTGTGAAACCCTGACAATTACATATTATTCAGACATGAAGAAACCCTAGCCCTCCCTCTCTCTCTCTCCACGGGCAGCTGACATGTTTCTGATGAAGCTGTATCGACCAAGATTCGAGGAGTTAAAATGTTAGAGAGAGAGAGAGAGAGGGGGGTTGTGGAGTTGATGAAAGCCATGCGTGTGGGAAGTAGGGTTAGAGGTTAAGTCGCGATCACAGAGCAATGGGGCTCGGATTTTCAAGACACCATTCAGTAATTATTCTTGCCTTTCCTTTCCCTCTTATCTTCTCTCTCTCTCTCTCTCTCTCTCTCTCTCTCTCTCGCTCTCCCTCTTTC
Source organism: Begonia fuchsioides (assembly GCA_003255005.1). Lineage (NCBI taxonomy): Eukaryota > Viridiplantae > Streptophyta > Magnoliopsida > Cucurbitales > Begoniaceae > Begonia > Begonia fuchsioides. Next base: position 306,119 of record QAOC01023551.1, read on the forward strand.
TCTCCGTGGAAACCCTAACAACAAGATGTAGTGATCGGCCAAATCTACAATGCAAATGTACTGACATCCTCAATTAGGTTAAAAAGCAATGAATCTTCCATCATAGCTCAAAAATGGCTGCTCCAGATCCTACCATTCGATTTCTTTTTTTGATTCAGGCCTAATGCTACTAAAGCCACTGAATAAAATTATAAATTTTTTATTCGAAAAGAGATCAAGCCGATAGGCTCAACAGATCTTCTAGATCGATATGACACCTTGATTTTTTTTCTGGCAGTAATTTTGCTCTTTCTTCAATTTTAATTACTAGCTTAGACAAGTGATTTTAATCTTGGTTCTGCCTTCCTCCATTCGTTTTAACTTGCATTCCACTGAATTTTTTCAATTACTAATAAATACATATCCAAAATCGAACAATATAATTGCAAAAAATAACATGGAATGCCGGAATTTACTTTGAAAACCTTAAAAGGCGAAAAAAATTTATGGAAAGAGATCAATTCATTAATAACAAAACAATCACTTTCCCATGTTAATCATCAACTGTTTGTATCATAACAATGTGGAAATTTCTGGTCACTAACAATTGGTACAAGAGCATGGTTGGTACAAGAGCATGGTGGAGAGTTTCGATCAAATCAAACGATGACCGAAAAAAGAATACACTTGGCAGTTGACGTGTCACGACTGTAATGGTAAAATATCAATGTCACGAGGAAAAGTCAACATTTGATAATTAAAAAAATTGAAAAGTATAAAAATAAATAAAGTTTTAATTTTTATGGTTTTCTTAAACTAACTACTGTAAAAATAAAATTACAGAAAAACAAAATGGTGTTCGAACTCAAGATAAGAAGGATCTTCATTGGTTCTTATCTAATTAACTAATTACTTGAAGTACTTTTACGATGCTACAACGGTTGCTATGACATCAATATGATTTCGTCTAAAATATCTAATAAACTGAGATTGACGTTGTCTCTCGACTAATTCTTCCACACCAACAATTTAGACTTATAAATTGTATAGTATTACTCGAGATTCACTTTGTAGCGCAATTTATAAAATCATATAAGCTAGAATGAACATTACGAAAACACTCTAAGATAAATCGTGTCACTCCATTTAACCACTTATACAATCTAGTACACGTCTCAATTAATATTTAATGACGTCTTAAATATGATCCTAAAAATCATAAAGATGCAAGCAGTAAATAATTAAAAATAAAACATATTATATCTCATTCGTAAATATCCGCAAGTCTCCTAAATAACAATTAAAACAATAAACCCTAATGTCAATAATTTAGATTTAGACTAACTAACAGAGTTCATAAAATTCACGAAAAGTTAAAACACGGTATGTTGTTCTTGGTAACAAACAAGGATATGGAATCAACTATGAAGAAACCTTTGTTCATGTTGCTCAAACGACTACAATACGAAGTATTATTTTTATTGCGATATCACAGGGTTTGTCTCTTTATTTCTTGAAGCATGTAAACTAAAGAAATCTTTATATGGTTACAAACAAGCTCCTCAAGCTTCGTTCGCAAAATTTCGAACGACTTTTAGTTGATTTCTCTCGCAAGCAAAGTGATTATGATTTATTTATATTTCTTCGTCAAACATCTAAAGAAGTAGTTATTTTTTTGTCGATGTTGATGATATCATCATAACTAGAACAGACTCTTCTTTGATTGCCCGATTAAAGCAATAGCTTCAAACATCCTTTCATATGAAAGATCTTGGTCGCCTCACTTATTTTTTGAGCTTGGAAGATTGATTAAATTGGCTGGTTTGCAAGATGCTTTACATCTTGGTACTCCATTAGAAGTCAACAAAGTATTATGGTGACCAGAATGTTCTTCTTTCTGATCTTACATATTATCAAAAATTAGTCGATAGCTTAGACTGTTTAACTAGGACTAGACTTGATATTTCCATCGCAGTTCAATAGGACTAGACTTTATTCGGATGCTATTCGCCATATCACTCGATATATTCACGGAACATCGAGTCGTGGTATGTTTAATCCACTTAGATCTTCAATCCATCTTGTTGCGTATAGTGATGTTGATTGGGCATGTTGCCCTGATATTTGACACAAACTGTTTTTTCATGAACAAACTGTTTAAGCTAGTTTAAACTGTTGATCGTGGTATGTTTAAGCTAGTTTCGCACATACTGTTTCCACTTTACTCAATGTCAATATTACTAATGCTATAAAAAATGCAGCAAATCCTACTTTTCATGAACGCACCAAACATATAAAAGTACATTGCCATTGTATCATTCTGCTTTTAAGGATAAAATCATAGTCTTTTCTCATATTTCAACAGAGCTGTAGATTGCACATATTTTCACGCAGGCAATGACGAAAAAGTGTCATCAATTTTTAGTAGACACGTCGTTATTTGACAGCCAGCATCAATTTGAGGAGAGATGGCAGTTATAAATGTTTCAAATCTTACCATAATTGTAAATATTATACTCTATATCTAGTAAAACTGGACAAGAACCACATATTTTTATTCAAATTCGATCTTCATTCTTAAAAATTTGGAAACTAGAACCAAAAAGTGGGTAAAAAATTATTAAAATTGGATGAAATCTGACTTAAAATTCAACATAAACCCGAAAACCAATTCTAAACCCAACCCAAATTACTAAAAGTATACTCAAATTATAATAAACTTTTTTAAAATATGGAATAAACCAGAATAAAACCGAAACTCACCGTATTTCATGGTCCTGGTTTCGATTCTTAAATTCCAGTTCCGTGGTCACCGTGAATCTTAAATTCTAGTTCCATGCTCACCAGATCCGATTCCATTTCGAGATGAAACAGTACAAAAAACATCTCACCCCTACCAAAAGCAACTCGTGCCGATCCTCATTCAAAACTCAACATAGACATTATTTTCCTTTTAAGTTTGGATTTTGTTTCATTTTATTGAGGTCCCTCTTCGATCTTTCATGGCAAAATCAATATATGTACTAAATATTCTATGTACTATTTGTATACAAACTATGCTCCAACTCTCAGTGTCTACATTTCTATACTATGAAAAATGAGCTCTACCATATGAAATATACACATCCTTCCTATTGCATATTCGTTATTTATATTCCTCAATTTCTACAATTTACTTGATCTTTTTCCTTCGTCTTTGAGGCGCTGAATTCTCTGCCGGAGCCGCCTCCGGTGGTAGTGAATCTTCCAGAGTCCGTGACCCAAAATGACCGTCGAGTATATTCCGTGAGTTATAATTGGCGATAGAAGATTATTCGTCTGCGATTATTCACGACTTATGCATAGTTAACCCAAAACCGAAAACCAAAAACCAAAAACTATTGGAGAGTAATCACTCGGGATTTACCTGGATCCATTCACACCCGAGATAGAGAGCGAGAAGTGCTTCAAGGAGAGGAGAGTAGATCTTCTTCATTTGCCTCCTCTCGTACCAAGCTGCACAAAATGTCGTTTAAAAGTGGGACTTTCCATGGTTGAATTAATGGTTCAAATACAAGAGAGGTATATCCACCTGCAAAAAGCTTCTTCACGTTTTCTCGACCCGATCGAGATTGTAAAACAGGGGCAACGACATAAGTTGGGTCTGTGAAAACACACAAAGTTCCATCGATAAAACTTGAACGATTCCAAGGTATGTGAATACAAATGTCAACCTTTTGGAGATGCAGCAACGTAATAGAGAGAGCCGGTGAGAGCGGCCGTAATTACTGCTGCAAAAGCTTGCGCGAACGGAACAAATGGAGGAAGAACTCCAGTCTAGAAATAAGAAAACACTCCATAAACCAATAAACTCGTGAGAAAATAAATAAAGATTGATAAAAATCTCAGTACCAGAGAGGCCATTCCTCGAGCATCTGTTACCAAATCTCTACTTCTTAGAAATATATCAGCTAATGCTCCCTATTAGCAGTGCAAAAATAAACTTAGAGAGAAACAGTTGGCACGAGATGATTAAGGACATGACTCGATGAATATCGAGTTACGAACCTGAACTGCTGCCCGGTAAAAGAGCTCCTCTCCAATCGAACTCGCAGCAACGATAAGAATAAACTGCCGAAGAGATTAAACCAGACGCACTTAAAACATAACATAAGAGAGAAAAAGAGTGTGATAGCCTGCTATGCAAAGACAAGGAGCATCTAGTGTGAGGACTATACCCCCATCCTACTTCGGTTTGGAAGAGTAAAAAATGCATAGTTTATAAGTAAAATTTTATCGTCTTAGAACAACGCATTTTGAAAAATGCAAAATCATTGTAAGATTTCGCTTCCAAATTAGTAAAATGCATTTTGTGCTAAGTGCAATAACAAAACTGTAGTTTTCAAGCCAAAACCTATAGTGCAATCACTTGAGAATATTATGAGAGACGGAGATGAGTTGCTAACCTGCCACGGAGACATTCCGTAAAAGAAGCTATGTAGTTCCTCGTCCTCTACATCTCTAATGGCCCGGGCATGCGGTGACATCTTCACTACTTCATCCTACAATCAAGCGATTAGATCAAACATGACCACCAATTTCACATTGTTGAGAATAGAACACCAGAAAAAGAGAATACAGCTTGGAACATACAATTTACTTGGAAAAATCCTTACGGAAAAAAATCATGAGCAAAGGAATTAATCTACCATCAAGGTGGGAATACAAATGCAAATTCTGCAACTCTAGTTTACAATAATTTATAGAGAAGACAAAACTCCAAGAAATTCCTAACATGTGTCGAACGCCTGAGGACAAATAGAATTCGAGTCACGCTGAACTCTAACAACATGAATAATTGACACTAAATTTGACAAAACTTTCAGTGTAAGACGTAGAAACATGGCTTTTTTCAATAACAACCACCCAGAAATTATAGCAGACAGATACCCTACAAGTGAGAAATACTTCCAGTTCATGAAATAAATTCAATAAATAAAAATAAGAAACTCTAAATTATACATGCTCACATCAAGTATAAAGAGAAGAGCCATAATTGGGGGAGCCGCATAGCCGAGTCCTTCGAGAATCGCATCCAACGACAGATGAATCCCTCCCATGCAATCAATTCCACTAATAGAGCATATAGCTCTTCCAGCAAGCCCCATTGCGCAGTAAATTCCTGATTCAAGCACGAGATTTTTCAAAATCAATGCAAGGTTTCGAAGAGATGAACAGGGAAAGCAAAACAATCATAAAAGAAAAAATTCAAATCGATTTTACCGATTCCATAGCTGAGCCTAACAACTGCTCCAATCTTCTCCCAAACGGGAAACTCCGACTCACTGAAGCTCCGACCGAAAGTCGTCACCTCCATAGCCGGGCTACTGAATCCGCCGCGGCCGTCACTCTCCTCCAAACTCTCACTACGCTGCTCCGCCGAAGCTCTGACGCATGGCAGCAAAACTCGACATCCTTCAATGCTCGGCCTTCTTCTTCTCGACGGAAAATCACAGCAAAGCTTCGAGCACAGCCCAGCTCTTGCAGTAATCGATGTCGTCAAAGCATTCGGAGCCAGGGACATCATCGAAACCTCCATTTACGAAACGAACGAAGAACAAATCCGTTTCAGTTCAGAGCGACCGAAACACTCGTCTTTCGGGTCTCCGAAACGAACCCAAATTCGTCCCCAGCATTGAACGACGAAAGCTTCGAGCTTCGAGCTTCGAGCTTCGATTCAGAGCAACAACGACGGCTTTGTTCAGAGATAGAGGTCGATGAGCTGTTTTATGCCGTCCGATCATCCACTTCGTTGGTATAATTCTTATGTGGGGTCCACTAAATGGTGGGAAATTTGATTGGCTATGGGCAGGCTTCATGGATATCCAACACGCTAATTACATAATACCACGTGGAGATAATGGGCTATTTTTAATGACGTGGTATTATCTTTATTTTTGCTTCGTTACCTTTATTAGAAAATAGAAAAAATGATTATGATATAGAATACTATATTAAAATCAAATCATAAAATTTTAATCTACTGACTTACTAATAAAAGTAGTTGCTTAATGCAATTTTAACATAAATAACGTCATTACATTTTTTTTATTAATTTTAACATTTTTGTAATTTTAATTAATAAATTGTGATAAAAAGTTAAAAATATTATAAATTTATAAAAAAATTTATAAGATTAATTCAATAAAATAAAATTATAAATTTATCATTGTAGTTTTTTTCTATTTCCTTACAATTTGTTTTTATGTAATAATTATTGTATAATTCAGAGGTAGATTGTTATTTATACAATTTAAAATCATTACATCCTAGCACATTTAAATTATCGTACGAAAACACTCAATTGCGACAATTAGACGGTTGGTATGGCATTTATTTAAATAAACTTGCCAAACTTATTTTAGAAAATATAAGAAAGTTGTTGAATCACGTCAATATAATAATTCCAACACGTAAATGCAATATTAGATGAATGCTAAAAAACCGGTTTTGTCTTGATAATCATGTTCTTGTGTCTAAAGTAGAATAAAAGCACTACAAGTTCAATTTTGGTGCACTATTTTAAACGTGTATCATTTAATATTTGGTTGGATCGTTCATCTTGTACACATTTTCTTAATATTTTTGGTCGATATTATTTATTTTAGAAGATTAGTTTTGTCGACGCAACACGTGGAAGGTGGAAAGGATATTCCAAAGGATGGAGAATAATTGAGAAGGATAATAGAACTTTCCACCAAAAATGCTAGTTTAGCTCACATTGGTAGACGGAAGCCTACATAGAAATTTCCAATTTTAGGTTTGGATTTCGGCATTACGTTAATAACTTAATTTCAACTATTTATGATCAAAGCTGATTGAAAATGGTATATGTGCACTTCAACTATGTGAAGATTAGGACAACTCAATATTGGTTGTCAATTCATACAAGTGAGAGTAGAGGTGGGTACGAACTAGGTGAGTTTGGTTTTGTTTCATGTTCAAATAGGGTCATATGGGTACATCGTGTTTGAGTCACATTTTTGGATTTTCAGGCTATATTTTGGGTTTGAACCAAGTTTTAACTAGTTTTTTGCTAGATTTGGGTCGAATTTTTATTATTTTTGGCCAAATTATGACTCGTGACTCTAACCGGTTTCATGATTTTTAATCTTCGAAACCGTAAAACAGTATGTGAACAGTAGTTTTAAACTGTCATACTTGGCATAAATAGTAGATACGAGTATGGGCCAATTTTATGCGGGTATGGGCCAATTTTGCCTATCCATAAGTGAGAATACAAATTTACATCGCTCGAGAGGATGAATAGTAGATACGAGTAAGGTTCATAAGCATGGCTCGAGCAGAAAAATATGTAGAGGGTAGAGTGGATGGCTCAATATTTTGAAATTTAATATTTTAAAAAAACATTTTTTACTAACCAAATTTTATTGAAATGATTTAAAGTTTTTACCACATATCTACAATAATATAAATAATAATGCGAAAAATTTTCAAAAATTTTGAACATTTATAAAATTTATTATAATTTATTTATTACAAATAATAAAATAATTTATTAAAAATATGTATTTTATTGAAAATTTTTAAAACTTGCAAGAGAAACTCCCATATTATTTTCTTTTGAAATTGAAAAGTAATTCTAAAAAACTATCAAATCAAAAGTAATTACTTGGCGCGGTTATTCAAATAATTGTTTAATTTAGTGTTAAAACTTCAAATGACGTGTAATTTTGAGCTCGACCATCTACTTCGAACGCATCATATGTTATTTTTCTTTGAAGGTCAATTTTTTTCAAATCGTTTTGTAGTATGGTAGGATATATAGTGAGAGTTTATTTAGTATTTTTTTCGATGTATGAATTTTTAATTAAATTTGTTCATTTTTGCATTAAAAAAATTATCTTAAATCATACAATTGTTAAAATTTCATGAAACTTTGATGAATATTGTCTTACAACATTGTAAAAAAATTCAAGTCATTTGAATAACAATTTCCTCATAATATTAAATAAAAATGAAAATTTAAAAAGAAAAAAAGATCATCAGACAGCTTGACCTTACATAGGAGAATCAAATTTAGCTCCTTGTTAGTTTCAAGGTGTGTTCTATATGACATTCGACTGTTTTTACTTCGACGGGCTTCAGTAAGAGCTAGGCACTTTTCTGGTTTCATCTCCTTGAAATGTATTTCTGGATTTTATTATTATATATGTTTGATTTTTTCCGGGGGCGAATATGGTGGCTGCTCTTAGAACACAATGCAAACAAAAGAACTCGGTGCCAATCCAATACATCAGATGTCAGCAGTGGGTATCGGATCGGATCGGATCGGATCGATCCGATCCGATTTCTGTAAATCCGATAATTTATCAGATTATCGGATCTGATCCGATTAGCATTGAAAACTCAAAACACCCGAATCTGAATCCGATAGATCCGATCGGATCGGATCGGATCCGATAAATTGACAAAAACAAACTTCCCCCGATAATCCATCCAATGCAGTGCAAGAGCAAGTCTTCGTTAGCAAAAGTTGATTGTGAGTTCTGGAAACTAAAATTCGACAAAAGTATGCAGTGATTGAACAAGAAATCTGACAAATTAAAAAAACTACATGCATTCAGATTAAAAAAAAGGAAGAAATTTATATCTCGACGGAGCAGCAGAGCGATGGGGTTAGGGTCGTCGGCGTTTGCAGTTCGTTCAGGGTCGGAGACTCGGAGGCCTACGCTGAGCTGAGCGTTCGTCGGCGTTGGGCGATGGAGTTAGGGTCGGAGACTCCGAATCGATCGGATGAAGATCGATGGAAGACATTCAGAGACTCGGGGTTCAGAATCGGGGTTATTAAAAATATCCCAATCCGATTGTCGGATTCGGATATTATCGAATTTCAATCCGATAAGATCCTAATCCGACAACAATCCGAAAATCGGATTGATTTTTTCATAACCATACCGATTATCGATCAGATCCGATCCAATCCGATCGGATCAGATCGGATCGTCGGGTTGGGTCGGATTCGCCCACCCCTAATGCAAACGCAGCATGTGCTTTCAAATTTGTAGTAGAGGTAATAAGAACCTCTTTTATAATAAGAAAGAGGTTTCACCTCTTGTTTTTACGAATGATTATTTAATGTTGCATTTCTCTCTCGTGCTGTTGCACTGATATCTCTTTTTGGTAAGTTAAATATATTGATCTAACAAAATTTAACACTAAATTTGCTTGAGTCAAGTCCATAAAAAGAGGAAACTACAAGTTAGCAACTCATCCAATTATATATGAGGCAGAAGCAAAAGTTGCAAAAATAGAGTAGAAAAGTCACAAGTTAGCGCCTCGTCACACCACATCCAAATAAAAACACATCAGACACGAGAATGATTTTCGATTATAATTCAGATTGAAAGAAAAAGTAACATAGATAGATAATGCGGTATACCTGCAGAGAAAAGAACAAATAACAGAGAAAACACAATTGGTGAAAATGAAAATTAACTTGGATTGCTAACTTGGAACGAGATGATCAAGAGGAACTTCAAGGGGACATGAAACTTAATGACATGAAGCTCTATTCTTTTGACAACCAAATTCGGGTGGTTAAATTTCCCCTCGAAGATGCGAGAGCTGTGGGCGGCCCAGAGATGGTAAACCGAATAAGAGAGAATGATCTTCAATGTCAAAGTCTTCTTGTTATTTTTCTTTTTTGTTTCTCTGATTGACCATTTGACATCGCTGACTATGATGGGCATATGTCGATTGAAGCTGAATTTTGTTTGATTGTTGCCCATACGGCGGATGAGAAGCGGCATATGAAGAAAAGATGTTCTGATGATTCCAAGTGATTTGCACAGAAGGGGCAATGAGTGTCGATTCTCATAAAACTTAACCTCACTTTGGTTTTAAGACGATTAAGTATTGTCAGCCAAAGGATGAAGACATGCTTGGAGTGAGTTCAGCTACCCAAACTATTTTATACCACAATTTTTTTTAGAGTCGATGATTTGAAGAAGTCATATATCTCTTGTCTATTTTGGTGGGGCTTTGAGGAGGATGTCATTCTTAATTATTTTGCTCTCATATATGAGCTTTTGGATGGTATGCACTTTGAAAGATTTGGGATCACAGCTTGCAGAGCACTTGGCGTTGAAGACATTTGGCTTGAGCAAGCACATCACGGTTACATCGCTGTGGTATCTACGACGATTAACACGACCAATAGGCAGGATCCCATCAATGCAAGCTCTCGGTTTATACCCAAATAAAATGAGTACTATTCAAAATCATTCATGAATATTATTTAATCTTATATATAAAATGTAACGACCACTTCATTATCGTCACATAAGTTAAATAATTAAATATTTTAAAACAAAACCCAACATGAACTCAAATTCGACACATTTTTTTGTTGAAGTATTTTTAGCTAAAAGCCAGCATGACACATGGCTATCTAATCGACTTTTGTTCGCTAATAGTCAAATTGTTCATCCACTCGTGGATTGATGTCATTTTCAATCTGTTACACGAAGATAATTTTAAGCAATATGATTACTTATTTTAATTAGTTATTATAATCAAAATATCCATAAAATAAAATACCGCAAAGTTCATATAACATATAGTTTAATCAAAACGTGTAATATACATAATAAAAATCTTAAACAACATCATTTAACAAAATTAAACTTTTAAAATACATCATTGTTCAAAGGTAAACACTACAAAATACTTCAAATGTACATCTTGACGTCCTCATTGGTCGGCACTTAACGATTCAAGCTTCCTGCACCGGATTCGCCTCCTCCACGTCATGATCGTTACATCAAACAAGGAGGGCTAAGTCTCTCACATTCATCTTCATCACCTACATCACAAAGCATAACTTATGAGCTTAAAGCTCAGTAAGTAATCGAATGAGCCTATATGCCTAACATGACCATGACGTTTCTTGAAAAATATGCACATTCATTTCATTCATTATCGTTATCTTGACTTAACTTGACATGTGTGGGCGTCACATCGTATGAAGGTGAATATGCATTATATGGCCTCCATGAGGCAGTCAATTCCACATTCTCTCATAACTTGATCTTGACTTTACATACATTTATGCATTGGATGATGAATGTGTCATATACCACCTTCATCATTAGTTGAGTGACATTTTAAAAACATGTATGAGAAAATATTTTTATATCTTTCATAAAACATGATGCATGGACATGATTTATACATATGCATGACATGATAACATGATTTAAGTACAAGCAACATAATGCATCAAACATCTCTCAAGTCAACCGTAATAAACATTCCTAGTATACTTGACTTACTTTAACTCTTGACTTATGATAATACATAAACATCAAACATTGTCAATCAAACACCAATCAAAGCCAAAGCACTTGGGTCGGTGTACGGCGCGATACACCCCAACAGAATATCATTAATAACATTATCATAAAAACAAACAACTCCTAAGACATTCTTACTTAATGAATATTTAAGTAATAAAACACATCATTCTTATGTATTAGCTTTAAGTTAGTATTCTGAATTCTTAATGATCCAATGAGCTTGCTTATGTACCTCAAGGTTAAATTCGTGGTCTTCCTTCTTCCTTTCACTTCTAACCCTTAAATACCAAAATTCTTGTACTAAACACTAAAACATCATACTTTGATTTCAAACCCTAATTTTTCTCACACGAATTTGGAGAGGATTTTAGAGAGCAGAGAGAGTTGCGAGAGAGAGCTGAGGGTCATGATGACTAATAGCTGAAGACTCCAATAAATTGTATCCCTTTGGAAGGTGAAAAGTCATGTGGTTCAAGCATGATGTGTGACTATCCAAGTTCACCACCTCTTCATGCATGAGGTGTCACCATCTTTTTCACGTAGCACTTCTCTATTGGTCCATCCTTAATTAATGGATTGACTTTCCTAAAATTTCATTGAAAAGTTAATATTTCAGCAATAAGATGTCGACCTCTCCTTCAAGGTGTCGACCCTTAATAAAACCCGAGAGTTTCAAGGGGTGACCTCTTTTAAAATTTTCATAACTTTCGTTCCACAACTCAAATTTCAATAATTCAAAAACTTATCTTTTCCTTATTGAGTCTTGTGTAACTTTGTAGAAGACTTAAACCTCAAATTATGAGTTTAACATAATCAAATATACAAAATACCAAACATCGCTGAAAATCCATAATTCTATAGCCGGTTTTCTTTTACCAACTTCAAATAAATATAACTTCCTCTCCAGAAGTCCAATAAAATTGATCTTCCTATCAATCTTCTTAACTTGACGTCTACTACAACTTTGTAGAAGAACACTTTGTCAGTTATTGTTGGGTGCGAATGTGTCGTTAAAAATCGCAAGTGCACAGTCAAGTAATATAAAAGATTATCGATCCCACGAGGATAACGAATCTAATATTTTCTGAAATGAAATGTAAAATAGTTATATAAATTTGATAAAAATGATTTGATGATTTTTCTAAATAAAAATGTCATTAAAATAAAGAAGGAAAGATAGTTAAACTTTAGTAAAATGAAGGTTAGATTCGGGTTTCTCCATTTATTCATTCACGGGGCGCTGCAGCACGTTTTAACGGAAAAGAATTCAAATTAATCGATAGCTGGCGTCGCCTACCGATTCGGTTCTTCTCTCACTTTCTTCCAATCTTATGGTAAGAACAATGAGATCCAAACACTTTAATTACAGATCCTAATAATTGACCATCGAGCTATCGTTTAAGTTAAACAAAAACGATTTTGTTAAAATTCAAAACAAATATTAACAACCCGAGTAATTTAACCAATTTCTATGTGATTTCTAATGTCGTTTTAGATTTCACTAATTTCGTTATAATTGTGGCGTCCAGATTATACACGATAAACAATTAAGGCTAAAACCTAGAAATCGTAAACGAATACTTCCCAAATCCAACCTAATAAAAACTTAGCTCATGTTTGAATTAAAAACAACGAAAAGATATTTGGTAAACATAATTACAGCACACTAAAAAGATATAAACGGATTCACCGTCGCTTTCTTCAAAACCCCGGTGGCGTCCCGCAAGTTTTTGAATCGACTTCGGTGATCCGCTTAAATTCGCACGGCGTGGCTGCGTTTCTTCTGTATTTCGTCTATCTCCCTCTCCTCGTGTGTTGATCTGAATCGTGCTCCTCTATTTTAAAATTATGGCAGCTATCTTCTCTTTCCAAAACTGAATTCGGAATCCTTTGATTTGTGGAGATTTAACTAAATTCAAAATCTCTTGATTTGTGGAGATTTTCTTCTCTCTCCAATCCGCCAATTTTGCCGTTTAAATCTCTCTGATCTTATATCTTTTCACTTCATTGCCTTCCATCTTTATCCAGCATAATCTGTGCAAAATAGGTAACCAATCGAGAAGATAAAGATATTCTCGGAATTACCAAAATTAACATAAATTCATTGTTGCCCGCTGATTCTGTGCTGTAGCATGAGCTGCAGCACCAAATACAACTTCCAGCATAAAATTCCTCAATTTATTACTTAAAGTTTAACAATTTTCATAAATTTGATAGAAATAATTAAGTCTTTTTCAAGACTTAACAGTTATGCTCTTCTAAGGCATGATATGATTGTAACACAGAAACTGCTTTGTTACAAAATTCCAACTCAGTATTTGTTCCAACCTTTGGGGTTTAAGATTCATAACTTTCTCTATACGTTTTTAAATCAAAAAATTCTTATTGTTATAGTTTCATCCACTAATCAATTAAATTCCATTAGAAGAAACGAACTCCATGTGAAGACTCTAAAACCTTATAATTAGGCAAATACCAATATTGTTTCCGATTTGTCAATTCATTACTTCGACGGTGTAATTTTGTCTCCATATTTATCTTTTCTTAACACATTTCATTCTTTAACCGTAAAACATTATATTCACATAATGTTATTGTACATCAAAAAGTTGGGTGTTACATAGAGTGAGGAAAATCTGGATCGAAACTGCAAATCGGATCTGAACCACCGATTTTAATCTGGTCTTTTTTCTAATATTTAAAAAAACTGTAATTTATAGGTTGGTTCTAGTTTTTAGGGGTAAAACTGTGAGACTAGGACCGTAAGTCAAAAAAGTTCTAAAAATCAAGTAAAATCTAACATAAATTCTAATAAAATTTAAAATAAATTCTAAAATTAGTTATAAACATGTCTGACTTAAATATAATAAAAAATTTAATAAAATATGTAACTATTAACTACCAAAAAGCATGATCGATCCTCTACGGATCATTGAAAACCCAAAATTTTGAAGGAAGTAAATTTAATCGTCTGATTTTTTTTTCGATTTCTATTTCGGAACAAAATAAAGTTTCTCCATAATTCTGCTTGACCATATTCTTGAACAAAATAGTAGAATAGTTTTGCGTAATTTTCAATTTATCTCTCTTAAACTCTCCATCTAAATCTAAGTATTAGTTAGTTATTAACTATACATTAATAATTATACGCACCATAAAATAAAAGAAGTAATTAGCTTGGTATATTAATAATCATTTCTTGCGCATGGTGCAGAGGTCATAAAAACAATCGCTTATGGCAAACCATGTTTTTTGGTAATTAATACAAACATAATAATTTAATAAATTAGAGAGGATTTATAAAGGCCACGTCAGGTCATTTTGTCATTAATTTCAAACATAATTTAATAAATCAGAAAGTATTTGAAGGAGCAACCGATCGTCTCCCTCATGCTATGGATTTCATATCAATGGGCCTAGAGAAGAGAGCCAAGGGTTGAAAAGGCCTTTTGTTAATAATTAATAAAAAATTAAAAAGTAAAATTCAACCTGTCACACGCTGCAATGACCTGCCGCGCCATGTGGTTTTGGGTATTAGATGATGTCATCGTTTCTCAGATGTCCATTGGGCCTTTTATCCTTTTTTTTTTTTTTTAATTTATACCTTTTTATGACAACATTTTTTACTATGACTAAGAAATTCTTTTGAGTAAGGGCTTCAATTGTAGATTCCCAGCCGGAGCCGCATTTCTCCGCCGTGATCCTCCAATTCTCGGCGGATTATCCAAAACCATAGACTAGGTTTTCCATTCTCGAGCTTCCCTCTCCCACCATGACGAAGTTTCGAAAGCTCGGTCGTCCGACGGGTCACCGGATGTCGATGCTTAGGTTCTGATCATTATAATCTTCCATTCGTTACTTTTTATAATTGTCATTTGCAGAACAGTGAACTAATCTTTCTTTAAAACAAAATATCCGTTCTGTTTTTTTAATTTCTTCGCAGGACAATGGTTTCACAGCTGGTGAAGCACGAGCGCATTGAGACCACTGTTGCAAAGGTATTTTATTTTTTCTCTCTCGTCTTTGCTCATTTTCATCAAGGGTTCTCTGTCGCTGAATTCATGATAGATTGAAGGCTTTTTCGGCTCTGGAAAATCCATGGATCCTTCTCTAGTTAGCTAGTAATGACATAGGAATCGAACTAAATCAATAAATGTGAGTGTAAAATAACGAAGTTATTTGTCTGATTATGGTTTGGAAGTGGAAGTCTTAACTCAGCTTTTGCCTTTTAAACAATGGACATTGGATGATGGATGTGCAAGATCTGGAGATTTTTTCTAATGTCCGATAGAATGGTTGGATACATTCAGCTGTCAAAAGGGTTTTAGTTTGCATTATAGAAATGATCATAGTTTTTTACTTGCATATGGATATCTTAATAGTATCAAAGAAGTCAAATACTTGGTCTACAACAATGTTAGACAGAAATTTGAGAGTTAACCATGATTTACTTTCATGAGAGTCTATAACCATACTGGAAGTCACTTGACAATATTTTACCAAGGAAATAAACGTTTCCTTACGTGCATTTCAGTCTTGTAAAAATACAAATTTGATGTGTCTTTGTTGCCAGTTAATAAAATATTAATGCTGAGAGCCAAGAAAAAAAATGAACTTTAAACAAAGATCAGATCAATATTCTACCAATGACCAGAATATACACTTTTTGAAGATTAAAATGTTGCAAAAGTATTATTCTATTCTTCCCCAAAACGAAAATTGTATTACAGAAATGGAATGCATTTTTTTGTGCTACTATTGTTTGATCCTTCTATGTAGTGCATTTAATTTATATTTTATAGTAAGAGCTGAAGATACAAATATATTGCATTCGTCATAAACCAAGGAGTTGAATAGTGAACTTCATTATTTTTTATAGTCACACCCTATATGTTGTTACTCATATAATATGTCTTTTATCTTGCTTAATATTTTTAGGCAAAGGAAGTTCGACGACTTGCTGACAACATGGTTCAACTAGGAAAAGAGGTGTGTAATGCTGTTTTTATAATTCTAATATTCTTTTGGAATTCTTTGGGCTGATTCCATTAACTTACTGATTCTTTTCCATTTCATATATCAGAATGCTGCTTTAAAAATGTTAATGGGGAATTAGTCGGTGAAAGGATAAGGGCTTATTTTTAATGTAATAGAACTTCAAACCGGGCAGGGTGGCACCAAAATGGCATTGGGGGTCATCATAACTACCCCGCCACCCACCCTTACTTTTCGTAAATGACTAAAATTCCTCAAATGGCGAATTGAATCTGGGATTTTGGAGCATACAAGTCCAAATTTCGGTTTACCACTTGAGTTGGCTCATTTGATCTGGGACAAGATTTTTTTATATGACCATATTCTTTCAGTTCTTCATAAGATATATAATCTGCTCGAGAAAGTCTCTAATGGAACCTGAATCTTTTCGTTTTTTTTACTCATTGAATAATATTGCATGACAAATTCTGGAGCAGTGTTTCTAATGAAAATATTGCTATGGCTAAATCTGATAGTACTTGCCTAACATCTAATGAAGCAATGAGAAGTTACCCTTGTATTGAAGAAAAAATTTAACAAATATTTACACTTCAAGGGTAGACAGACAAATTATGACTAATATTGCTATCAACTGTAATTTCTTTAGATAAATGAGAATTTCAATAATTTGCTGCTTGGTATTATTTTCGTTTTTCTTTATCTTCTAAACTTGGAGAATAGAAATTACTATGGCTCACAAATGATCTTGGTATGTGCTGACAATATGCCTTCTATGGATCTTGCATTGAGATTATTATTTTCTCGATGCTGTAGCCATATTCAAAGCCTTTAGTGAGTACTTTGACATTCTTTAATTTGTTTCATTTTTATTTCAATAATAATGTAACACTTTAAATTATCTTTTACATTGGTACTTGAGTTTCAACTGGACTTTTTCCTGATAGTACTAGTATTCATTTGGTTTGATAATCATGTGGGGAATGAGTTGTGATTGACCGATCTTTTATTTGAGTTCAATCCAAAACGTGAACAGTGAAGTTTTTTTATCACGCCCACAGGCCAATAACATAGTGATTGATTCAAATGCTTGTTATGGAGACTTTTTATGTTTTTGAGGTTTGCTTATTAGTATTCAGATCCAAAAAAATATAACTCGCGTTACGTCTCCAATTACAGGGTTCCCTTTGTGCTGCAAGGCGAGCAGCTGCTTTTGTGCGAGGCGATGATGTCATTCACAAATTATTTACTGAATTGGCTTATCGATACAGGTTGATATAAGCCCATTATCAAGCTTTTATTTTGGTCATACAATAGTTTTAGTAACCTCAGCCATCTATTTAATTACAGAGATAGAGCAGGTGGCTACACCAGAATGCTGCGAACTCGTATTCGTGTAGGCGATGCTGCTCCTATGGCCTATATTGAGTAAGTCCTACACATCGTACGCATTATAACAACAAATTCTACCCGCTTTCAATTGCCTAATATTCATATTGTGGATCGTAAAAGTCATATATTTTTCTCCTTTTGTATGAACAGATTTATTGACAGAGAAAATGAGTTGAGACAATCAAAGCCACCGAATCCTCAACCTCCTCAAAGAGCACCATTAGATCCTTGGACAAGATCTAAGCTCACCACCCAGTTTGCTCCTCCAAAGGACCATATTTCTGATTCTGAGGCATGATTTTTTTTCAAAACAATACTCAGATTCCGTTCTCATAATGGCCAACTCTTTGTTTTTCTAAAGATGTACTTTTTTGTCATCTGCCTCCACATGATCTGCCATATAGAGCTGCACTGATCAAGAAATTTTAGCCATGAGAAATCTTTAAAAACTCTGATCCTACTGAAAAGAGTAATCGCTTATGTCCTTTATCCTGGTATAAATAGTCATATAAACGTCGAATTTAAGAGTTATATGCATGTAAGTGTACCTCATAATTCATTTTTTTTAACTGCATGGTTAAATTTGTTGGCAACAAATGTTATTTCGGTCCAAAACCGGTTACGCGCGCTATGATGACAGCAGGAACTTGACATCAAGAAAATGAAAGGCGGACGAGGACCGAACTCTCGTTATGATACATCTTCTCTGTTTTTGGTGTCATAGATTGCAACACCGGACTTGTTCGATGTTTGTATTTGGTTTTACTGGAGTAAGACATTCAATTGTGACTTAATCCGTCTAAATTCGTGCACGAGATTGTTGCCAATATCTAACCATTATCCCAACTCATGACAAACCGATTATACTTCTTCCAAACAAGTATTTGGCTAAAAAATAAATGCTGTGGTGCCGAAATAGAGTTACCGAGAAAGCATTATAACCCATTCGAGATCAGGACATTGAAAAGCATGTTCTTCAAAACTAAGTGATTGTTAAATGATAGTCGAACAGAGTACGAGATGGGGAGGGAAAGGGAACGAAATTTACTAAAAAATTCTCATAGAATCATGGTAGAAACAAACTTTCATGAAGATTCAGATCTCTCTTTCAAAATTTTACCTTGTTCGTATCAAGTCGATGATCTTTTTCGTCTATAGAAACAAACAAAAAAGGCTGGTTCAATAATACTTGGTATCAGATTAAGTTGCAACGCTTACAATTATAATGTTTTTTTAGTGTTTCCAGCCAGCTTAGAAAGGATTCGATGTCTGTAGAAGTACCCAGATGCTAAATACTTTAGTCTGTGCACAATTTGTTACTTTTATACCAAAAAAATTTGATTTTTAAATGAAAGATCGAAACTTTAGTCTGTTTAAATATTCCATTTACAGTCTCCTATGCATAGTTTATTGCTTGAAGCTGATTTTACGTTGTAACGTGTCTGTCCAGCTGAGAAAACATTGACAGAACAGAAGATTATGGGATTTTTAAATTAGAAAAATTAATGGGAAATTATATAAAAAAGGCCAGGAACCAACAATTCTTCAGCTCCTGTCAGCTTTCCTGGAATATTGTGTTCTTAAACACCCATCATTTTCTCTCCTGTCTTCTCCGAGCACCCTTTTTCTAGGCCGCCAAACAATTCCTGCAAAAGTTGTCGCAAGAAAACCATGGCTACTTCATGTGATGGAAGTTCTAAGAACAGGTATCTGATCGTGTTTGATTACCTGTATTTGAAATTTTATGGTATTAGAGCTGCATTCCTCTTCTGGGTTGCGCTTGATTCTTCATTTTTACTTCCTTTTCTTCTGTTTTAGTGCGAATATTGGAATAGAAATTTTGCAATCAAGATTTCAAATGATGGAATCAAATCTTGAGAAATCGCCTGCGTTATCTGTACTTTAATCTGTCTTTTTGCTTATAATCTCTGGTTCTCTTGTTTAATGTTTCTAGAAATTATACACAGAATACGCAGTTCATAATTTGAGCTTCTGGATTTTGTTCATGCGTGACTTGATTGAAAATTTGTGTGAGTTAGAGAGATAAGCTTATTCTCGGTTTAATTTCTTGCATTTTCATAGTTGCAGCAAAGGCTCTCTAGCTAAACTTGCTCCATTGGAAGCGATTCTATTCGATGTGGATGGAACCCTTTGTGATTCTGATCCCCTCCACTACTTTGCTTTCAGAGAAATGCTTCAACAGGTCATTTTTTCAATTTTAATTGAGCAATTTCATTGGAAAATTCGGAAAAAAGTGGAAAAAGATGAAGAGAAAATGAAAATTAACTTTGTGATTTGTTAATGTTTACAGTTCTCATTACCTCATACTGTAATCTACAATTTCTGGTTCTGAATTTTCTGAATTACAAGAGATAATATTCATAAACTTCACATCTGTGGAGAGAATGGGAGACTAATACAGCTTTGAGCCATATCCAGATCGGTTTCAATGGAGGGATTCCAATCGACCAGGAATTCTTCATCGAAAATGTCGCCGGCAGGCATAATGATGATATCGCAATGAGGCTTTTCCCCGATGATTACGAACGAGGATTGAAATTCGTCGATGAAAAGGAAGCCATGTTTCGAAAGTAAGCTCAACATTATTAACTTGTCAAATCGCCTACACTTTACTCATTAATTCGATTCATTTAACTACCTCATTGTACTAAAAACAGATTGGTTACCGAAAACGTGAAACCTTTAGGCGGCTTGTTGAAGCTAAAAAAATGGATCGAAGATCGCGGTTTGAAGCGTGCAGCGGTAACAAACGCCCCTAGAGCTAGTGCCGAGCTAATGATCTCAACTATCGGCCTTTCGAATTTCTTTGATGCTGTCATTATAGGCAGTGAATGTGAACGTGCAAAGCCACATCCCGATCCTTACTCGAAGGCTCTTGAACTACTCAATGTATCGAAAGATCACACGTTTGTGTTCGAGGTTCGTCTTCCTTGCTCGAGTCATTCTGAAAGACTAGATGTTCAAAACGAAAAGTGGAAAAGAGTTACTATATCGTTACATTTCCTATGAACATTGCTCGGTTTTTGCTACATATGTGTAATTCTTATTCTAAATTAACAACTTTTTGTTTATAGGACTCGGTATCGGGAATAAAAGCAGGAGTTGCGGCCGGTATGCCTGTAGTGGGAATATCGACGAGAAATCCCGAGCATTTGCTGATGGAAGCGCATCCGGCATTTCTTATAAACGATTACGAGGATCCCAAGTTATGGTCAGCTTTAGAAGAGGTCGATGAGGAAATTAAAGGATAGGTAATTGCTTTCTAGTGCTTGTTGAGACATGTCTCACCTGTGTTTGTTTTTGCAAAAACATTTTCAGAAAATATGTTTTAAAAATTTCTATTTATAATTAACAATTATTATAATTAATAAATGCTTGATATTAAATAATTATATTTAAAACCAGCATAAGAAGAAAAAACCCAATACAAATGGTGATTATTAAATAGCGGAGAGGAACTAAAATAATAGTAAAACTAGGGTTCATCATTCTACGACGTGTCTGTGTTTGGGAGACACTCGCAC
The DNA here is from genome assembly GCA_003255005.1 of Begonia fuchsioides. Classification (NCBI taxonomy): domain Eukaryota; kingdom Viridiplantae; phylum Streptophyta; class Magnoliopsida; order Cucurbitales; family Begoniaceae; genus Begonia; species Begonia fuchsioides. The sequence goes on from QAOC01023551.1 coordinate 327,387, forward strand.
GTGTGGGATTGTGTGCGCACGTGTGGTAATTATAGAGTTGGGTCCGATTAAAATCAAAATAGAAAAAACGGGTTAATATTAGGATGTCAAATCGCGCGGAATCATACACCTGGACCGAAACTGATAAATTCGGTTTGAATTTGGTTGGGCTTGATATCTTTATTGGTTTTTTAACACTTCTGTATTATGCATACCAATTTAGTTGGTCGATTTTTGGATTGATAAAATAAAACCATAACAACAAAGATCCATCTTTTAATAAATTTTTTGTGTATTTTATCATTAAAATTTATTTCTTTTATTGAGATTTAAGCTTGATTTACCTACCTAATATATAAGTTATTATTTTCGACTAGATATTATTTTTATTTATGATTTTTTAGTTTTGATTTTTTCATGTTATATTTTAAAAATAAATATATTCAATGAAAAAACCCAGATGGAATCGGACTCAAATTGATTAATGGTCCGTTCTAGTCTACTTGTGATCTTCTAATAGTCGGCTTTCGTAATGTTCAAAATGACATTTTTATGATTCGGTCCAAAAAGGACCGGATCAACATTGAACAACCCTGGTTAATATTTGAACAAAAGAAAGTTCAATTAACCAATATAATCACGATGTAAAAGTGTATTAATTATTTTAATTTAAATTATTAATTAATTGAATTAAATCAAAGTTCACATGTTAAATGGACAAAAAAATATAATATATTTTTGTAGTGCGTTTACACAATAATTAACATGGTAAGACTTTGCCCTTGCCCTTGGGCACTTTACAACCTCTTAATTATGACGTGCGGTGTGCCACGTGGGGATAGATGGTTGGGTCAACTTTTTGAAACATCAAGCACGGGGGTCATGCTTGCCCGTAAAGAGCGGCAGAGAAAAGGAACCCTGAGAAGAGGTACACAGCAAGAGAGTGAGTCCCACTCCATCGACGTCGTGGTGGGAGCCACGTGTTATCAAATATCATTTGAATTTCATATTTTATTTTAATTTGTCTCGTAATATATAGCTAATATTTGGCAAATTGATTTTGCAATGGCAGAATTATACATATTTTTTTAGAAATTTCCAATACTATACCAATCTTAACAAAATATATCTTATTTTATAATTAAAAAAATTATAATAGAAAATTTACAAAAATTAATAAAATATTATTCAATAATATTGTGAGTGTGATAAAAATTTGAAGTAATTCAAATGTTATTTTTCTAAAAAAATTAAATAAAATTAATTATTTTAAAAATTAAATTTTTAACTGTCATTACGAGTCGTCTACTCTTCAACGTCGGGAGGACAGGTCAGCCGTTAAGCGGACATTCACGTCGAACAATAGAGCCATTCGGCAGCTGTCCACCCGGGTTCAGATTGTCTTTTCTAGATTTTCTAGGCTTTTTCCATGAATTTAACTACAATCCCACATATTTCATAGTTTTAACCAAATTCAACAAAATATAAAAAGAAAAAATAATCATTTTTATTTATATCGTGGTCGATTTTAAGTTTAATTCTTGAGTTGGAGTCGGTTTTTTTACTAATTCAAATCTTTTACGTTCGGTTTTTAGGATTGCTGACCCACAAAACCGTGAAGCCCGCGGGCGCACTGCTAGTTTTGAGTATTTGAAAGATTGACAGGTTTTTTTGTTCTCGGACGAAACCGGACGAAACTAGAAACTACAATTGTGGTTTGAACCACCAACCTGGTGTTGTTTTTACCACTACTTAATTAAAGTATACTCTAGTAATAATCACAGATTAAGAAACATTGTAACCATAATAATTCCATTTTAGTCCATAGTTTTAACAACACTAATAACTGCGATTAGTAGAGCCTCCAAATTAGCCATTAATTACTGATTATTCATCAATCGGTTCAGAGAAGCGGTTGCACTGGGTTATTATGTGGTAAATGCAGAGAATCAAACGACCGTACATGGACCTGAAAAGCGTGTATTATAAAGGCAGTGGATTCTCCAAAGGAACTTGCCCGTTGTTTTCTCAATTCTCCACTTTCTCTCTCCTCTGCAACACAATCTCGGCGTTGATGGATTGTACGGCATCGAGAAGGCCTTGTTTTGTGGAAGAGAATGGTGGGTTTGCTTCGTTACCGGATTTGGAAGCTGAGTTCTCCGGCGGCCATGGCCGGAACCACAATGGGTTCTTCTCCAGGTCGAGTTTCAGAAACTTCTTGGTTTCGTCTCCCAGATCGGTGAGGTTTTACGATGCGAGATTTGAAGAGCGTCGTCCTTATTTCCTGGAGGCCTGTTTTCTCTGCAAGAGGACTCTTGGTGGGAACAGAGACATCTTTATGTACAGGTTTCTCTCTCTCTCTCTCTGTGATTGTTGAGGATTCAAGCAACGATTCTTGGCTTTTCAATCTTCAAAATCGTTGATGTTTTGTTTTGATACCATGATTGTCTTTGCTCGGGAGGATGGGTGGATTTGGTTTCTTCACAAATGAAAAAAAGAACCATCAATATATTTCTCAAGAATGATTCAAGTTTAGCTCTGTTTCTATGGTTCAACCAGAAAGAAAATAAAGTTATGGGTCTCGAAAGATCTGATTTCTTACGAAATGAATTAAAAAAATCAATCATTTTGGGCATAACCAAAAAGATTTGTTGGACCTAAAAGGCATGTTTCTCATGTATTTATGCAGAGGGGACACTCCGTTTTGCAGCGAAGAGTGTAGACAAGAACAGATAGAGATTGATGAAGCCAAGGAGAAGAAATTGAGCTCGTCTTCCATGGAAGCAATGAGAAAGAACGATCAAAGACAATCGCCTTCTGCCTCGAAAGCATCTGCTCGAGGCTACAACTTCATATCCAGCACATTGGCAGCCGCTTAGAAACAGAGAAAAAGGGGAAATTTTCTGTGAATCTGAAGGAAAATGGAAGAAAAAAACCCAGTTTTGAGAGTTCTTCAATTCCTCTTTTTTCTTGGGTTCAGAAAATGCTAATGTTAGATCTGACCGAGGGTTAACATTCTTCAATGTTATATTTTTTAAACAATCATTTATCGTTAATCAACCCTAATGTCCCTCTCTAGTTCGTCACCCGCATCTTTTTTGATAAATACAAATTTAATTTTTAAGTTTTTTTAAGTTCTAATTTGATTTTAAGTGTGCATATTAAAATTCAGTCAAATATTTAATTTTAAAAAATGTTAATTTAAGAGATCTTGTGAGCGATAAATTAACATTAAAATATTTTAGCGTTGAGGGTGACTTATGAAAAATTGAGAGGCCGGAAGCGTTGGTTCCGAGAAAAATTCATTTAATATATTCGATAAAAACACAAAAATGGATTAGATCTCCTTAACCATATTAAAAGTCATTATAACTATTTCTTTAACAAAATAAATTTTATGTTTTACTTTTATCCGAAATTTTAAAAATTGAATTACGAATACTTTATTACATGAATTATTTGGATTATCATTACTTAAAATATATCGAAAGGATATTAATAAACATTTTAAATTAAAATATCATTCCTTAAAAAGAAAATATTTTGTCTTTAGTTCCAAGACCCAAACGGGTGACTAATTGAATCGGTTCGTTAGATTCTTATGGTGTATTTGAAAAAAGTAAGATAACGACATAAATTTAATATTATTTTTTATTTAGTTAGTGAAATGATATTGAAAAAATTGGAGGGAAACTATCAAGATTTTCCCATAGAATAATTGAATTAGATACTATATACTAGAAATATGCGTTGTCACGTTTAATTTAAGTTTGTCTTAATTGAAAAAAAGTAATTAATTGTAGGCTATAGTTGTTCGCTAGATATCATATGCACTCATGGAGCTAAGTAACTTTCAAAATATCTACTCTCAACTATACAAATATATCGATCTGATCATGTCATTTTTAATTTATAATCTTGCGAGAGCTCATTGTTATGTTACATGCGCAAGTCGCGTCAGATAGAGAAAAATCTAAGGCAAATGATAATTGACCATAATTGAACAAAATCAATTTGGTAAAATAAAAATCAAAGTAGGCATGAACACCAAGAACATTAAATTAAATTAAAAATTAAATATATAGAAAATGATAAAGTTAGTAGTCTCTATCTTTGGATACTTGGTGACCACTTCCATTTTCCAAGCAAATGGAATCTTTCTTTTCCCTTTTATATTTTATATAATCATATCATTTTAAAAATTATAATTATTTAATTCTATTTTGAAAATGCACCCACCCTTCTCCTTCATCACCTCCTCCGCTTTTACCTTTCGAATAAACATATATATATATATTTTTTTAAATGGTTGTTTTCTTGGGCATCAATTGTTACTCCATATTTTTGAATAATTTTAGAGATATTTTATATTTTATTTTCTTCTTGTCCATACTGTGTCTAATCTTAATAGGCATAATAAAGATAAATAATATTATTTAATTTTTAATACATGAATTGTAATTTAATTACATAAAAAGGTATTCGACATGCAACACGTAAGATAAGAAAATAAAATCAAGATTATTCTTATTTTTAGCCAAGAAAAAGCACCGCCTCCTTTGTCACGCACTTCTATATATAGTTCTACTCTTTTACTGTTCTTCCTTTTGGCAATTTTTCTTTAATTCTAGATTTAGTCTTAAGGTTATCGTCTTGTCAGATTTTATGATGTATTGCTGCCTAAACAGGTCAATTCAAATAATAAATAATTATTTATATTATTATTTATTAAATGCATTTGAATTGACTCAATCACGTATAATACATCATAAGCTACAATAATAAAATATGACAAAATGATAAATTTAGAATTGTTCTTAATTTTAAAGCCTAATAATAGTCAACAGGAAAGCCCCAAACAGTCCTGGGCCAGCATTGAAAAATTGAAAGGAATGAAGAAGTCCTTTGCTCGAAAACAAAATCACAAAATTCACAGTTTATTTTAATTTTATATCAAATTTATTTATCTGTCTGTAATTTTTATTAAAAAATATTCACATAAATCTACCATCTCACGTTATATTTATTTTTTCGGTCATTATTTAATTCTCAAGAGAGAGAAAGGGATAGAGACTATTCTCTCTCATCTATGTCCCAAAAACAAGTATGCTTCTTAATGTTAAGACAATTGGCTAGCATTAAAGAAGAGCAAAAACTAGCAGGTAAAATCAAAAGTTTGCTTAGAGGTGGAAATTTAACAGACCCAAATTAAAAATTCATGAAAAACTAGCTTGAATATAATTTAAAAAAATAAAAATATTAATCTAAATTATATATTTTTATTAAATACTACTTGTGACATTATTAACTTGATGTTGGTTCCTATAATAAGTTTCTTATCGTCTAACATTAAAAACTTAAAAATAAAAATAAAAAGCAAAACATCGAAAATCAACACCCAATCTGAGAGGAATGAGAAACCGAAACCTGAGATACCCGAAACAATTAAATGGATAGGGAATTACAAACTAATTCACACACAATTATAGCCAAATTGCATAGTCCATTTATGTACATGCAATTGAAGATCACAATTTGAATAATTTAAATTGTTAGAGATTTCGTCACCATCTAATCAAGACTCGATCTCCAAAACTTCAACTAATGCATTGAAACTGCACAGAGATAACACCACGCAGAACTACACGCCAATACCAATTACCAATATATGTAATTACCAAATAATTCTACTCATAAAAGCTGACAAAAAGTATTTCACCTTCCTTTCGGCACGATTTTTAGCAGGAAGTCGGAGTGGATCACAGATGGAGGCCTCCTCGGCATGTAACAAGATACAAAATACTTCAAATGATTTACACTTCAATTCCTTCAACCTACTGTATGATTCCAATCCACCATATGATTCCACATTTCTTGTCCACACTGATGATCTCGACTCTTACTGCCATTTACTCTCACGTAGCAATCTCATCGACCTCTGAATGAAACACAAAACTCGGAAATGTCGTCGTTATGTCCCTGCAAATCAACACTCAAATCGATATTTTATCAACAAACCTCAACACATCGGAAAATAAAATCAAGTATTGAATCATATATTTGAGATCAACTTTTATAAAAATATTAGTTGTTAAGCATGTTAAACATATAATCGAATTGGTTTTTACTCACCTTAAGTAAGAAAGAGTCATTATCTTTAACAATGAAGGGTTCTTTGTAACAAAGCTCTGCCATTCTGATTTATCAATCTTCCCATCGTTGTCTACATCTGCTTGTAAGAAAGTCTGGTACAAAAAAATGTCAGCTTTTTACATAAGCCTACAGATTTTACTCTAATATCCACCAGCAAAAGGAGATAAATAGTTCAACACAAACTAAATAACGTAGACTAACCTTATCGAGTATTACATCGATTGTCTCATCTGACAACTTCATTTCAGATTCATAGAGAAGTGCAATTAACATTTGTTTTACCTGCCACAACCAAATATAACTAGTAAGGTAAAAAGAAGTGTGAAAAGTTAGTAATGTGAAAATGGTGATTTTTTTTCTTTAATCAACGGCTCATATTTGCAACTATTTCTGTGCATGAATGAGAGAGAGTTTGCAAGTGCAGTTGAAAAGATAGATATTTTACAAATTAAAGGCCCAGCTTTAAAAGCTAGTTCCTCTATGTCAATCTCCATAAAAAAATGCAGTAGCATGAGAATAAAAATTTGCACAAAACTTAGAACCATACCTCTTGGCGTTCAATATACCCTGTATTATCCAAATCGTATAGCTTAAATGCAACTGTACATAGAAGAAAATGTCAAAGAAAGCATCAAGCATTGAATCTTTAGAACATAACAACCGAATTTATAATATTTGAAGAATATGTACTAGATCTTACATTCAATTTTGTCTTCCTGTGGAGTATTTGGATGAAAAACATTTAGTGACCTGACAAAGTCACCAAAATCAAGGACTCCCTTTTGCTTGATATCAAATAAATCAAATATCTGCACACATGAATATAATATAAATTGATTACAGATCAAATGCAAACATCATTTATAAAACATTGTAATCAAACTAGGAGAAAAAGAGATGGTGGAAAGATCATTTGATAAATAGAAATATATGAAAATGACAAAATAAATGAACACCGTACTACAATTACCCGATTTGCAAAGAGATTTTCCTTCTTATTATTCTTGAAAAGAGCCAATAGAAATTCCTCCTGAATGAGCAGAAAAAAAATATTTCACTGTATATTCTAAAAAGTACTCATTCATACTTAATTGTTTTAATATCAGATTAATATTAACTTTTTATCGAATTGCCAAACCAAACAAGCATAAGTATAAGTCATATAAAAGTGTTACATCAGGAATATATGCATAAACATTAATCCACAAGAATAAATCATGGGTCACAATAAAAAGAAAGTTGGTCAAGTCTTGATACACACAATTTGAAAAACAAGCACATGAAAATAAAAAATATATCAACACATAACATCGTTGAAAACAGAAACATAACAAATGAATTACCTTGTTTATCAACCCATCGTCAATCACTGAACAGCTTATACTCTTGAATAGCTCAAAGAGTGCTTCAACTTCACTTACACTAACTGAATAAGATAATATGAGCATGCAAAATGAAGATAGCTCAATTATATGAGAAAGAAAGAAGCGATAAACGAAACATGTTTGAAAAGCGCATCACTTCATTGACAAATTGGCTCTTAGAATTGAAGACAAAACTAATGGCTGGTTTACAAAATAATAAGACAAAAGATAAACGGCAATGCTCATCAACATTTTATCCCGCATAAGACAGAATCCCCAACAAAGAGCTGGAAGAACAAAAGCAATAATCTATCGTCAAAGGTTTTCATCTTTCTCAGTGAACTTGAATCAGATAAAGAATATACATCTCTAGTCAAGGTTGAGTCTCAGTGAAAGACTTTAGAGGTCATTTATAGCGGACATTTCAACAGTTTTTTAACAAATTGGAGGTCACCTTTTTGGCAGTAAGAAAAAGGGTCATTTTTTATATAAAAAATGTTAATTTCATCATTGCAAATAACGCGTTGCTCTCTTTTTGTACTACCATGTTATTGACCTGGGTAATTCAGATTTGACTCAAATCAGATACAAGTATTCAGGAACAGAGTTTTTTATTCCATTTAAGAAAAGGTTAGGATAAAAAATGAAATTCCTGGAGCCAGAAATCCATCATCTACAGTTAATTGAGCCTACGGTCCACCACATATGGATTGCCACATATCACATGCAACCCCGAGAATCATGTGAGAGTAAGCATACCCATAATTAGTTTCCGTCAGGAGACGGCACACCCAAGAGCAGTAAAAAAGAATGCTCACAGATGTCATTCCACAAATCTGAACACTATCTCCCACCATAACATATAAGAGATCAGAGCTTGAAAGGGGGGCATGGAAGATAGCACCAACAAAAAGCTTACAACAATTCCTTTGTTTGTCTGTGCTTGAGCCTCCTTATCAAGCTCTTCCTATCTCACAGGATCTATTCAAACAGGTCTCTGAAGAGTAAAAGGAACTATACCATCAAGGAAATTAATATCATCAAAGAATTTGAGAGAGTGGACTCGGGATCCCTCCATCCTCAATAAGCACTCCATCATGATGGCGACTAGATGCTGCTCTTCTCAAATGACACTTTTAATGTAAAAGTAAGAGCCTATTTTTTGTTAATTGGCATATACACAGTGATTGGATCACATTTTATGAAACCTTATCTACATATTTAGGTTCTTAGTTTGAGCTGTGAAAGTGAAACTGTGGAATGACCTCAAATTCATCAACCAAGTCACCAGCACATTTTGATCTGCTCTTGCAAATGGTAAGACCAGTTCAGCAACATCTCAGGTCCAATTATATTTTCCACATGGGACTTCTCATATTCAAGAACAAGAACATTAAGTTTCAGATGTAGTACACATCCCAAACTGCTATTCCAATAGGATATCCAACTCAACTAAAGATAAAGTCCTAGCTTAATGAAGGAAGATTTCCAAGAATTAGATAAAACGCAGCTATCCTTTCCTTCAAAGTTTTGAACTACTGTCAAAGCTTTGGTCTCACACAAAAAATGCCTTTATAGATGGCTTAAATTGATAGGGAAGGTTCTAAATTAGATTTCCCAAAAGGGTACGCTGTAATAGCTAGAAGGCATTTCAGAATCGCCAAAGTAAGGGATTAACTTTTCTGAATACTCTTTGTCAGTATCAGGCTCGAGTGGGTAGCTACCAAGATGCCAAGGACCTAAGTTTGGTATTAAAAACCAAGGAAACAACATATGCTAAGAATTAAATTGAAAAAGAACTCCAATCCCGAATATTTCCTGCTCGATGTAAGTCACATTACGATAACCTAAGAGGTGAAGGACCACGGAGAAAAAAAAACAAAAGATACCCTCCTGTGTTGTGCGATGAATTTGACAAATTTTATAGAGACTAGCAACATTTACTCATAGTCAAGAGAATTATCTATTTGTTCAAGAAAATGTTCTACAGGTCAGTAGCAAATGACCCTAAGATCAATGGCTAATTGTTTTCAACCATTTTCTTCCATCTTGCAAAAGTTACTAATTATGAATATTTTGACAAGTAATAGAGATGGTCAGATAGTGACTCACAAGCTGTTTGGGAAGCAAGCAATACAGGGTTTTCGTGTCCAGGAATATCTATTCTTGCTTTAGACTGGTAACAGCCCATTTACTGAAGAAATCGACACGCCTGCTATGGAGGAGAAAGGTCCCTCGTCACTGCAACATATAACCAAAAGACTTCTTGAACTTGCACAAAATAAGTAAAATAACCCCAAAAGTAAAAAAAAAAATCAGAGAATTTCACTGGATAATGAGATAAAAGATCCACTCCTTGATCAAGCAGAAAAAAATATCACAAACAGGAGACTATTTCATTTGAAGAGATTTGGATTTAATAACTAGGACTCCCACGCAGAATTCAGATATTCATATTTAACAGAAAACTCGAGTTTTTAAATAAAAAAAAGTTGGAACAAAGAAGGTATATGCAGTTGACTAAGAAAAAAGAGAAAAATACAGAAAATTTGAATCATCAAAATCGAGAAAACAATTTCTTCATTGATGTTCCAAAACCAGCAAGTCAAATAGGCATGCTAGTTAAGAAAAATATAATAAAATTACCAGTCAAAAAGAAAACAAGAAAAAATCCATTATCAAATCAACCTCGTTAGTCTTTCAACGCTCTTCATTTTTTGTTTCAAGTTTCCATCAAACCCCGTCCACACAGTGGAGGCAGATCAGAAAAGGTTGGAATATGCAGCAAAAAATCAAAAAAGTACATCACAGTAAACATACGAATTTCACCATCAAAAGACAATAAAACTTAACAATTCACCAAGACTAGTCTTCAGACAACAAAATAACTAATTTACACCTCAGAAACCCCTCAACTTAAGACCAAAACATAAAAATCGAAACAATAACGTCCAAGTTTCCAGCAGAAAGTCACGATTATTAATATTCCAGAACTTACCTGAAAATCTGAAAATCGAATAGGTAAAATAGAAGCTCCAAGAGAGGAGAGAAGGTCGAAGAGGGGAAGAAGATGGAGAATGATGTGACGCGAGAAACGCCGAGCTCCAGAAGCGAGTTTATTTGGTGGGGGGGTGAATTGATCGAACGGCTGAGATTGTCTTTGAAAAAAGCGGGCATTTCGGGTTCATCAATAAAGCCAACAGGATAACAGCAGTTTAAGATACAATTAGCAATTAGCATCGCCTAATTACAATTAGCTATTTTAATCTAATTACGTGTCCTCGTGATTTAACGTGACACGTATTAAATCCAAATGCATTAATAAATATAATATTTCTTTTTTAAATGTTTAATTTTAGTAAAGTATATATATTAACAAGTTGTCACTTCTTTTTAATGATAAAACTTCAAAGTAATTTGAACTTTAAACTTGTGGGGTCCGACCTGCGGCCGTTAAACGACCGTTAAACGACCATCCGCAACGAGCGATCCTTGCAGATGGCTCAAGCTTCTTCATCACAAATTTTTAATGGATTAACACTTCATTCAAACTCGAGTTTTGGATAAATAGCTCGATTCGAGTTTGAATTTTAAAAAACCCTATTTCAGACTCTTCGGACGTTATGAGGAGGGTCAATGTGTTCGTATCGAACGCACTCACCATCTTTCGGATGTCTTAAGAGAATTTATTTTTGAAATTTTTGTTTTTTATTAATTTTAATAAGAAAATTTTATCGGAATTACCTAAAATTTTTACCATACATGTATAACAACAAAAGAGACTATGTCGTAAAGTTTCAATTTTTTTTGACATTTGTACAATTTAGCCCGAATTAAGTTCTAACCCATTTTTTATTTTTATTTTATTTTTTCAACACAAAATTGTTAGAAGATAGATACGGTCCGGTTCGGTTTTTACGAACAATTATATTCTTTGGTGCGCTACAACTATGCAAACAGTAATTGATTTGAAAATCATATTATCAACCAATAATACGATGGGGTAAACATAAAGCAATGCTGCTATTCTTTCAACATTCCTGATTTGTACAGTCAACCTGATAGAGTCCAATACCTTCAAAGAATCGGAATGTCGACAAATGGTGGCAACAATTTGGAAATAACTATGAATATGAATCCGAAAGATGAATGATGTTCATTACCGAGTAGTTTTACGAGTCCAACCATCGATTTCTCGGGTTTTCTTTTCTTACGAAGAACAGCATCCAGAGCTCTGGTTCAGCGGCTGGCCTCGAATCTGCACTGTTTGCGGCCTGGCATTGTTCATTGGCTGACTAGCCATTCTGCAATAAGGAAGAACGGAGCAAAACAACGCAATCTTCAAATTTGCAGAAAATATCCAAACAATTTTACAAATTTTGAGAAAATGATAGACCAATTTTTTATGAGTAATGTTAGATTTACTTTCTTAGTATATTTTTTTCTTGTACACGCTCACGTGTCGAGCTAGAATTAGTCTAGTAAAATTTATTTATTGTATTATAATTAAAATAATTATTTATTTATATTTATTTTACCAATGACAGCTCGAAAGACAATGTATATAGAGAGAATGTCTGTTAAAAAGAAAAAAATTAGCATTACCCATTTTTTATTTCTAAATTATAACAGCACCGCTAAAAACTTAACAAATCGCAGTACCTGTTTTTGATGTCAGCAGACATGGCCATGAAAGCTTCTTCCACATTTGAGGCATTTTTAGCACTAGTTTCCATGAAAGGAATTCCAATCTCATCAGCAAATGCCTGAACAAAGTAAACTCAGATTATTAATTTCATCTTTTTAACCATGAAAAGGATTTCTGTTTCATTGGCAACCAATGAAAGACTAGCCAATTAATACCTACCTTCGCTGTCTCATAGGATACAACTTTATTGGCTGTGAGGTCACTTTTGTTACCAACCAAAAGCTTGTTCACATTTTCACTCGCATATCGGTCAATTTCACTCAACCATTGCTTAACGTTGTTGAAACTCTCCTGGTCAGTGACATCATAAACAACCTACCATAAAAGTTTCAAACAGTCAAGACTTTTCTCATCCGATTATAAAATAGCAAAAGACAAAAAAGAGAGTAAGCTAAGTACAATAATGCCATGAGCCCCTCGGTAGTAGCTGCTCGTAATTGTCCTAAAACGCTCTTGGCCAGCAGTGTCCCACTACAAAAAAGGAAAAAAATAACTCGCATGATTATGATCAAACTTCTTTACAAAAGCTGCAACGGCACATATAGTTATTTCAACAGAACTAAAAATGAAAAACAACAATCAAATGTAGACTCTAAATATATAAATAAACTTACAATTTGGAGCTTGATAGTTTTCCCATCTTGTTCCACAGTGCGAATTTTCTGGATGTGAAGATGCACAACAATATTTACCATCACTGTTATTTATCAAAGCTATCGAAGATATATGCCCCAATGTTACACTTAAGAATGCTTACAAAGTCAACTCCAATGGTGCTGATATAACTATCTATATATGAATCATCCTGTCAGAGAAGAAAAAAGAGAATTTTCGCAAAGCATGTATATGGAGAGTAAAACTAAATTGATCATTATTTAGCAAATACCACAATGGAGAGTAAAACTAAATTGATCATTATTAGCAAATACCACAATCGAATGACTATAACTGTTTCCACAAAATACCATTTAAACCTTGTAAAACACCACAAAGCTGTTTTGGAGTAACCCTAAAACATTTAATTGCAGTAAAATTTATCTTATCAGTGATGTCAATTTTCAGATCAGTATGAATACCATCATAACCTCCAAACGAGACTATTATTCCTTTCCAGAAATAATAATGAAAAAAAGAATGTTAAGAAGAAAAACAAAAATGTCCCAGGACTTCAAATCTGTCCTATAACCAGAAAAAGTATTATCCTGGTTTAAATTGCAACATAAGCAATTCTAATACCAAGAAAAAATGCTGAAACAGGCAGGCAAGGTGAAGAAAACATAGAATACACTAAGTAACTTACAGCAAATCTCAAAAGTAAGCATGATTTACCAACACCGGAATCCCCAATGAGCAAAAGCTTAAACAGATAATCGCTGCAATACAAAAACAAACAAAGACATTCCTAAGTCTCATATATTCATTTACAACCAAAAAGCCTATAAACAATGAACACATATAGGCCAGAAAAAAAGAGACTAAATAGATATCACGGATACAATATGCCAAATTGTCACTTTGAGAGGTCATAACTAAATAAATAAAAGATATTTCATGCACCAAAGAGCAACAAGCATACAACAATAAAATAAAAAAAAGGGCTAGGAAAATCAATTCCTGGAGCATGTAAGATGACAGAAAGTGCAAGAGAAACTTCTGGCACCAGGTATTTCAGCAACGTTGTCCGCCCAGGTTCTCCATAACAATCCTTAATTTTATACAAGTCTCTAAACCTTAACGAGAGAAAATTGGATGCGCCATAGCAGACAAAAGGATTTTATCTTAATATCAAACACAAGCCCAGCTCATACAAATAATTTTTAGCCACAAAAGGAATACACAAAATGTTTTAGGCCATCGAATTCACAACAACACAGATCTAAACCTAAATCTCGAGCCGAGAAAAATCAAAGCATAATCAACAAATTTTTCCTCACAATTCAGGAAAATGATTCCTATTTTCGACGAAGCAACTTCTCAGATAAAAAGCTAAATCTTCATACGCATAAAGAAGTTTTAACCATAAAAGAACACGAAATTTTTCCAATCAAACATCAAACGATACCTCACAGTCAGAAATTCAATTCAGATCAAACGCTAAAAAAAACAATAGAGGATGAAAAGAAAAAGAAGATAAAAGCATACTATTCCGGATTCATGACTGTGCAAGGTCCAGATCGATTAAAACTCCAAAGAATACGCCGGATAGAACAAAAATTTCCGGCAAAAAGAAAACAAAAATTGGATCGAGAGAGAGAGAGATGGGAAAATGGTTGGGGAGAATTTGGAGGAAACGAGGCGACGTTGGCGATTTTGAAGGACGGGAAAGTCCGTTGACATATCGTTTATATAGGCGGGCGACGGCGTCGGGTGAGAATGCTGCCACGTGGAATTTACGAGAGCTTTACCACCAATACAAAATTATTTATGTGATTATTTTGATAATTTAAATTGTATACTTGTATTTATTTTTGCAAACAGACAATTAAAATATAAAATTGAGTATTTAGAGATTTTTGTGCTTCGTTAATTTAAATTTTATTAACTCAGTGGAATTACTTATTAGAAAATCCATACTTGTATCATTAACAATTTAATCATTTGTATCAACATTATTTTGTGTGTATGTTTACAAATAATTAAATCTTTAAAATTTCATTTAATTTGGTGTTCGAAGATTGTAAATTAAATTTTTGTTTTGCACTCTTATTTTGGTTTTATGATTGGCAAACTAAAATTTAACACAAAATTAGATATATTGAGTGATTAATGTAATTTTATTTAATCAAAGAGCAACCACAACTCTTTTTTTTTATTATATTAAGTTTTAAAATCATATAATGACATTTGTTGTGATGAATTAAATAATTGTAATGAATTTATCTCACAAGAATTTTTACTATATTTAAGTAATTTATTAAGATAAAATATCACATTATATTTCTTAATTTATCTACGGGTATTAAGAAAGTGAAATAATGAGACAGTTTTATTGTAATTTATTTAATATTGTGTTGCATTTTAGTTCACGGCATATTTTATGTCACCAGATTCATGATTATGATATGATTTATATTTAAGTTTTGTTTTAAGCGTATGTAATTTGATTTTACAACTATTAGTTCTTAGTGTTATTCTGCTATCAAATGCGATATTTCTAAGAGTGAGGAATGAAAGAATTCTTCTTCACTTGGGGTGTATAGACATCGATAATGGTATATATAAAGACATCAATTATTACACAAATCGGTACTCCGAATGAGATTATTATTTATAAACCTTGAAAATGGTCAAACAACCTTGGATTATGTTCATAAAGACAAAAATCTATGCAAATACTTTTGGTTTTATCAATTAGCATAAATATCACAACATTACTTACGGCTATTCATGAGGAACACAAGACTTCATCACTTATCAATAGAGGTGGGCATGAGTCGGGTCAAGTTGGTACTCATATGAACATGACCTGGCCCATTAAGGGATTACAATATGTAATCTGTTCGGGTTATGGTACCAACTTGACCCAAACTCAACCCGACCTGCGCGGGTTCAGGTTGGATTGGCTCGAGTTAACAAGTCCAAATATTAAAATATATCCTCTAAAAATAACATTTATCATAAAATTAAGGTAGTATATTATTCATGTTTAAAATAAAAAATTTTAAGCTCATTTTTCTCAGTTGAGTTAGAATTTATTAGGTCATAGATGAGTAGTAATCATTCCTGACAAAAACTGTGACTCATTCTCTACTTCAATCTGTTAGAATTTTTGGTATTCTAAAGAAGACAACTTTTCAAATGCCATAAAAAATTATAAAATTGTTCTCCATTTTCCCAATAGATGAAACACTCTCATATTTGTCAAGCGAGATGCAGCTAAAGCTTCAATCAGATTTTATTTCTAGATATTGAAGGTGTGTGAATTCCATTTTTTGAAATTTCGTTGCCTTTTTAATTGGGGCTTCACCATTTTTTCGTAAATAGATTTATGTAGATCTTATTATTCTTTTGGTACTTAATTTGTTTATAGTTCGTATTTTTTTTTTTGTATCTTTTGGCTTTGGAGTTTATGTTTAAAGCAGAAGAAATGTATTACGTCTTTTTTGAGTGGGTTGCAGGTCAAGTCGAGTTGAAATTGTACTCGACCTATAACCCACAATATTTTTTCAACCTGACCCAAAGTGACCCGTTAAGTGCGGTTTGGGTCGGTACTCGCAGGTCGGTGCGAGTTTACCCACCCCTACTTGTGAGCACACTCATTATAAAATCTTCATCTCAAAGCTCACTTGAGTGAGACACAAGCACAATATGGAGATGACAGACATTGTGGCTCAACTTAAAACACTTAAAGTTGATATCTCTGATTCTTTCTTAATACGTTATGTTCTTAACACTCTTCCACATATATATGGTCATTCTAAAATCTCTTTTATCACATATAAGAATAAACGATCAATTAATTAATTGTTGATCATGTGTGTGCAAGAAGAAGAATGACTGACAATTAGAAATGAATAATAATACATTCATGATAACTCTACGATAGAAGAAAAATCAAGCCAAGAGAGGTAAAGTATCAATCCAAGATGGTGCAATCAAGTAGGACCTTCGATGTTACTTTTGTAGCAAGAATAGACATTTTAAGAAAGATTGCATTGAATTGAAGGTGTGGCTTGAAGAAAAGATACACCAATTTCATTTCTTCATTATGATTCTAATATGGTCAATGTTATGTTATTTAAATCACATGGATTACTGATTTTGATTCTACAATCCACGTTTTGGATACTTTACAAGGTATGAGAAATCTTCAAAAACTAGTAGAAAATGAACATTGCATCAATTCAGGAAGAAAGATGTGTTTACATATAGAAGTTGTTGAAACAAGCAATTTAGAACTTAGCATCGACTTTATTTTAATTTTAGAAAAGACTTTTTATATTCAAAATTTTATTAGGAACTGAATTATGATTGCAAGACTTTAAATCAATAATGTCAGTTTGTTTTATAAATGTGATCATACTAGAAATGGTACACTATCTAATAGTCTTTTCATTATTGATTTACAAAATGATATCAATCATAATGCTATGCATATTCCTGCTAGTTCAAAGCTGTGTTATAAATTAAAATTCATCTATGTTGTGGTAAAAGTTTTTTGGACATACCTACATATAGAGAATTAAAAAATTAGTGAATGAAAAGTATTATGTACTTTAAATTTTATTGATTTTGAGACCTGTTTGAACAATATTAAGAGAATGCCAACAACTTTAAGAAAGATGTTAGGGGAGTTCAAAAATATTAGAAATCATTTAGTAAGATATTTGTAGTCATGATATGAACTCAAATGGTCTAAAATATTTTATCTCTTTCATTGATGATTACTCATGATAGATCCATATTTGCTTCACAACAAAAATTAAGCATTAAATATTTTTTAAGGTTTTCAAGAAAGAAGTAGGAACGATGCAGTAAATAAATTAAGATGTGAGGAATGATAAATGTGTAGAGTATTATGGTAGATACACTAATAATGGATAAACACCTGACCTGTTTGGTAGATTTCTTCGAGAGCACAATATTATTGCTTCATACATCATGTCTGGATCTTCATATCAAAATGATGTTGTACAAAGAAGAAATCAAACATTATTAAATATTGTGAGAAGTACGTGACTCCAATCTTCTAGATTCTTGTGGATTGATACTCTTAAGATGACTATGTATATATTAAACTGAGTTCCAACTAAGGTTATCAAAAAACACCATTTGAGTTATGAAAAGATTGGAAACTAAGTTTATGACATATATCCATTTTGGGATGTTCGACAAAAGTAAGACTATGTGACCTGTAAAAAAAGAAACTAGACTCAAAGACTATTAATGTAAGTATTATTAGATATGTTGAACGGTATAAAGGTTATAGATTCTAATGTTCATCTCACAACACTATAGTTATGCAATCATGAAATGCAATATTTCATGAACGTAACTTGATTAGTGAGTGCATCAATTTGACGACATTATTTTTTAAAAATGTCACTTTGATCTTCAACTTACCTAATTCAAATGACCAATCGATTTTTGTTGAAAACACTCATCGAACAAACAATATATGAGATTTCACAAATTGTTGATCATCTAGTAGATCAAATTCTTGAAGAAATTCTAAAATTTATTGATCAACCTATTAAACAACAAGTTTCTCAAGGAAATATTTAAATAACATTAAGGAGGTCTGCTAGAGTAACGAAATCAAATTTTTAGTGACAATGGGATGTATCTACAAGAATCAAATTATAATGTATGAATAAAAAATTATCTTGAGATTTTTTCGCAAATTATGCACTGTAGGGATCAAATGTGTGGTATGCGACAATGAAATATGAAATGAATAATATGAAATCAAATAAAGTAAGAGACCTTACCGAAGCCTATTGGTGTAGAAACCATTGGATGTAAATGAGTTTTCAAAACTAAGAAAGACTCATTGAGTAGCATTGAAAGATATAAAGCGAGACTTGTTACTGAATGGTTCATTTAAAGAGAAAGAATTGATTGCAATGAAACATTTTCTCCTGAATAAAAAAATCTTTCCATAATTTTGGCATTGTTTCACATTTTATTTTTAAGTTGCAGCAAATGAATGTGAAATGATAGTTTGTAAAGAGCTAGAGGAAGAGGTTTACATGAAACAACCTAAAAGATTCTCATATAGTGATGGTGAGCAATCGGTATGAAATTCAAGAAAACTATACATGGACTAAAGCGAACTTGCATCATTGGTAGTTAAAATTTTATGACATTATCTTTTTGTTTAATTTTGAAGAAAATATCATTGATCAATGTATATATCAAAATATTAGTGAGAAAAAAATTGCTTCTTAAAAAGATATTTCACTTGTAACTAATGATAAAAGTTTATTACGCGAAATAATTTTTCTTTAGAACATATGTGATGCAGCTTATGTCATTGTTAATAAGATTCATCAAGACAGAATCAATGAAACTTTAAGTTTGTCTCAAGAAATTTATATCAATAAAAGTTTAGAGAGATTTCATATGTTTATTCACCTAAAGATCATTCTCTATGTTTTGATTGTTGGAAAACTTTTGTATGCTCAGGTCTGCACAAGTTCATATACTACATTTGTTGTTGGAATGTTAGGAAGAATATCACAGTAATTCTGATGAGACCACTAGATTGATGCAAAGAAAGACATGAGGTACCTTCAAGGAACTAAACTTTACACGTTCAAATACGAATGAACTGATAGTTTGAATGTAATTGGATATTGAGATTTAAATCGTGTTGACTGTGCTAATTCACGTATATCAACTTCAATATACATTTTTATTTTTTTTCGATGGAGCTGTATGTAGGAGAAGTGTCAAACAAGATCTTGTTTTTACATCCATTGAAATTGAGTTTGTATCATGCACTTCACATGGTCTATGGATGAAAGTTTTATTTCAAGGTTTAGAACCGTTGATACTATTTTTAAGACATTCATAATATATTATGAAAAATTTAGCTGTGTTTTTATAACTAAAAAACAAAAGTGGTTGTTGAAGTAAACACATTGATATTAAGTGTTAAGGATGTTACAATAGTCATTGAAAATATTAGCTTTGAATTGATGATAGCTGATTTTTTAACTGAAAGCATGCCAACTTGAAATTTAAAGATCATGTAGAGAAAATGAGATTTTGTTTCCCTATGTAAATTGTAAGAACGAATGATGAACTCTTCAATTGATATTTCTCATTTTGATAAAAAGTGTGTTCACATTTATAAGACTCAAACCAAGCAAAATGTGTCGTTTCATGTGTTGTATTTTCTTATTATAGAAATTAAGTTACACTGAATGACTGAAACCAAGAAGGAAAATATTTACTATGGTCTTGGTGATTGGGTTCCCTACCCATTTAGTGTTTGAGACTCGTATATTTGATGTTGCTCATGCAATTCTCAATTAAACAAAATATATGAATCTTGATGAAATGAATAGTATTTGTCTGCTCTTGTATTTATATTTTTTTATGAAAGAAAATACGTACGAGGAAGAGAATAGAGAAAATTTTGTTGAGATATTTGAGAGAGATCCTCCTAAGCCTGCATCTCATTTGGAAAATACATTGTTGTATTGAGAGGATGAAGATTTAGAAATGACATAGCAAAGCAATTTGGTTTTTCAAAATGTCAACATCTAGAAATATGACCCGATTATTTTTTTAGATTATGGTCTAAAAAATGAGACTATTTTTATTTTATTAATTTTCTTTTAGAACAAAAAATAAGTAGATTCATTATAAAAAATTCAAAATATTTTTCTATATTTGGGTTGGATTTTTGGTTTTTTGTCTGTTTGTATTATATTTTAATCAGATTTTGCTCGATTTTGAAATATGTTTTGGTCAAATTTTTGACACACAATTCAATTTTCACTATTTTTACCTCCAACAAATATGACTAAATCGTGAACCACAGTATTGCAAAAATTTAAAGTGAAATTAGTCTGGCCTAGGTGGTTTTCCCTACACTTAATGTGAAGAGTCTTGAATATTAAGGATTATCAATGCATACAAGATGTTGTTTTATGAGTCATTCCCCTCACTTGGAACAATTCATATGATCGAATGTATTGAAATAAGTATTTGTAGGCACCTTATAGATAATTAGATAGTTGTGATTTTCTACTAAGACATAAAACTTTTAATTTTATTAATTAATATGTGCAAGTTTGAGTATATTTTCAATTGATAACTTCAACTTCATACTTTTATCAACATGCATTTGACTTTATTCATTAGTTATACATCTTCTTACAACTTGATTCCATTTTTTTAAAATTGTAAGCATTGAATCGATTAAGTTAAATTTAAACTTTTAGTTGTTAATTGATAAATTTGAAGTTCAAGGCATCAAATGAAAAATGTTCATACTTTGATGTATCAATTGATATAATTAAAATTTTATCTGTGTCACTGTAAAAACTTTCTCCATTATAAAAAAGTCATTGATAATTATCATGTTTAGTTGTTAAATAAAATATAGGGTAAAAACAAAAAATGAGACTGAGTTTCGGGTAAATAGGCAGATTCAAGCTTGAGTTCTGAAAAAATAAAATTTGAGTTTCGCACACAAATAATCAGACACAGTAGCTCTCACAAAGATGTAATAACTCCGACACGTACGCAGTGTCTCTCACTCGTCCTTTGGCAGATGCCGCAACCATCGTATTATGATCTATCGTTGGCATTAATGATGGAGTAGATGAACATGTTTCATACCCAGCAGATGCATAGTATGGACAACTATCATATGCAACATATGGAGTGACTTGACGGGATTGAACATATAGTGGATGAGATACGGCACACGCAGGATGTAGCCAGGTTGTTTCGGGTTTCTCCTTTTGATCAGGATCCTCCACAGCCTCTACTAGATTGTGGCTATTTTCAGTAGCTTTGTAATTTTATTTTTGTAATTTTATTTTTTATCATTTCTTTGTAGTATGATTGTACTTTTCTATTAGTAATGAATGAGATTTTGATTGTAAATTATCGTACTTTTTCTTCAACGTTATAGCTCAATTTACAATACATTTATCGTAGTTTTTATTGTCGGGTTACCCATCTTCACCAAGATGGCCACCTTCGCCAAATCCTTCATTCACGCGTCGTGCTTCTAGGCAACTGTTAATTGCAACACCTTGAGTTATCACAATATTGTGCTCTTTGCGTACAATCTTTATTATAGATGAGATTTCCCACATATGCTGTCTCTTGAACCTATCAATGTAGGTAGCCGCCACTCATTTTGTCGATGCAAGTCAATTTTTTAATACTCGAGCACAAATATGTCTATCAACGAAAGTTTTAATTTGAATTATTTCTTCATCGTGCATCTTTGAAGCATGAAGGCGCCACGAACATTCATCTACACATATTACTGTTAGTATCTTTGGATAGCTTTTTTTGAAAGTGGTTCCATTATTCATTTTATAATGCATTTTTCGTTATTTAATCTTTCAAATATTTAACTGATTTGTACCTTTTACCGAGATAAAACTCGCTCTCGGCCGCCACTCACAAGCTTAAAACTTTGTTTTCATCATCATCGTTTGATTTGAGAGGCGTAGTCAAAGCCATCATATTTGTCTCATCTGAGTAAGATTGAATATCTACATCATATTCACAGTCAAACGGTTGAAAATGAAGCACATATGTATTAAGTTTGTATACCAAATCCATATTTGCTTCATTTTCTTTTACTTCATCGGCGTCATTCGTCGCTGCTAACCAACAGTTGTAAAACTGTTTTTTGAAGGTATGATTTTCAATACAAGAATAGTAAGATTTATAGGTTTTATATGGGGTTCGGAAGCATGACCCTCACTAGGACGCAACTTGCATCCGAGTGAGGGTCTGAGTGAAAGACACTGCGTTTGTGTGAGAGATACTGCGTCCGAGTGAGAGTCAATGCGTCTGAGTGAGGGTCAGATCGTCTAATCTGACCCTCACTCTGACGCAAATTGCGTTTGATCATTCGTCCGTGAAACTCAAATTTTATTTTTTCAAAACTCAAGCCTGAATCAAACTATTTACCCAAAACTCAAGCCTGTTTTTTTACCCTAAAATATATAATATAAGTTCATAGTTGATTAAAATAATAGATGTTTTTATGTCAATTAGCCATAAAGAATTTACAACAATTCTTACTTATTTATTGATGCTAAAACCCAGTTATATGTGCGTTAGATTCAATTACGCCATTTCGCGCAGCCGATTTTTCTCTCTTGCAAGTTGCGAGCTTAGTTTTTCCTCTTGTAGTGGCCTTACATAGCCTCTGTTGAACTTCATCAAGTGTGTTTGGATGCTCCCAAAATCCCTAATCGAAGGCAAAAGATAAGATGCTAGAAGATGATGGATGTTCAAATTTTAAAAAAGAAGATCAAAACAAAAGGTTAGTTGAGAATATGTTTATCTATTGAGATGAAATTGAGAGTAAAATATGAGACTTCAAGCTATTTCATCATATCCAACATTTACGGATAGGTAGGTCGAAAGTCGCAGCATGCAGAAAGACGAGAATGTAAAATAGAATTGGGAAGGAGAGAATCCGGAGATTTTTTGCGGGCAAGAGGAAGAGGATGAGGTTGGCAAGGAGAAATCTCAATTATTCCTGTTCGTCGATCATTTTTCAATATTTATTTATTATTAGTGCAGGAATATGTAACGTGCATGATGTGTCAATGATGTACATGCAAATTTATCTTTGATGATGCATGAAATTTTGTTGGTAATATGCGACAAAAACTAATTTAGTACAGAGATGTTGTAACGAGAATTATAATTGAAAACTAATCGAAATTGAAAAATAAAAAGATTATTCATCACTTGATATAAATTAATTGAACTTAAAACTATTAATCATTAGTTATAAGAGAGAATCAATGAAATCTTGAACCGAATAAAAAAACCAAAAAAGAAACCGAACTGATAATAGGTCGATTACTTGAATTTATCAGACCAATCAATTAACTCGTTGCTGACGGAATATTAATGGGTCCGGTTAATCCGGTTCAAAAATTAATTTTCGTATTTAATTTTATGGTTGTGCATGCATTGTATAGGTGGGACTAACGAGGGTGATTGTTGCGTTTAGTAGGAAACTTTCCCTTCCTACGCCAAGCCCCACAAGTCCCATCTCTTTAATTCAATGATTTCTTGGCACTCAGATAAGATTTTGGTCGCATCGATCACTGTTGGGGTCCTGGGCAGTGCTCGAAAATCATACGCATGTTGTGGAAGTAAAAAAGTTTGATGCTGTGGCTTGTAATTTTAGTTTTGAAGTGAAGATTTAGAACAACTTGAGACATCCAGACAACGAAACAAGCCGGCCGGGATGACGCCACTAGACCTCTGATATTTACAGTTTTGTCCTTCAATCAACGAAATCAACTAGACAACCAATAGATCTTCGCCAAGTGTGCAAGCCCTGATTTGGTTGACAGTGGATGTTTTACTTATTCGCCCCTCTTGAGGAAGCGATAGCGGCCAACAAGACGGTACGTCCGCCGTCTTTCGCCTTTTAGGCGACGCCCGACTATCCCCGGACGACGATGGCTCCGGCGAAGAACGCTTGGAAGTAACTCTAATCGGGTCGGGTTCACCGGAGTTAACCCGGAGAGGAAAGTTGAGCAAAGCTTTCGAGCCACGCATCCGAAACGCCGCCCTGTCGTAAGCTAAGGCCGCGTCCTCAGCCGTCTCGAATGTTCCGAGCCAAACTCTAGCCCCATTCTTCGCCGGGTCCCGAATCTCCGCCGCGAATTTCCCCCACGGCCGCCGCCGAACGCCCCGGTAATGGTTTCCTCGAGGAGGAGCCACTTCCCGTACGGATTGTACCATCTCCGGTGACTGATTTAGCGGTGGGAAGATCTCCGGCTCCGATTTCACATAAGATACTTGAAAATTTTCGATTTCTGGAGAATATGAACTGAGTGAGGGTACCCAACCGACATTAATAGCTTCATGGAGGACTCCGGCGAGGACCATATCCTCCGAATCATCGACTTTAAGCGGTAGCTCGCCCCAATTCTCCGTCAGGAAAGGATTCTGGCCATTGAAGCTGGAGCTCCTACAGAAGACGGGGCCGGAACCGGAGACAACCAGTTTACCGTCTCGCAAGGAGTCCGATTCACCCAGTAAATAACGGCGAATCGAGTCAAGAAGCGCGAAATCGGAACCACTCTGTTCAAACATCGCTTTAACCCTTTTCCGGTTATCAGAGCTGAATCCGATTATGGGTTCAAATGATTCAGCTAGAGAGAAGAAGAAGAAGAAGAAGAAGAAAAAGGGGAAGCGTTATTTGAATATTTGGGAAGAAAGAGGAATAAATAGGGGCAGGAGATTCATGAACTTCGTCTCTATCTGTCACTGCGCCAACCAAAACAGCTTCCATGAAACTTCTTTGGATAGGACGACGGAGAAGACTCATTTTGTCACGTGCGTTTTTTCTTCCTAGGTCACCACTTTTATTTTATCTTTTAATTAATTTGAATAATATATACTTTCCACGTATTATTATTTTTGTACCCCCTTACTTTTCTCCCTCCAATTATGCGTTCATCAAATTTAAACGTATCTTAAATTAACTACACAATTAATATCATGTAATTTAAATTACGTCAATTAAAATATATACATTGAAATTATTGCACCCCCATAATTTATCTAACACGAAGTTACCCGTGCTACAATTGCCTTCATTAAATATCAGTATTCAGTTTCATGTATCTATATTTATCTGTATATAAAAGTGTAGATATTTTTTTATTTTCTTGTAATTTCTTTTTTTATTTCTATTTATTAAATTTTGATCTTTTTTGTCTTCACGTATGATTAATCATTCTTTTAATATTTAATTGACATTTCATTTCCTCTCTTTTGTCTTATCAATGGCTACAAAATGTAGTTATCCATCTACATATGATTTTTTTTTTTTTCTTATAATATTTTTATTTATTTATTTATTTTGTTTTAATGCTACTATTTTTTTAATTTCAATCTTTTTTATTTATTTATTTTATTTTAATGCTATTATTATTTTTTAATTTCAATCTTTTTTGTCTTTACTTGTAATTAATTATTATTTTAATATTTAATTGATATTTCATTTCTAATTTTTTTTAATCTTTTTTCTCATGACTATTTTTTTATTTTAATGTTATTAATTTTTCTAAAGCTTTATCTTTTTTGCCTTTACTTGCAAAATCCTTCTTTAATATCTAATAAACTTTTCATTCCTTAATTTTTAATTTTTATGCACACCAAATTGGCCAGTGACCAAGAAAGGTCGTATTTGACTTTGACCGTCGACAAGTCTTCCTTCTATAAAGATAAATAGTATCTCAAGACTTGGATTGTGCACGTGCGCAAACAAGAAAGTGATTTTTTAATAAAAAAAGTAGTCTATTTATTGTTATTACATTTTCAACGTTACATTGCTTGAAGTTGCTTCTTATTTATATTTTAATTAGGCAAATTATTATTTGTCATCTAAACACGTAAAAATAAAAAATAATAATAAGGTACGTCTAGCATTATTTAAACGTAAAACATGGTATGCATGAATCGAACTAAATAGAAATAGTGATGACAATGCTAAAATTATTGATAAATTAAAAACGAATTCAAACCCTAATAAATACTGCGTAAATGACCGCAATTGTAGTGCTTAAATTATATCTAAATCTAACTCTAACTATTTTGATTGTTTGAAGACTAATTATAAGAATTAGCTTTGAAATTATTTTTTTATAAATTAAGAGATTAGATAGCTATCAAAACATTAGGTTAGTAGATTACCGCGTGACACTCGTAGATTATATTGTCAGTTACAAATAGTAAAAATAACTCGATTTACTATGCTAATTAACGAAACGTCACACAATTGGATAAAAAATAGAAATAAATAAATAAACGTAGCCTGTATAATAAGATTCATATGTCGCGATTAAGTTTATGGGTGGCATCCTTCCACTTGAGTTGTTTTACTTTTATGTTTGCTTCTCTTAAAAAATGGTTTGGTTCGATTCCGATCCAATTAGAAAAATCATTCAATTTTGGATGAAGAAAACTGAAAGGACCCAGAAGATCTCGTTCGAAAGTAAAAATCGAAACCGAACAAAAGATTCACTCAGGTTCTTATTCAACTTTAAAAAAATCGAATCAAACAGATATTCTTATTCTGTTTTGGTTTTCATTTGAGCCCGAACCCATTTTAGCCATGAAATAAAAACCAAAATGCAGCATTTCTTTGAGGCACGATCTTATTTCTTAAGAACCGTGAAACTAAAACCAGATCATGAGTATAAAAAGTAATGGATCAGATAAAAGTCAACTCACAATCAAATTAAACCCGATCTAAAATAAAGAAAACTTGATATAAACTACTAAACTAGGGGTGACAGTCAGATCGGATCGACCTATTAAATCGACCCAAACCAACTATTTAGTTTGGATGAGATCATGTTTTAATTAAAAAAATTATATATATAAAGTCAAACTGAAATCAACCAAAAATGTCCGGTCATATGTGATTCGGATAGAATATAGAATCATATTGAATTCTAATCTGATTTCATAGAAATATTCGTCGAATCAGATCAATTAACTATCAAATCTAAAATTTATAAAGAAATAATTTAATTTTAGTTGGTTGGTCGATAACCCACGAGTTTGAATTTTACGAAACTGAATGTTAATTCGAACCAAAATCAACCTGAGATATCGTATTGAATTTGGATCAAATCGAATATACGATCGAATCGAGTTCAAATATAATTCTATAAAATCTGACCTATCATATAAGATCTATTTTCTATCAAAACTCAACCAAAACTATGACTTAAAATCGGTTTTAAACCAAATCCAAATACTCAAAATCCAACCTGAATACAAAAAGAAAATGTATTTTATTTTATTTATTTTACTTAGAAAAGTATTGAAAGTAGATGGAACAAACCGAATAGTATCCACGGTTTTCGTTCCAAACGAAGTCGTTGGGTACGAGAGAGGTGTTTGATGATGGACGGTTCAGATTT
This sequence comes from Begonia fuchsioides, assembly GCA_003255005.1. Classification (NCBI taxonomy): domain Eukaryota; kingdom Viridiplantae; phylum Streptophyta; class Magnoliopsida; order Cucurbitales; family Begoniaceae; genus Begonia; species Begonia fuchsioides. The sequence continues at coordinate 355,205 of QAOC01023551.1, forward strand.
AAGAACCTTCATTACTTTGAGCTTAGTCTTCTCTTGCAGCAGAAAACCCTAGTGCCGGAGTTGTTCTCTCCATTTTCGACTTGATGGGTAAGCCCTCTGCCTCTCCCTCTCTCACATCGCCAGAGTTTCTGATTTTCATTAATGGTTTTTCTTTTTTGTTTTTTCTTTTACCACTTTGTGTGGAATAGGGGCTTACAAGTACGTGTCGGAGCTATGGCGGAAGAAGCAATCCGATGTGATGAGGTTCTTGCAGAGAGTGAGGTGTTGGGAGTATCGTCAGCATCCTTCCATTGTTCGCGTTACACGCCCCACACGTCCTGACAAGGCTCGCCGACTTGGTTACAAAGCGAAGCAGGTAGAGATTTCACTTCTCCCGCACAAATCAAGCTTTATATCAGCGAGAAAGAGTTTGGCTTATTTCATGATTTTTCTCTCAATTAGTCGTTTGTTGTGGTTCATTTATCATTATTTGCTCTTTCAGTTGCTTCTCAGTTGCTATGTTCAATTATTCTTTCGTTCTTTTGTAAAGCTTCAATCGATGGTGTTCATCTATTACTTAGTTTGACGTTAAAATGAAGGATCTCTTTTCAATCTTTTGATATATGAAATTATAGATTGCTTGGTCTGGATTAAGCTGATGGATTGTGTAAATATGTCAGGGTTATGTGGTGTATCGAGTCCGTGTGAGACGAGGAGGACGGAAGAGGCCAGTTCCCAAGGGTATTGTTTATGGGAAGCCCACAAACCAGGGTGTTACGCAACTCAAGTTCCAGCGTAGTAAGAGATCGGTTGCAGAGGAACGAGCTGGTCGAAAATTGGGTGGCCTTAGAGTTCTGAACTCCTACTGGATTAACGAGGTTTGTTTGTTCTTTATTATAAATCAAATTTTCCAGCCAATGAAAATGCGGTTTTTCAAATCACAGATTCAAAGAATGTAGTAGATAAACAGTGTATATATAGATTTGGAATAGGGTACTCTCCCTCTCCTGCCCCTCCCACACCGCACATTCATTACCTCACCTCCTAATTTAATAAAAAATTCAACCTTTGATGACGCATCCTACTAGTACGAGGTAGTTTGTTTTGGTGCCATAGCGCTAAAAAAATTGCCATTAAGTTTACTTCAATGTTGTACTTGCTTAGATCGTTACTTACTTCTAATCAATGTGTGATTGTGCACTCTCTGTCCGTGCTTATGTTCACAAATTTAACTTTGTTTTTAGGCTTTTCTGGTTTTCAGGTTGACGCATGACCTTTCTAGATAGTGTAATGCTAGAGTTGTCTTATTTCACATGTTGATGTGTCAAATAATTGGTCTATTTAAAGATTGTGATTTTCCGGTTGACACATGATCTTTCTAGATAGTGTAAGGCTAGAGTTATGTTATTTCATATGTTGATGTGTCAAATAATAATTGATCTACTTAAGATGCAATTAATGCATTAAAATATAAGTAATTATGTATTACATCTGCGTCAACTCATTGTTTGACAGAATAAAAAATATAAACTCAGAATTACCCTTCAAAATATAAATATGAAATAAGAGGCTTACAAGTGTTGTTGGCTTTATTGTGTCGGAATTCAATCTATATATGCGGTTACCTTTTTGTTAACACTTTGAGAAATTGTTATTTTTAGGACTCGACCTACAAGTACTTTGAAGTGATCCTTGTTGATGTGGCACATAATGCCATTCGCAATGATGCTAGAATCAATTGGCTTTGCAACCCCGTCCACAAGCACAGGGAACTCCGAGGGCTTACGTCAGCCGGCAAGAAATACAGAGGATTGAGAGGGAAGGGACACAACCATCACAAGGCAAGGCCTTCTCGCCGGGCGACCTGGAAGAGAAACAACACCCTATCTCTTCGACGGTATCGATGATTTTTCTTATGTTTTATCTACTTTTTTCCTGTCTCGGGCCGTCTTGAGGAGATTCTAGTTGTGTTTCAGAAATGTTTAAGATGAGCTACTTGGATTGCTTGCCTTTTAATGACTGAACTACGATGCTTGATTATGTTTTCGAGTAATTGGTATTTCTCTTTTAGTAGAATCTGGTTAGACATTTAGAATTTTAAATACTAAATTATATAAAGTAATGTTAAGTGTACGTTTTTATAGTATCATGTTAAAATGCATATTGATGTGTCAACTAATAATCGATCAAATCAAAGTGCATTTATCGTAGCCAATTATAAATAGTCATTTGTCTCGTTCGTTGCACGTGTTTCTCGTTCAAGAACATGAAAAGCTCCGCTACTCGGAAAAGGCTTGTGCTCGTAGCAAGATGTCAGTTTTTCGCATTTATGCAAAATAAAAGAGAATTAAGCGAATATATCTTGTCACTTTTTAATGGTTGAATAAAACTTCAAATTCATTGAATGTAATGTAACCATGAATTCTCAAAGTCAAGTGATAAATATTTTTAAATATATCAAATAAAAATATTTTGATATATTTTCTCGGTTTTTGAAAATTAAACCAAGCCCGCCCAATATTTGGTTTTCATGAACCGATTTGAGCTACTAACAAAAAAAAACGCTAAACGTTGTCGTTTGATTGCATGTCTAATTTTGTGTGGATGAGGTAGTGTCCAATCACGAATGTCGGAGAGTTGCTGGAAGTTGCAGAAGAGAGAGAGAGAGAGGCATGGCTCTCGTGCGACGAGTTTCTTGGAGTCTTCTTCAACCTATTGCATTGGCGAGTCGCTCCTTGAAAACCTTGCAATTTCCAGACAGTAATGTTCAAGCTTCTTCAACTCTCACCCACGGAATCCACGTCTTCAACTCCCCCGTACGTGTTTAGACAGATTTTGTCTGCTTTTTCATTTTTATCGCGTTCCTAAATGCCCGAAGTCATCGACAGTGTATATATTTTCTTACTGGGGATTGCTAAGATTGTTTGGTGGGGTGTACATTTTTGGGCTTCTGAGTTATGAGATGGAAATTGAATTCGTTTTATGATAGGATGCAGTAGGAATTGTTGCCAAGATATCGGAATGTATAGCTTCTAAAGGTGGAAATATACTCCGAGCTGATGTTTTTGTTCCTGAAAATGATCATGTATTCTACTCCAGAAGGTTTTGGTTTCTATTTCTTCTTGTTTTCTTTATTTAGCTTCTTACTTTTCGTTGAATTTAGAGATTGACGTTTATGTTTTGGTATGGTATTTTTAAGAACACTGTGTTGAAAACGAGGATTATAACATCTCACTAGAAAAGAGATACAATGTCTTATCTTCAAGCAGCTATTTCCTTCAAATTAGAAAGCACCAAGAAATACAATTTTTTCTTCTATAACTTTGCAGATAAACCATTCCCGGTAAGAATTTTGTCTCACAGTGTATTTGACAGTAAAAAATGGAGAACACATTGAACTTATGATATCCCTGGTGCTGGTTTTTAAAATTTTTTGATATCTGAATGCTATTATGTTGGTATTTCATAAGTTTTTAAAAGTTTTTGACGGCCTTGTCATGTTTATGAGAACTAGAAGAGCGAGACCTTGATCCAATCATGATCGTACATGCAGTGAATTCATTTTTGACCCTGTTAAATGGCCTCGGATGCAAATGGAAGAAGACTTTCTAAAAATATCCAAAATGTTTAATGCTACGAGATCAATTGTACGGGTGCGGGATCAAGACCCGAGACATAAAATTGCCATCCTATCTTCAAAACAAGTACATGGGGATAAAGCTCTCTTATAAACTCATCTGTCAAGGATGCATATTGAAGATGGCATTCTCTTCCTGCAGGACCATTGCCTGGTCGATTTGTTACATCAGTGGCAGGATGGAAAGCTTCCTGTGGATATAACTTGTGTAATCAGGTGAAATTCTTGAATCTTCACTTATTCAGATTCTTTTGATTTTTGTTCTCCACAATGTTGACCGACAATTTTCTTTTCAGCAATCACGACAGAGGCCAGGACACCCATGTGATTCGTTTGCTTGAAAGACATGGGATTCCATATCATTATTTGTGCACCACCAAGATCAACAAAAGAGAAGGGGAAGTTTTGGAGTTGGTTAGGAATACCGATTTTTTAGTACTTGCCAGGTATATGCAGGTACATTGGTGAATTTTCAATTAACAACGTTTTATTTGGTTCAAGTTTTCAGTACTTCTAATCCTAGGATAACCTTTTTTCTTCTTCAGATATTATCTGGTAACTTCTTAAACACCTACGGAAAGGATATAATTAACATTCATCACGGCCTTTTACCATCGTTCAGGGGCGGACATCCATCGAAACAGGTTTCAGGATTTAGGATAGCGTTCTTAAAGCCACTTATATCTCTAACTACGACTACAGGCATTATCCTATGTTGTCATGTAGGCTTTTGATGCTGGCGTAAAGCTAATTGGCGTAACTAGTCACTTTGTGACAGAAGAACTCGATGCAGGACCCATCATTGAACAAATGGTGAATGTAGATTTTATTATCTCCTCTAGTGTTTAAACCGAGTAAACTTGACTCAAATGCTAGATCATCTTTGGAATGCGTTTCTTGAATTCTATTTGATGGTTTTTGTTGATTGTTTTTCCTGGTTGTTCTTGTTGTCCCCATGCCACGGTTGCATATCATCTTCTTAACTGATTTTTCATTTTTTTAATGTTTGATGAAAAAAAACTAAGCAAGTTTGATAAGTAATCTATGGAGTGTGTTGCAAATCGAGCGAAACAATCATATCGTTACACACTCAGTTCTCGAAGGTTAAATTATGCTTATTTTAGATACATTTCCATGCGAAATTACTGTATATGTCAGCTTCTTCTGGTCAAAGTTCTTAACATCTGGGTGGTGAATAGTTCTTGCTGGTGAAATTGGGTTCCACTTGTTGCTTACGTTGCTTCTCTGATTTCCATCAAAGATATATTATTTGTTGAATTTAAGGTGGTCGGAAAACAGGGGACAGAAGAATTGAAGATGATTTAATATGGTGTGCAGGTGGAGAGGGTGTCCCACAGAGACAACATGGAGAGTTTTGTGCAGAAATCAGAGAATCTGGAGAAACAATGTCTGTCCAGAGCCATCAAATCATACTGTGAGTTAAGAACTTTGCCATTTCTTCAAAACAAGACCGTCGTCTTTTGATGGAAGAACAATCTCTCTCTAAATATATATATATATATATATATATTTATTTATTTTCTTTAGAGTGAAAATAAGAAATATTTGTTTTGTGATTCGATGTTTATCGAGTCGACATTCTATTAGAAAATATCGTAAATTAAATGGGTAAAACTTTTGGAGGATTATAATTTTGTTATCGGTGGTTTGATTTGGATTATAATTTTATTTTATTTTTTTAATTTGATTAATTTAGTTTTTTAATTTTGCATGCGTATTAAAATAAGATTAACACGATTCACATGAAAATATCGTACATCGATCTGGGTAAAATTTTGGAGGATTATAATTTTGTTTTCGGTAGTTCAATTTGGATGATGTATTTACATCTCATATTTTATCGAAAAATATCCCTTGACCTTGAGCCAAAATTTTAAAATTATTAATTATTAATTTGATTAATTAATTTTCTTTTAATTTTGCATGCATATTAAAATAATATTAACGCCATTCACGTGAAAATTCAATGGTACACTACAAAGAAATAGTGGTATTTATATTATAAAAACAAATAAAATGTATTAAACGTGATTCAGTTTAAACAAGGAGAGATTTTCAAATAAAAAATTATGGATATATTTACATTTTTATTATATCTTTTTAAAATTAGGGATAAACGTGATTCAGGTTGGTCTGATTTAAAAAAAAAAAATAAGACTAAGCTAATATATTGTGATGCTAAAATTTTAAGATTAGAACATTAACTGACCGTTATCAGGACCAGACCATAACTGTGCCGAAATTTTTATTTTTTTTAGAAAATGCATTCTGGTCGTAAAAAACGTATTAGAGATGCTGGTGTGCAGCGAGCACCAGGATCGCACACACTTTGTCGGACTTGTCGCTTTTCACGTAACCGGGAAGGTCGCGTGTACGGCGATCGGCAAATTGGCTCGGGCCAATTTAGGATGGGGTTTGCGGAAGCGTATTGTGATGGAAATAATGAGGTTTGGTGGCGGAAATAGTGTAATGGCTCAGAGATTTATGGAGATGGCGCGGTGATGAATTTATGGACCGGAATCGGCTTGTGGAGGGGTTTGAAGGCTCGGGGATGAAGATGGTGAAAAGAGATGGATGAAGGCAATTCAATACTTGAGCGATCAAAGTATTGAACTCGGTAGACCTTGAATGTCTTCTCGGATATGACTCACCGATGAACACTCGAGGGTTGATAACGCTCGGCCGGATATGACTCACCGGAGGGGAGTTATCGAGAGGGAGCTTCGATCCTTTCGGGAAGAAGGTGCTTTGCACAATTTTTACTAAAATTCTCTCTATTGAACAATGAAAACGATTACAATACTTAAAGAAATAAAGTTGAACTAATTTGCTAAAAAGAAGGAAGCTTTCGGCCTTTGGATTGATCAAACGCTCTTCGTTGACTTCATGTCCTTGATTTGTGGTCGGAGGATCGGTTGGTTCGAAAGTAGACCGTGGTTGTCTTGAGGTTGACCGGTTGACCGAGAGGGTGCGTCGGCATGTGCGGAGCTCCGAACGAATGAAGGATTGGCTCGAGCCAATCTGGATCCGGGGCTTCTAAAGTCTCCTCGGTGGTCAATAAAATGTAGCGCACGGTCTGGTTCTTTGATGGACCGGTGATGACTCGAGTTGGCACGTGGTGCGTCTAGGCGGGCCGAGCCGGCGGTCGGTCATGTGCGATCTTCAAGGGATCCGAGAGTTTGTTGAGGAAATCCGTTGAATGAAGATCCTCTGAAGATTTAATAGATGCCCCAAAGATTTGGTGCATGAAAATCCCTTGATAATCGAAGGTGGTTCGGAGATCGGCCATGCTCGTGCGTCCGATGAATGATCTACGGTCATCACGAAGATATGCTCGTGCCAAACTTGATCCTCTCCCTTATCTTAACCAAATAACCAAAATACTTAAAGATTAAGTATGTTTGGCCGATAGAAATTGGCTAAGTCTTCGAATGGGCCGATGGTGGGCCGAACCTTGTGAGGGACTCGGCCAACTTGGGCTTCTCGTCGTGCGTTGAGCGTCTTCTATCTTTAGACTTCAATCTTTCCTTCACTAAGTCTTCTAAATGCGAAAACAAACTAAGGTGGCCGGGCTCGGCGTTGAGTTGGCCGAGGAGATGGACTCCGTGGAAGACCGCGCGATCCAAGGGGATCGGACCGTGCGTTCTCTCACGCCAAGCCACTTTGGCGGGCCGAAGCCCCTAGTGGACTTCGGATAGTCCGACGACCGAAGCTTGAGTGGTCGTCGGGTCGGGTTCGTGGAGTGGTGCCCGTTGGGTGCGGGGCGCGTCTCGGTCAAGAGCCCCGGTTGCGTCGTGGGTCGGGCTGCCGGGTGCGTCGTGTCCGGGTGCGTCACGCGGGCTGCTGGATGCGCTGTGTCCGGGTAATGTCGGACACGGTCCGATGCTAGCGTCAAGGCCGGGAATGACCGAGCACCAAGTAACGGAGTGCTTGGGTCGTTCCCGATCATTCTCGGAAGGTGTTTCCGAGATTAAGATACCTACAAAACGAGCAACTAAGTTAGTAAAATCGGGTTGGCTCGTTGAGGCTTGATCCATGCATTCTGGTCGTAAAAAACGTATTAGAGATGCTTGGCAACTACAGGATGACGATGAAAGATCATCTCGGCCTTAAGACATTAGAAGTCGTACACGTTAGCCTCGGTCATCAGTGACAGTTGATTTTAGAGAATTTTTATCAGCTATGCAAGTGAATGTATTTCATGACGTGATTGTGTGTCAGACTGTAATATTGTCCATGCTAGTTGTATTCGCAGGTTTCAAGGGGCTGAGTATTAGGTGTATGGTGGAGGATATTGTATTGCTCAGTTTTGTTAGCTATATGGCCCCTCTGCGGAGATGTTAGTGCGACTTTTTTATGCCGATCTTATTACAGATGACGAGAGTGCCCGTGAGAGGACGTTCATCTTTGGTCTAGATGTTATGATTACACCAGACCATATCAACCGCATTATAGGATATGAGGACTTAGACGATGATAAAGCTAAGATGTATTATAATTCTAGTTAGTCTGCAACTTTTATTATGGGTATATTCAGAACATCCTTTCTGAGGTTGATTTGGGCGTTCAATCATAATGTTGAGTCTTTGACGAAGCCTAAAACAAATGAGTTGAATGTGGTTTTCTAGATCTTACACAACATGATTGGACATACTCTTCTTCCTCGCAACATGCATCGTGAGTTGGTAACTCATATAGATTTTGATATTATGTATATGCTGCATACAAAAGTATAGTTTAGCCCGTGATATTTAGTTTTGCGTCTCATGGCTAAGATTCATAAGAAGATTAAGAAAACTTCTCATTTAGAGTTTTGGTAACTAAACTCATTAAAAGCATTTGTGGAAATATTCCTCGTTCTAAATTATGAGATTACCCCAATAATAAGATGCTTTTAATGGATTGCAACTGAAGACGATGAGTCTAGTAGAAGTAGGAAGGACTTTGGTAGATGAGCCACGCAAACCCCCTAATTTGGAAGTTGTTCTTTTAAGTTAGGAAGACCACATAGATTTTAGTCAGTGTCGATGCCTCCATATGATGAGATGACGAGATGACGAGACCTTCATTTAGTCATGTCAGTGTTGTCCTATAGTCACATGTCGGGGTTGTCCTACTCTCAATTCTCATCCACTACCCATGCAAGATAAATCTTTGGCGTTTTTGTTGAAACATATGAGTCTCTATCATACCCAGTAGATGCCAATTGATAGCATTTAGACTTAGATGAATAACTATCATACTTAATAAATGAAGAAGATTGATAACTTAAAGCACACAATACTAGAGACGCGGTGCACGATGAATGAATATAGGTTATTTTGTGTTCGATTGTACTTTTGTTTTTATTTTGTAATTGATTGTTAGTAGTTGTGCTTTTTTATTTGTATTTGTATTTTTCACGTAATACGTGCTTTTTTCATTTATTACTTCAAATATATACAACTTCGAATCAATTTTGGGACGCCTATCTAGCCATGCAGGCCACCTACGAAGGAGTTCTGGATTCAAAATAGGTTCTAGAATTAGTGTAAGTTGATTCGTTTGCTATCTTTGTGTGCCAATATCGAATCTCATGAATATGTCTTCATCGATGTCCGATCTGTGGGTGGCTAAAGTGCATGCTCTTCTAGGACATAGTTTTTTGTTATGTCCGATCCTACTACTTATTTCACAATGCACCATACTTGTTTTTCGACCAAGTGAGACACTACTTCGTTGGGGAACAAGTCAATTTTGTAAGACTCGAGCGCAAATATGATTATTAATGAATATTTTTATTTGAATCATTTCTTCATCATACATTTTTAAGCATGAAAGCACTATGGACATTCCTCTACGCACACTGTTTTTAGTCACTAATGGTCAGATCTTTTGAAATTATTTTTCTGCTCGTTTTCAATAATTTTAGCTTTTAATTCTTTAACAGATTTATACATTTTTTCAAGATAAAGCTTGTTATCAGTTGTTGTAGGAAAGCTTACTACTTCGTTCAGATCATCATCGTCTAGGTTGGGTGCCGTAGTTTTTACTCTCGTATTTGCACTATCTAACGAAGATTAAATCTCAACATCGTATTCACTATCAAACTGTTAAAAATTGCTATATATTGGTTCATCTTCTCCTAATGTCTTGGTATGTGAGGTTGTAACCTCCGGAGATTGGTTTGTCTACCCAATCTATATTTAATTAATTCTTTTCTTTTTCTACGGCTTTCTTCCTCGTATGTTGTTACTAGTTACTCGAGTTACTAGTCATTCTTGGATATATAAAACTTTCTAACATATATCTCATAATTTGTTAATATGTTTCAAAAATACAAGTTTCAGTACAATATGGCAAGAATTTAAAGGATTTTTAAGGGTTTGGACGTCCGATAAGCCAAAATTTGATTTTTTTAAAAAAACTTAAGTTTTTTTTTTCACCTATTTACGTTAAATTCATGCCCAAATTTAATTTTAACCCTAATAAAAATTACTCGAACCTTAATTAGTTGTTAATAACTCAAATCTAGTTAACTACACCAGCAATTATGTATGAGCATAGGTTAGTTCAATTCAAGTGGGTTTTAGAATTGACCTAAACCATGCCAATTGATTTTTTTATTGACTTAGTTTTTATTTAATAAATTAAAAAAAGTATTTTGAATATTGTAATATTTTTTATTTAATATTCAATAATTCGCGTTTATCCAATCGATTTTGGTGATGCCCTAAAAACAAGACATTTAGGCCTTACCGTTTCAATTTAAATTTATCTTGTCACCCAAATATAAACATTATAGATTATAAATGGGTCCTATAAAGGTTTCATTTTTCAACAATAAATGCAAAGTAGACAATTTGAAGGCGTTGATTAATAAAACTGAACGTGTATCCTCAAAGTTATATTCTCTTTGGGTTGGACGACAATTGTGAGTATACATGACACTTATAAGTATGACACTTGGATTGTGAAGTATGTATTTTTGATATATATAATATGTATTTTAAATAAATTCTTTGTATACAAGATGAATAACTTCTACAATCAGACCCAAGCTCCATTAACCCGTACCCAATCAGCATGAAAACCAGCCGAAGTCGAATTAATTCACCGATTCTAAATCGAACCCAACATGAATATTTGTGACGGATTTACTTGCGGTTATCATAATCGATCAGTTATGCTTTGGATAAAATATAACAAAACTCGAACCTGTCGAATCGATTATTTAAACCTTTGAGTCCCACCATTAATCCATGGAGCAGCTAATCTTCATGTCAATGCCAAAAAACTAGGTTAGTCCTGCATACGTAAAATAAATAACATAATTAGGGATCGATCCGTTTCTAAAATATTATTTTCTGTACAAATTTGTGGTCGGGTAAGCATGTGATTATTATGTGTTTCGTATAAATGGGCAATCCTAGATTCTGGTCGGTTTTGAAGCACACCGAACCCATGTTGGGTTTTAAAATATAAAAATCAATAAGATTAAGATTGGTTTATGGTTTGACATGTACAAAAGAATTGAACTAAATTATCATCTTATTTTTTATTTAAATGATACAAAAATGTATAAAAAAAACTCTGACGAGAGTTGAACCGAGGGGTGATCTTCTCCAGCCGGGAGGCTGAATAGGAGGGTGAACCAGACCAGACCAAATATGTAGGTTTAGGATCTTTAATGGGCAGATCCGATTTCATTGGGTTTAGGATACAAGAATCGAGATCAGGCCCAATAAGACTGGTTTAACGAAATTCAATGCGGTAATATTTTTAAAATTTATAATTCGGACCAGACCGGACCAAATATGTCGGTTCTAATTCGGTTTAATAGGTTGGTTAGGTTTTCTCCAGCCCGAATTTCTTCTGGTTGTATCAAAACATCTTAAGCGTCAGTTATCAGTTCAAGTGCAGAAGGATCTTCCTAGAAGCCTCGAAGACACTCGACCGAGCCGTCGCGACTCTGCTAAATCTCCGTCGTCCTCTGCAAAACCCTAGGAATGAAGGAAGAAGATGGAGCGGGGCCACCGAATAGAGAGCTGTACGCGCTGCTTCACATATCGCCGGAAGCCTCCGATGAAGAAATTCGTAAAGCTTATCGCCAGTGGGCACAAGTCTATCACCCCGATAAATATCAAGCACCCCATGTAATTTACTCGGTTCAACTCGGAATTTCTCTTGCGCTATCTGATCGATTAAAATGCTCTGATTTCTCTTATATTTGGCATTCTGATCAATTCTTTCATTTTAATCACTAAGTTGAACCCTGTTGGCTCAGTTCCAGGCAAACTAATTTTGTGCTGGTCTTCGTCGCTGATTTCAATTTACATTTTCCAGTTATTATTTACTTGATAAAATGCTAATTGCAGGGTTTGTTACTTAATTTATGGTCATTAGCCTTTGAAACCATTTTGCTTTCCGAAAGTTCATGTGGTCCAAAAACGTGGACCTAAATTTGAGTCAACAGCTCTTCTACTTGCTCTCTTCATGAGAAATAGGCTTATCTTACACAAACTCAACCATTCAAGATTGCAATAGTTTAGTTGTTGGTTACATTTATGCATTTTATGAGATATGTACTCTTAGTTTAATGAATTTTACTGGTAAGTAGCTTGTATTTAATTGGTTGATTTACATTTTAATCAGTGCCTGGTAAAACCTTTTAAGCGTGATTAGGAGCCAACTTTGAATCAATAACATGATTATGAAAGATCTTGAAATTTTTGGTTTAGTCATTTTTCTCTTTTATGTTAGTAATTTTGCTAAAGCAAAGGCTAAAATAAAGCCAAAGGCGAGTCATATAATCATTTTTCCAATAACTGTTTAGTCTATCAATATCTTCTTATCTCCTTTGGAAAACTGGTTCTGGCAGTGCTTTAACGTTTTGAAAGAAAAATGTTATTCTAGCTTATGTTTTTTACTGACATTAGAAAGGGTAATGGACAGTGTTTTCCATTTTCCTCTTCAGATGAAAGATATTGCTACTGAGAACTTTCAAAGGATATGTGAAGCATATGAAATCTTATCTGATGAGACTAAAAGGCAAATATACGACATTTATGGCATGGAAGGGTTGACTTCTGGTTTGGAACTTGGTCCAAAGTTGAATAAAGCAGAAGAGATCAAGGAAGAACTTGAAAAGTTAAGGCGCAGAAAGCAACAAGATAAAATTTCTGCTCATTTTCGTCCTTCTGGTACAATACTAGCAAATATATCATTGCCACACTTTCTTGAGGGTGATGGCATCATGAGAGGGTATGGATTTATGGTATATAGTAGTTTATTTTAAATCTATTGTTATTATTGTCACACTGTGTTGCTCATTTATTTTTATTAAGTTGTTAGAATGGCCATGACAAGTGAAGTTCAGTCCCAGATATCAAAAGGCAATGTTGTTGCAATTGGAGGAAATTTGGCAGTTACTGGGAACGCTGGTGGTGGAGCTGCTACTGCTGCATTTCGGCATCAACTGTCTTCAGTTTCTTCGATAGAGTTTATGGCTTCTGCTGGTTTACGGTCGCTTATTGGCGTCCAAACATCTCGGTGAGGAATGTGTTTGTTAAGCTGGTAGAGTTAGCACATTCATTTGGTCTCATTGCTCCCTTTTGTCTCAGTAACCTTTCATTACACTCCACAGCAACAATGGGCATTGCAATGTCTTTGAAGGATGGTTCATTGAATCTCTCCAACTCTTGGACTCGACAACTTACTGAAACAGCTAACGGAAATGTATGCTTATTCTTTTTCACTATACTTATATATGCTAAATATCTGTCTAATATAAGTTTGTTATACTTTTTCATAACTATTTGAAGTAGAGGATCATGTTCTTGAAATAGTTCCACGCTATTCTCACATATCTATATTTGGTTGAGATTCATCAATTTGTGGGAAAGAATGGTTCACTGTTATAAATGATGGAATTTCAAGAAGGAAAAGTACATCTACAGTCAAATTTTTATTAAGGTATAGTCAAACAGAAAAATACGAATATGTTATCTTGGAAAATGTGCAACACGTGTTTTCGAAACTTGCTAAATAATTTTGATAGGATCAAGAACGATACTATTGTTTATTGAATGCTAAAATGTTACAAACATAGAGACACCGAGAGACTTCGAGGGCTCTCTATGTCCACACAATACACTTCCTCAAAGATGTACTACATCTTATCTCTATTATAATAAATACTTTTCCAATTTTTAGTTTACGTACTCCATCTTATCTCTATTTTAATAAATACTTTTCCAATTCTTAATTTACCTTAACTACCACTAACTTTTTTTAATTACTATTAACTGCCTATCTAATACTACAATTGAGTCCCAGCAGATCTACGTTAATTTTTTGCAGCCTCACTTTTTTTATCATTTTTTTACAGATACAGCTTACTGTAGGTCCAGAGTCATCTATTGCTGTTGGATGGCAGAAGAAAGAAGAAAAGATGTCTGCCTCAGGAGAGCTGAAGGTTCATCCCTTTTTCTATTTAGCTAAATAAAAAAATGTTGCATAAATAGAGTCTAGAATGTATTAGAAATCCTCCATTCAGACTCGATTAATCAATTGTTTAATCTTATACGCTCCTCTTAGTCTTTTGTCTTGCTTTATCGACCTTCAACATTTCTTGAATGTCTTGCTTAGCCTGTAAATGGGAGTGGTCTAAAAGTTATTTATTTAATTACAATAAAAATCCGTTAGGACTGCACTACCATAGTTGAAAATCTCTTGGATAAACTTACATATTTTGTTTTATTGAAAATCTCATGTATAAACTTTTATATATTTTTATTCATATTCCTTAAATTGTTTGTTACTTCCACTTATTTCACAACTGAAGAGAGAGCTCCCGGATGGCTTGAACTTTATCACTCCATACCTGAAAAACATGTATCTACTGCCCACAAAAAAACAAAAAATTATTTGAGAATTTGGGATTTGGAAATGTAGAATCGTTTACATCTCTTGGAATCTAAATCTTACACATGCTCTTTCATCACAATTTGGAGAGAGATGGCTCATCAAATAGTTTGATTATCATCCTATATCTCAACCTCTTTGTAGCAACTACCAATTCTAATTGAAAAAAATGGAGAAATGAGCCATGCTAATGTACAATCTTCCCTATCAGAAATATAAAGCTTATAAGGTTCTTGCGTGAGTGAATTACAATGGATGGGTTAGTTAGTTGAAGTCTCTTTACACCTGTTTCTTCTGTGTAAAGGTGCACATTTTTTGTTCACCCGTACATAAATTTCAATAAATTTTAATCCTCATCAATATTGTGTTATGATCATCTATATTATCTCCTCTGATCATCTTTATTATTTTCAATTTCTCTAATTTTCTTTCTGGTGTAACTGTGTATAGTTTAGCACAAGTTCTTTTGGTGCCTCAGCTCATTATACTCGCCGCTTCTCCTCAAAGTCCCATGGTCGCATTTCTGGCAGATTTGGAAGGTACATGCTTAGGGTCTATTTTTAAGGGAGTTAATTGTTTGACATCTTTGATTACTTTCTCCAAATTTTTAATTTTGCATTTCATTATTTCATGCTCTCTGTTTAAGAAAAATTTTCCCCTTTTAGTGACTAATTATTGTTGTTTCAGCTCTGCCCTTGAGCTTGAAGTTGGTGGTGGGCGGAAGTTATCAAGATTTAGTACCATTCGAATGTTGTATTCAATAGGGATTCAGGTATTAATGCCTTGTGGTTTGAATTGTCAGTTTCAGCAGTAACTATTATGTATCTACAAAACTCTCAAGTAGATGAAGAGATTTTGTAGTCAATCTCAAGATATTATACTCCATAATATGATGCATTATTACGATGTGTGGACACCTTTCAATTATACAGAACAAAGAAAGAGTTTTTTGGTTGGGATACAGAAGCTTCTTGGACGTAAGAGAAATCACAAATGAATATAATTTGATCTCCAATGCTTCCCTACATCTTGGACACCTTAAAAATAAATGGGCTTTGGAACCAGCTATCCTTCAGGAATTTCCTCCTTTGAAAGTTTGCCTTGCTGAAGTAAAGGGGATGATGCAGTATAGGCTATTCAATCTTCTGGCAGACGACTAAGTCAATTTTCTGTCATTTGTCATAGATTATGCTCTGGTGGATGCTATGCTGAGCATATAGCGCCTTCGCCTAGTGGAGAATTATATTTTCATAGAATTAGTCTTATTCGTCAATATTTACTCTTATCTTTTGTTCATACTTAGATTGATGATGATTAGCCCTAGGCTGCTTTAAGATCTCTTTTACCATTTGTTTAAAGGTGGTTTGTACTCCTTTTCCTGCTAAAATATCAAGATATATACCTTGTATATTTTTGGGGGCTCTCAATTAGATAGTCAAATAACAGAGCCAATCTGATAGCACTTCTAGCATCTCTTTAAATTACCCAATAGTATTGCCTTTGGAGCTGAAACTGTCAGATAATTTAGCTTTACAGTACTCACTTTGTTAATCACTTTAGGAGTGGTTGTGAATTTATGTTTCTTTATTTGGTTTTCATAGACAGTCAAGAATAAAACTTGGTGAAATGACTCTAGACATACCTTGAGTTTGGAAGATTGCTCCTTTTAATTTAATTTTTTGCAGGGAATTTTTTGGAAGTTTGAGTTGCACCGAGCGGGACAAAAGCTTGTTGTACCTGTAAGGATATATCTCTTGTTTAGATACTTGAACTGTTGATGAAGATTACAGGAAAAAGAACTTCTATTCTTTAACATCATCAATTATAATGTCACTAACAGTTATTTCAAACCATATCATACTCTTCCTTCGTGATTTATTTAATTTTTTTGGGGAATATGTACTACTGATTTACTTGATTTTGGTGGCTAACTTCATGCTGTTATATGCAGATTTTGCTTTCCAGGCATTTTAACCCCGTGTTTGCAACTGGAGCATTTCTACTTCCAACTTCAATGTATTTTCTAGTCAAGGTAATACTTTCTTTTGATAGCATATCAGACTAAATAATAGTAAGAATTAACATATTTGTTTATTCACCTTTGATGTGGACATGGGCATGTGCTTGCACATGAAAATAGTTGTTGATTCTTTGCCATTTGTGCTTATTGTGGAAATGATCTAATATTGAAGAAAGAAATATTATGTTATTAGTTTCTGCACTTTGATTAGATCATAAGGCACTTTATAATTTTATCTAACTTTTTATGGTTCTTAAAGAGTTCTGTATCATCTGGGTTATGGCGCATGGAATTTCACTCCCATATATCTTGCTAACGTATGTTTTGCAGAAATTTGTAGTCAAACCTTATTACCTTCGAAGAGAAAAGAGAAAAACCATAGAGAATGAGGAAAAAACTTCTTCTCAGGTATTGATATATTATGCAAATACACCTAATGGAGTTTTAACCATTGAGGTCAATGTTATTGCTCAAATGCTCGAAGGCACTTTACTGCATGAATAATTTCTCCTGTTATTCATATTTTAGTCTAGAAGTTTGGATAATTTAATCATTTATTCAAATTGTGAAAATCCAAAAGAAAGATGATTTAACTTTTAATTGACATCGATTTTCGTTGCAACTTTTCGGTTGAGTTTCTAATAATTCATGCTTGTATTGATGTGAATTCTTGAGAATGGTTTAGGCTTTCAGTTTCTCGATCCTTTTTGTGTTTGAAGATGATTTGAACATACTTGAGTTCAATTCTGGTTATTAGGAAAAGTTCATGTTTATGATATTAGTTTTCTCTTTATCAACAAAAGATTGAATTTTTCTCCTTGCCTAGGCTTTTAATCTCGAGAAACTTCGCCACAGTCTGTAAAATCTATGAAATTACTATAACTTTCTTTTAGGTTTTAATTCAAATTAGCTTTTAAGGTACCTTTGATTTTTCTCAGACTTCATGATATACTCTACTCTGTGCAATTCAAAAGGATATTTTAGTTAATCTTGACAGGGACAGATCCCCCATTGAAAAAAATTCCTCAATTGTGATTGAGTTATTTTGAGTTCTATTCTCTTTATTTTTTGCTTCTGTCCTCTATTCTCATTTGATTTTCATTATGCTTATTACTTCAAAAGTCATGGTCGGTTTTTCAGAAGTTTACTTGGATCTTCTTACTTTAATATTTTTTTTTTTGTAGGTTCGAGAGGCAAGAGCAGCAGCAGAAAAAGCTCAGAAGCTACTACAGAATGTTGCCGACAGAAAAAGGAATAAGCAATTAGAAATAGGAGGTCTTGTAATTACTAAAGCAGTTTATGGAAATCTTAAAGCATTCAAGAATAAGAATGATTTGAGAGAAATACATGACGAATCGTGTTCAAAAATCATTGATGTGACGCTACCTCTAAATTTCCTCATTAATGAGTCCGGCCATCTAAAGGTATTGTTTTTTTTCCAAAACAGTTACTAAATTTTATAAATAGGCATTTAAGCATTGATTTTGTGCAAAATTCCAATTATTTCATGTTTGCAAGTTTTACAATCTTAGATTAGCTCAACAATACTTGCATCTCTCCAATCGAGACACAGCTTGAAAGTGCTGAGAAATTACATGCTAATGAAAAGTAAATGGGCTTTGTTAGGACTCAGTCCTTGTGATTCTAATTAATGATATAAAATAAAATAAGAGCTCGTTAAAAAAACCCTTCGATCTCTGAGTATTAAGGAAACTCAATTCTGATCCGAATCTTTAATTTAACTTCTTCCTCTAGGATAGAGATTTTCAAATGTGGATCAACATTTGACCAAATCCTCTGGATTTTGACTAAATCTCATAACAGGCTGGAAGTAGAAATTGTTGGATTGGAAGCAATGATATAAAGGAGTGCTAAGTATGGATGGAGATATTTTAACTGTCATTACTTCAATGCGAAACCAAGATAGAAAAGGTTATTGTGAACATATCTTTGGATTGAATCTTATTGGATCCCATTTTGCAGCTCCACGAAGGCGTAAAAAAATCAGGTATCATGGGGTTTTGTGATCCTAGTCCAGGAGAACCCAAGCAATTGAAAATCGAGTATGCATATGGCGGCTATAAATATGAGGTATTACTCTTCATCATTTCGGCTGAGCTTGACAGATTTATACTGCAAGTATGGAACAATTGCTGTTTGGAAAATTTGTTTTTTCATAATTTGGCCTTTCATCTCAGGTTGAAGTTGATGATTATGAGGAGCTGGTGCTTCCTCAAGAAGCTCACCGGGTATGAACTTCTGTAACAAGCTTCAAATGATGATCTCCTACCTGTTTTTTCGAAATTGTTGGATTTATTTTCCCCATTGATTCAGTTGTAAAACAAGTTCTTGCCTCTGTTTTTATAACTTCTCGCAGAAAATGCCTTCTGCTCTTGACTTTTACTGTCGCACTTGAGCATACATTTCCGATCGTTGATCCTTCTACTGTTTTTGTAGTCCATGCAAACCAGGGAGCTATTTCAATCTATGCAAAACTTCATTATTTCTTTTTAATATATATTATTCTCGAGTAATTTTAGAATTATTTTTTTTGCTTTACTTTGTCGTCATACTTCTTGACTTGTCACCATATGAATAGATCAATTCAAATATATTTAATAAAAATATATAAATATTTATTTATATTTTTAATTGATCCACTCGCGTAATGATAATGTATGACAATATGATAAACTTAGAGTAGAATAATGATAAAATAATAAATTTATACTAGCTCATTTTTCTTTGAATTTATTCGCATTATGAGTAGCTTATAATGTTTTGATTATATATTGACCATTTAATCTTTGTGTCTATTGTGGTAGACACCTATTATAATTAGGAGTATGGCTCAAGTTGGGTAGAGTTGACACTCAAATCAATCTGATTTGACCCATTAAGAATTAAAATCTATAACCCGGGTTAGGGTACCGACTTGATTCAAACTCGACTCAATTCGTGCGACCTCGGTTGAGTTAGGTCGGGTTGGGTTGTTGGGTCAGATTATTAAAAAAAGTTAAAATATATCTCTTAAAAATAATATATACCATAAAACTAAAGATGAATAGTAATCATTTTCGACAAAAGCTGTGATTCCTTTTCTGCTTTTGTATGTTAAGATTTTTGGTATTTAAAAAATATAATTTTTCAAATGTCAAAAAATTATAAAATTATTTTTCATTTTCTCAAAAAATAAAACATTTTCATATTTGAATTATTTTTCATTTTCTCAAAAAATAAAACATTTTCATATTTGTCAAGTGAGATGTAACAAAGATTGTAAGTGAATTTTATTTTTAGACATTGATGGTGTGTGAATATCATATTTTTAAAAACTTTGTAGTAGTTTTAGTTAGATCTTCATCATTTTTTTGTGAATAAATTTATAGGAATCTTATTATTTCCTCTGTAGTCAAATTTATTTATAGTTCCTATTTTTGTTGGTCTCGTTCTAGCTTTGAGGTTTATTTTCAAAGCAGAATAAATGTCTTATGTCCTTGATTGTGCGAGTTGCGTGTCGGGTCGAGTTGAAATTGTCATGTCCCATGACTCTCAATATTTTTTTTCAACTCGGCCTGTAACATAAAATTTCTATAGATATTCGACTCAAATTGACATGTTAAGTGCAAGTTGGGTTGGCCCATGTGTGTTCATTCCTAATTATAATATTAAATGACTGATTTTTTTTTTAATAATTTTCTGTTCTCTTTAACGTTTTCTTTATGAAAACAACTTTTTAATGGCAGTGGACATCAAGAGTCGGTGTACTTGTATTATTACTTGCGGAATTACAACGACTTTCTGAACAGTTTAAGCCCTATGTCTTCGGTATTTGTTATGACCAAGATCGATACACATATCATGGAGTTCCTTCTGCCACGTTGTCCGCCGAGGAGTTTGAGCCGAGTGCTGAATCTGATGGACCATTTGACGGAGGATCCATTCGTGGCGGCGTCAAGAGGCGTGGGGGCAGGATCGAAGAGAGGGTGGAGCGTGAAATAAGACGAAGAATATGATATTTGTTTGGGTATTTCTAACCATATCAAACTCAAAATAGATTTCTTTCATAAAAATGCACTTTATGAGCCCTGAATTGTTGTAGCTTATTAAGTGCAGTGTCACTCTTCTCTCCCATTGTATTGCATAGTCTGAGAATATTTAGATCGAACAATGTAGATATATTTCATCGTTTTTGCTTTAGTCAACGATGAATAAGACATCAATTAGCTAAATTTATATCGACAGTCTTTCTCGTTTTGTGATTATCGCACGTCAGTAGACGATCTTTCTCAAACTGTGATTATTGCACATTAGTAGATGATTTCTCGCCGATCTTAAAATGTTTTTTTTCTGTTTTGTTTTGTTAAACCAGACTCTTAAAGTCTAACCACATGACCAATCTAAGAGTAGAGCTTGCAGGAGAACCATAGATTCAAGGAGGGGTGGGCAAAATCGAACGGAAATCACAAACTAGCCCAGAATTTTCGGTTTTAATCTGGTCTTGGTTCTAATTTTTAAGAGCTGTGATTTATGGGCTAATGCCGATCTTTAGAAGTAAAAAAATGTGAAACCAGAACCGAGACCGTGTGTAAAAAGAGTTTTAAAATCGAGTAAAACTCAACCTAAACCCTAATAAAATCTACTATAAATCATCAAACTGATTATAAACTCGTCTAATTACATAAAAATATATATTTTTGATATTTTAATTTTTTAAATATAAAATAAAATCAGGTTAAAACTGAATTCTAATTCTGATTCTATTTTAAGATAAAACTAGACCGGCCAGTTAGGGGTGGTTACAGGTTTGGTTATTGTTTTTCGTATCCATTCGAGATCCAATTGGTTATCAAATCCAACCGATATCCGATCCAAAATTTTGGTTCGGTTACGGGTTGGATTCAGTTAACCAATATATATTGAAAAAAAACACAAAACCTATTATAAAAAATGAAATAATAATTAAAAAAAAATGAAAGTGGACAAATGCCCACCTACATCAACCTAAAAAATGAAAGTCAATCAACCTACAACAAAAAAAAAATGAAAGCAAATGCGAACTACATCAAAAAAAAAATGAAAGCATATGTCAATCTACAGCAACCAAAATTTACGAGGAAAATAGAGCAAAACTACAAGCGTTTAGGAATGCTATGAAATAGAGAAGATCAAATTTCTCGTCCAAAAAGCGATTAAGAATGCTACGAAATCAACACGTAAAAAGTCTAGGCAATTCTTTTAGAAAAAATAAAATACAAGCGTTACAAGATGTAGAAGGATCTTTCTACAAATCCTTGAGTTCCTTATGGATTCGCTTCAAAGCCATATCGAAAAAACCTAGAAAAATGAAGATCCAGTCATTTTGCAAAAAAGAAAACTAAAAAAAACCTTTTAATGTAGTAAGAATAAGAAAGGCACCTGAAAGAGAGATCCTCCTTTGGAAAGTCACAGACGACAAAAGCAGCAGCAATCCAGTAAATAAACACAATAATGGTAGAACTATCATTATTTTTTTTAGCTCTCAATTATATCAATCAAATCTAACCACAAATAAACACAATAAAATCAAAACAACAAACTAGAAAGTTATGCATAATAAGAAACTTATTAAGTAGCACAAAAATAAAAAAATGTAATACCTGTTTCAAATTCTACTGATTCTTGTAATGATTCAAAAAAATTAGTTTGCCTATATGCATCACGAATCCAACTTTGAAGACAAATGAGGCTTTCTACTGTCCTCGGAGCTAATGAACTCCGAAAAGGATCCAAAACTCGACTTTCACAACTAAAAGCAGACTTCGACGCAACTGTTGAAATAGGAATGACGAGAACATCTCTCGCGATTCGACTCAAAGTAGGATACTCAGAAGCGTGCTTCCTCCACAAATGCAATAAGTCACTCTCGTCGGTGAAGTTTTCAAGTTTTGCAGCAAGATAACGGTCAATTTCATTTGTATGACCAAAGTCGTTTTCACTAATAACTTCAGCCTTAAAGGTAGACTCTACTTCAAAATCTTCAACTATTGTCATACAATCATCCTCGATTTCAATAGGTTTTGGTAAATGTACTTTATATTCAGCATACATAACTCTAATTGAAACGTCTAAAGACTTCAGTATCTCAGCGGTCAATTCTGGTGAATGCAACTTCAAGAAACAATGTCTTACAAACTTTAGTTTGTACCGTGGATCAACCAATACAGTCACGTACATAAAGTGATTAACTTTAGAGTAATCTCCCCAATACTTATCAAATTTAATCTTCATATTCAAAGCTGTAGAACTCAAAAGTGTGTTGTGACTTGCAGCGTACTTCTTGATGATGAGATTAAGTTTGCATAATTCTGCAAAGAATACATTAGCTATAATGCGTAATGTTGAGGAGACTTTTAATGTTACTTCATAAAATACTTTCAACAGTGATATGAATTCTCGAGCTCGACCCCAATCTTCTTGTGTGGGAGGGGGTTTCAAGATGCTATCTTCAACAAATTCCGAAATGTAAGAAATGTCAACCTGAGCTAATTTATCAAATGTTTTGTCAAATTTACATGCAATTTGCAGCATCAAGTATGTCGAGTTCCATCTGGTTGGAACATCAAGAGACACGTTATTGTTGCATGTAACTTCCTCATTATCAATGCATGCTTTAAATTTTTGCATCCTAGCAGGAGAAGATCTAACATACTTCACTGTCTTCCGAATATTTGAAATAGAATCATTGTGCTCCCTCAACCCACTAGTAACAACAAGATTTAGGATATGAGCAAAGCATCTAACATGCATAAACTTTCCATCTAATACCAAAGACATTCGTTGCTTCAAATTCTTGACCAAAATATTCAAAGCAGCATCATTAGAAGAAACATTGTCCACGGTTACAGTCAAAATTCTTTCAATTTTCCAATCAGACAAGCATTTTTCAATGAGACTACCAATTGTCTCTCCTTTATGATCCGGAATGACGAAAAAATTAATGATTTTCTTCTGCAAAATCCAATAAGAATCGATAAAATGGGCTGTCACCACCATGTAGTTTATGTTTTGAATTGAGGTCCATGTATCAGTTGTGAGACAAATGCTTGAAGTCAATTGTCCAAATAAGACAGCTAACTTACTTGTTTCACCTACGTACATCCTAAATATATCATTCGCAAGAGTTTTGCGAGATGGAACAACAAACTTAGGCTGCAATTCATTGATAAAATCTACAAGCCACTTACTTTCAACAAGACGGAAAGGCAATTCTTCCATCACAATCAACGTTGCAAGCTTCTGTCGACATCTCTCCTCATTAAATATCTTCAAACTCATTGAATTCGATGACATAGAGCCTTCTCCTTCAGTCTCTGTTTTCTTAAAAAATATTGTCTTCTGTTTCCCGTCCAAAGAAGCTAAGTAGTTCGCACATTTATTGAGATGTCTGTGCAAGTTTGAAGTTCCATTTTTTAGGGTATGATGTGCCATTGGAGACCAACACCGAGAATACATCCCGAGGGCCTATAACCCGAGCCCGAGCCAAGAAGTTTGCTAACATTTTTTGCTCATTTTGTAGGGCTATTTATGCAAGGAACCTTAACGGGAGAGCCAACTTTGGAAGATCAAAGACAGCCCAAACATCTTTTCACTCGGGAATTCTCTTCAATTTCCACGGAGCAAAGTGGAGAAAGGGAAATAGAGGCGGCCCGAGAAAACATCAACTTAACCGAGGATCCAACCTTTGCATGGCCCATGCAAGACCTGTAGGAGGGAGGTCCAAGACAATTTCACTCAAGTTCTTCATCAGCCCAAGTCCACATGGAGGGATGAAGGCCCATTTTTATGATGTCATTTAGTTTTGTCGTTTTTTCGGTTTGAACAATTGCCGAGTGGTTTTAGATGGAATGTTTCGGTTAGTATTAGGGTTTTATCTTGTTGAAGGGTTAGCCACGTGAAGACCCACTTTTGTGCTTCAGGTAGGGGTGCTGAAGGGGGGACCATGGTCAGCCTTGGGTGCCTCCTTTTCGGGTAACTTCTAGGAGGACCACCTAGCTGTTTTTCTCCTTTGTTTTGCCTTTTCGGGTAAAGCATATTTTGAATCATTTCGGGAGCCTTCTTTCCCGAAATTAGGGAAGATTTTAAGCTCACTTTGAGCTCAGTTGTAAGGCAGTGAAGTTTGAAATTAAAGATTTCATTTTGCATCTCATTTCCTTGGTGGTTTCTCCTCCTCCAAGACTCGGGTTTTCCGGTGAGTTACATCCGAAAACAACCGAGAGCTCCACGCCAGTTTTGGCTGCCATTCAAGCTTGGGTTAGCTAAGCCATACCACACTCCTTCAACCACGTTCAAGTGGAATCCAAGGTAAGAGTGTGAACCCCAAAGCTTCTCCTCCGTTCGGGTTTATCCCTCCGTTTACCACTTTCCGATATTCCCTTCCCGAGAGCTCTTTTGAGCACTCTAGCCATTTTCTTCATATCTTCCGATCCCCTTGTCCATTTACTGTGAAATTTGACCCACAAACCCACTCATCTCCATCTACCTTCCCTCAAAATTTCAGTTTATAACTCCATAGGCCGCCGGAGATCTGGCCGGAGACATTTAACCCTGTGTTTCCGTCACCCAAATCAACCTCTCCCATTTCCCCCTCTTTTCTTTCTCCATTTCTCCTTAACCGACCCAACCACCATTCCATTTTCGTGTCATTTGGTATCAGAGCCTCCCATCCCTTCCCTTTGACTCTTATTTTTGTTAACTTTTGAGTTTG
>QAOC01023554.1:9093-63302 GCA_003255005.1 Begonia fuchsioides
CCTTGGCTGTGGTTTCGCTGGATAGTAGACAGGGACAGTGGGAATCTCGTTAATCCATTCATGCGCGTCACTAATTAGATGACGAGGCATTTGGCTACCTTAAGAGAGTCATAGTTACTCCCGCCGTTTACCCGCGCTTGGTTGAATTTCTCCACTTTGACATTCAGAGCACTGGGCAGAAATCACATTGCGTGAGCATTTACAAGGACCATCGCAATGCTTTTTTTTTATTAAACAGTCGGATTCCCCTTGTCCGTACAAGTTCTGAGTCGACTGTTCGATGTCGGGGAAGGCCCCCGAAGGAGCCGTTCCTAGTCTGTCCCCTGGCCGGCACGCGACAACCCATGCCTGGCCCTCGGAGCTAATCCTTTTCCCAAGGTTGCGGATCCATTTTGCCGACTTCCCTTGCCTACATTGAGGCTGTTCACCTTGCCTACTCTGTCCTCTGAATTTTCAAGGGCCATCGAGGACGTACCAGACACCGCGCGACGTGCGGTGCTCTTTCAGCCGCTGGACCCCACCTCTAGCTGAGCCGTTTCCAGGGTGGGCAGGCTGTTAAACATAAAAGATAACTCTTCTTGAGGTCCCCGAAGACGTCTCCGGACTCCCTAACGTTGCCGTCAGCCGCCACGTCCTGGTTCAGAAATTTTAACCCGATTCCTTTTCGATGCTCGCACGCTGTGCGCTGTCAGACAGGATTGCCCTGTCTCTTACGATCGACTAACCCATGTGCAAGTGCTGTTTACATGGAACCTTTCCTCTCTTCGGCCTTAAAAGTTCTCATTTCAATATTTGCCAGTACCACCAAGATCTGCACTGATGGCCGCTCCGCCTGGGCACGCGCCCCAGGTTTTGCTGCGACCGCCAAGCCCTCCTACTCATCGAGGCCTGGTACTTGCCCCAACGGCCGGGTATAGGTCGCGCGCTTTAGCGCCATCCCTTTTTGGGGCTAGTTTATTCGGCAGGTGAGTTGTTACACAGTCCTTAGCGGATTTCGACATCCATGACCACCGTCCTGCTGTCTTAATCGACCAACCCCCTCTGTGGGTTCTAGGTTAGTGCGCAGTTAGGCACCGTAACCCGGCTTTCGGTTCACCCTGCATTGCCAGTTCTGCTTACCAAAAATGGCCCACCTGGCGCTCTTGATTACGTGGCGCGGCTTAACAAAGCAGCCGCTCCGTCCTACCTATTTAAAGTTTGAAAATAGGTCGAGGGTGTTGCACCCCCAATGCCTCTAATCATTGGCTTTACCCGATAGAACTTGCCCATAGGCTCCAGCTATCTTGAGGGAAACTTTGGAGGGAACCAGCTAATAGATGGTTCGATTAGTCTTTCGCCCCTATACCCAAGTCAGACGAACAATTTGCACGTTAGTATCGCTGCGGGCCTCCACCAGAGTTTCCTCTGGCTTCGCCATGCTCAGGCATAGTTCACAATCTTTCGGGTCCCGACAGGCATTCTCACACTCGAACCCTTCTCAGAAGATCAAGGTTGGTCGAAAGTGCAACCCTCAAGGGGATCTTGCCACTTTGCTTCCTTGTGCCTCATGGGTTTTCTAGCCCGTTGACTTGCTTACATGTCAGACTCCTTGGTCCTCTAAATGATAAGGTTCAGTGGACTTCTAGCGATGTGGCAGGCAGGGAACCCACCCACTTGGCCGGGATCCGAACACTTCACCAGACCATTCAATCGATAGGAGCGACGAGCGGTGTGTACAAAGGGCAGGGACGTAGTCAACGCGAGCTGATGACTCACGCTTACTAGGAATTCCTCGTTTAAGACCAACAATTGCAATGATCTATCCCCATCACGATGAAATTTCAAAGATCAATGTAGCGCGCATGCGGCCCAGAACATCTAAGGGCATCACAGACCTGTTATTGCCTCAAACTTCCTTGGCCTAAGTGGCCATAGTCCCTCTAAGAAGCTGGTCGCTGAGGGTCACCTCCACATAGCTAGTTAGCAGGCTGAGGTCTCGTTTGTTAACGGAGATTTCTCTCCCCAAGGCCGTTCTTAGTAGGTTGGGGAGACAAATCTCCTAACCAACCTACTAAGAATGGCCATTTTCACCATGCCGAAGAAAATTCTATTCAGTGAATTCATGGCTGATATTGAAGAGCCGTGTGCCCCAAAACCCTCAAAATCTGGAAAACGCACTAAAGATTCAAAAAAGGAAAAAAAGAAGGCTTTTGTGACTGTCCCCCGACTTGATCCCGACCCCTCCCCCCCACCCTCCATGGACTCTCCAGCTGGTCGTTCCTTCCCTGATCCACCCCTGCCCCTGCTTTTCCTCTCGGATGACACTCCTCTGATAGAAAAAGCCGTAGCCCCTCCTACGCCCCCTCCCCCCGATCCTGGACCTGCCCCCCGAAGCTCTCCTCCATCCCCTATCCACTGATAAGGGTCTCCTTAATAGCCCGCCAATCCGAAAATCCATCCATGATTTCCCCTCTCCCTTCCTCCCGGGTTCTCGAGTCCAGCATCATCCTCCCTCCCGACCTACCTCAAGCTTTCATGCGCCTTCATCCCCACCTCCCCCCCTATCTGCTTCATTTGTTGACATGGTTAAAAACGGAAGAAATCTTGGTCAGGGTCATATTCTCTCCTCTACCAGTTGCAACGAAGAGATTATTCATCTTACTAAAGCTGACACCCTAAATATAAAAGAAGACCTTGGTCATGTTCTGGTTGGTTTCTTCCCGAATAGACAACCGGGTAAAGTGGGTCTTCACAAGATCATACAAGGTTGGAATGTCCCAGTTAAAACCATATCCAGTGCACGAGGCTGGATTACCTTTATCTTCCAAACTGCTGAGAGTTGCAGCGAAGTTCTCCATGGAGGCCCCTATTCTATTTTCGGCAAACCTCTATTATTAAAAGAACGGCCCGAATAGTTTATTTACGGTGATGAAAGCTTCAAAACTATTCCGGTTTGGGTAATCCTTGAAGAGCTGCCGCTGGAATGCTGGAGCAAATCTGCTTTCGAAAAAATCTCCTCCAACATTGGAAGGCCCTTGATGACTGATTATTTTACGAAAACTCTCGGTAAGACAGACTTCGCCCGAATCTTGATTGAGGTGGATTTGTCTAGGGATCTGATCAAGGAAGTGAAAATCATGAAACCTAATGGTCAAATTTTTATCCAGAAAGTTAAATATGAAACCGAGCCAATTCTCTGCCCTAAATGCTCTATGCTTGGCCACAAAGCTGAAACCTGCAACCTCACTCCCTTTCCTAATCCTCCCCCGGCCCCGAAACCTTCAACCCGCCCCCCTCCCTCTCTCCCCCGAGCCTCCCCCATCATTTCGACACAACACATCCCCCCCATCCCCCCTTCCCCGCCCATCCCTCTCATCCCAGAAATCCCCTCCTCTCCTAAAGACCCTCCAAATGATCAGCCTTCATGCTCTTCATCTTTTCCCATTCCTACCTCCCCCTCCCCTCCCTCCCTCCCCATCCCTGCATGTCCAGTGACGGTCTCCTGTTAGCCTTGCCCCTCTTCTGTCCCCTCCCTTCAGACTCCCCTTCCTACTGATGGCGAGACTCTCCCGGTTGAAGGCCTTCCAGACCTGGATCAGGCGCTTCAATCTGAATCGGGTCATGACACCCCTTTCCAGATTGTTACGAGAACTAAATCCGGGCGACCCCCGAAACCAAATGGCCTTCCACTGTATGTGGTACCAGACTGTCGTCATTCGCGGGATGTAAAAAAACCAAATCAGCAAGGGGTCCTACCCCCTCCTCCCAATGATTTTTGCCACATGGAATGTTAGGGGTCTGAACTCGGCCCTTAAACAAGATGCGGTTTTTAACCTCATCCGTAGTTCAAATATTGACATCCTTGGTATCCTTGAGTCTAAATCATCTCTCTCAACTATTCAATCCTTCATCTCCAGAAGGCTTCCTGGCTAGAATATTACTTCAAATTTTGACACTTCTCCAAATAGTCGGATTGCAATTATTTGGAATGAATGTAAGATTTCTGCTGCTATTTTAGAGGCCTCCCCGCAAGTTATCCACATGGCGTTATCATGCAAAATCAGCAAGCTCTCCATCACAGCTTCCTTTATTTATGGCCTCCATTCCATAGCTGCTCGGAATGCTCTTTGGTCTAATCTTTCCTCTTTTAATGAGCAGATCTCTTCTCCGTGGATTCTTATGGGGGATTTTAATGCTATCATGTCTCTTGAGGACCGAAGAAGCACTTCTCGTGTTTCTTCCAGAGAAATCAATGGGCTTCGGGACTGCTGCTATTCTCTTGGCCTCCATGAGCTTAATTCCGGGGGCTGCTTCTTCACCTGGTCGAACGGATCCGTCTCTTCCAAGCTTGACAGAGCCTTTGTCAACAGCCAATGGATCCATCATTGCCCTCACACTTCGGCCATCTTCCTCCGCCCGGGGCTTTCTGATCATTCCCCATGCGTGGTCTCCCTTCATTCTGCTCCCCCTCCTGGGAATCTCCCCTGGAAATTTTTTAATGTGTGGTCCCTGCACCCGGATTTTAAGCTGATTACTTCCTCTCTCTGGAATTCTGATATCTTGGGTTCAAAGCAATTTATCCTTGCCTCCAAACTCAAGCTCCTTAAGCCCAAGCTCTCAGACTTAAATAAGAAGCACTTCCAACACATTTCTAGCCGTGTTTCCATGGCCAAAGATCATCTAGAAAGGGCCCAATCTTCCTTCCTCTCTGCTGTCTCCAATCCCCCCGGTAAACCTAACTAGCCTGCAAAGAAACCTCTCTTTTCTTGGTAAAGCCGAGCTTGCCTTTTATCAGCAAAAAGCTAAAAGCAAGATCCTCCTTCAAGCCGACAAGCCCACCAAATTTTTTCATGCCTTAGCTCGTCGAAATGCAAAGAATAATTTCATTGCTTCCCTTTCTAGAGAGGATGGTTCCGTGACTTCTTCCTTGGATCAAATCCCTGCTGAGTTTATAAATTATTTCGAAAAATTACTCGGTGTCTCCCACCCGGTCACCCCGATTGAGGAATGCTATATTAGCTCGGGCCCCAAAATTTCTCCAGAATGCTGCTCAGCCCTTGTTAAAGATATCTCTTCTATGGAAATATTAGATGCTTTACGTAGTATTGGGTTTGACAAAGCTCCCGGCCCTGATGGTTATTCTTCTAAATTCTTTATCGATGCTTGGGATATTATTGGTGATGATTTTTCTCATGTTGTGGCTGACTTCTTCCGTTCCGGTTGTTTATTAAAGCAGCTCAATCATGGGATAACTGCCCTTATCCCAAAATCCAGCAATGCTCACGAGCCTAAAGATTTCCGTCTGATTACCTGCTGCAATGTTGTCTATAAAGTAATCTCTAAAATCTTGGCCAATCGTCTCTCGGATTCTCTTTGCCCGATCATCGATCAAGCTCAATCAGCACTTGTAAAAGGGAGATCCATGACTGAGAACATTCACCTCATGCAGGAGCTCATCCGAAAATACAATTCCAGCAAAGCTTCGCCACGTTGTTTCTTAAAAATTGATCTCTGGAAGGCTTTTGACACCATTTCATGGCCCTTTCTCAATTCTATCCTGTTAAAGCTGGGCTATCCTCCTAAATTCGTAGCCTAGATTATGGAGTGCATTACTTCTTCCTCATTCTCCATCTCCCTAAATGGGAAAATGCATGGTTTCTTCAAGGGCTGCCGGGGTCTTCGGCAAGGTGACCCTCTTTCCCCTTACTTGTTTGTTATCTGCTGGGAATATCTCTCCAGGATTATTAAATCAAAGCTTCCTAATTCCGGATATAATTATCATCCGGCGTGTGAGCCCTTGGGAATAACTCACCTTGCCTTTGCTGACGACTTAATTCTCCTCTCAAGAGGAGACATCATCTCCGTTAAAGCAATCCTATCATGTATATATGAATTTCGTGAGGCCTCAGGTCTTTCCCTAAATACCCTCAAATCAAGCTTCTACTTGGCTGGTTCCTCGAATGATCTCCGGACTGATATCATAAGCCTCTCTGGCCTCGAGGAAGGGATGCTGCCTTTTCGGTATTTAGGTATTCCTCTCTCCCCCCATAAGTTAAACCAAAACAATTATGAGGAGCTCTTCAACAAAATCAGGACATACATTGATATTTGGAGTGCCAAATCCCTAACTTATGTCGGTCGGGCAGAGCTTATTAAAAGTGTTATTCAAGGCGTGGAGTGTTTTTGGATGTCGGTCTTTGACCTCCCGGCTGCTGTCCGGCTGAAAATTATGCAATTATGCAGAACCTTTCTATGGGGTAAACGGTGTTCTAACATCACCTGGGACTTATGTTGTATGCCAAAAGATGAAGGGGGCTTGGGCTTCAAAAATCTGGATGTTTGGAACTCTGCCCTTCTTGCAAAAACACTTTGGAATGTTCATAAAAAAAATACTCTCTTTGGGTCCGTTGGCTTCAGCATTACTATATGAAACCAGAATATTTCTGGGATTGGTCCCCGGGTTACAGAGCTTCCCCTTTGATTAAAAAGCTGCTCCAAATCCGGAACTTAATTCTATGTAAATCTAGTTCGCAGCATAGTGTTGATTCCCTCCTCTTTACGTGGAGTTCATCTGCTTGCTCCAAGGGTCTCTCTATTGTTTACGACTTCTTCTGTCCTGTGGGTATTATCAAACCGGCCTTCAAAGCCATTTGGTCCAAGAGTTATATTCCTAAGCATAGCTTCATTCTTTGGCTCTCCTACCATAACCGGTTGGCTACTAGGGATCGGCTCTCCTTCATCGACACTTCGAGGTGCTGCCTTTTTTGCAACTCCCATCCCGAGTCTTGCAGCCATATCTTCTTCGATTGTTGCTTCTCTCAAGAGGTCTGGAATGCTGTTAAGCTGAAATTTGGCTTCACAAGGAAAATGTCAACCATTGCGTGTGCCATCAAATGGATTATTAAGGAGGGCAAGCTGGGAAACAAAAAGCGAGCTTTCATTCTTAATTGCCTCCTTGCTACCTCGGTTTATGACATTTGGGCAGCAAGAAATTACAGATTTTTTGAGTCCTCTCACGCTCACCCGGGGCAGATTGCTGATGGAATTGAGCGTAAGGTTTATAAAATTCTTTTCCTGGCCTACCCCGCCCTCTCTTCAAGCGTTGAATGTCCCCCCTCCCTGGACGTTCTTCCCTTGATTCCATGTTAAGTTGGTTTTGCTTCTGCTTCACTTCTATGGTCTTTATATTTTGGTTTTCTGCTCTTAGGGCAGGTCGTTCTCTCTGCCTTGGTCTTTTGTAGTCTTCTAGCTTTTGTTGCTTCGACTGCATTTGCTGATTTGGTTGTCCCGGTCTCCTCCCGGGTCCCTCCAATTCTTTTGGTTGTTATTTCTGGCTGCCCCGAGTTTTGTTAAATGAGTCTCCATCTTGTGGTTTCCTCCTCTTTTCTCGGGCCTCATATGTTTCTCTCTTCTCCCTTTTCTATATATACACTTACTTATCAAAAAAAAAAGAAAAAAAAGAAAGAGCTCTCAGTGAACCCAAATGGGAATGGTGTTTATTTCATGCATTCCAAAATCAAACCAAGGGGGAAGTTTCTTAAGGAGAAGTGGTTGGCCATAGATGGAGTAAGGGCCTCCCCCTAGAGTGCTGGTCCGAAAAGTCCCTCAGCAAAATCTCTTCAAGAATCGGCAGACCTTTGATGACGGACCTTCTAACCAAGTCCTTAGGCCGGCTTGGTTATGCGAGGGTTCTAATTGAAGTGGACATTTCGAAAGAGTTGATTAGGGAGATAAAAATAAGCGCTCCAAAAGGAAATATCATCTCTCAAGTTCCTCTAGAGCTGATCGCGCAAAATCCGAGCTCAAGGTTGCCCAATCCCTTTTGAACTCTTCTCCTGGTAATAGAGATTTGGCTGAAAAAATCCTCGAATTGAGAAAGCAAGCTTCTCTCCTTGCCTCGGCTGAAATGCATTTTTATCAACAAAAAGCTAAAAGCAAATACATTCTGGAAAGTGACAAGTGCTCCAAATTCTTCCATAGGATTGTCAAGAAGAATCACAAGAGAAACTTCATACCTTCCATCACTAAGCAAAATGGCCTCCTCTCGGATTCAATAGATCAAGTCCACGAGGAATTCGTGCAATCCTACAAGAATCTCCTCATCAGCCCATGTGTCCTTCCTAATCCTGATCCAAATATCATTCGTAATGGTCCTATTCTCTCGGATATTGATCGTAAATTACTCACGGACCCAATTACTATGTCCAAAATTCAGCAAGCTCCTTTTGACATTGACAATGATAAGTCCCCTGGGCCCGATGGATATACTTCAAAGTTTTTCAAAGACACTTGGACTATTACCGGGGAACTATTCTCCAAAGCCGTCTTGGAATTCTTCTCGTCCTCCTTGCTCCTCAAGCAATGGAACCATACAATTATAGCCCTTATTCCAAAATCTCAAACATCTCTCTCGGTCAAAGATTTTTGCCCCATCTCTTGCTGTTCAGTTTTTTATAAAGTGATTTCCAAGATCCTTGCTAGTAGAATCTCTAAACCCCTTCACCGATTGATTGACCCATGAAAAGTAGCCTTCATTAAAGGCAGATCTATCAAGGAAAACATCCTTTTGATGCAAGAGCTCATGAGAAAATATAATAAAAAAAAGGCCCCGAGATGTATCATCAAAGCTGATCTCTCCAAAGCCTTCGACTCGGTTAATTGGTCTTTCCTTAGGAATGTTCTAGCAGATTTAGGCTTCCCTCCCATCTTTTTTAACTGGCTCTCTCAATGCTTCTCCACGACCTGCTACTCCATCTCTATTAACGGTGGCCTTTTCGGGTTTTTTAAGGGTGGCAATGGTCTTAGACAGGGGGACCCTCTATCCCCATATCTTTTCATCATATGCCTTGAATACCTATCAAGATTAATAAAATCTAGAACTCACAACTCCCATTTCAATTATCATCCTATGTGTAAGCACCTATATGTCACCCACTTGATTTTTACGGATGATCTTATGCTTCTAGCTAGAGGTGATCCCACTTCAGTCAAAATTCTCCTAGACTGCATATCTGATTTTGGCTCCATTTCTGGGCTAAAGATGAACCTGGAAAAATCTAACATCTTTACTGCTGGTATCCAGCCCCTAGACCTCACTGAAATTCTTCAATCATCTGGATTAAAGCAAGGTTCCTTCCCCTTCAAATATCTAGGTATCCCCCTCTCGGCTGGAAATCTGCATTCAAGCCATTTCCTCTCATTCTTTAGGAAGCTCACAGACAAGATCACTGGTTGGAATGCCTCCTCCCTATCTCATGTTGGCCACCTCAAGCTTCTTAGATCAGTGCTTCAAGGAGTGGAATGTTACTGGATGTCTATTTTCAACCTCCCCGCCTTGATCAAGCTAAAAGCTATCCAAATTTGCAGGAACTTCCTTTGGGGTTCGGGCAAAGCGGTCATTGCCTGGTCCACTATCTGCCTGCCTATGATTGAGGGCGGTCTCGGTCTTCGGGATCTTGACTCTTGGAATAAAGCCTTTCATGCGAAAGCAATTTGGAACATTCAAGCTAACAAGGAATCATTATGGGCCAAATGGATACATCATATTTATTTAAAAGGCTCAGATTTTTGGAGCTGGATCCCAGGCTACCGTATTTCCCCCTTCATGAAAAGCCTCATCCATACCCGTTCTTTTCTTCTTGAAAAGTTCTCCACTATTTACAAAGTGAAGGCCTTAATTGATGATTGGAAGAAAAATCAAATGGTCATGGTCTATCCCATCTTTACTACTCCATCAGACCTTCGGGCCCTCCAAGACCTTGGGCTCCCCTTGTTTGGTCCAAATGTGTTATTCCTAAGCACTCTTTCACTCTCTGGCTAGCAGCTCATTCGAGACTCAAAACAAAAGACCAATTAAGCTTCTTAGGAATATCAAATCTTTTCTGTCTTTGCTCTTCTCAAACCGAATCAAACCATCATCTTCTCTTCTCTTGCCCCCTCTCCACCTCGGTCTCGTCTATCATCAAATCCAAATTCAGCATTCGAAGATCCCTAAGCACCTTAAATAGTGCTCTCAAATGGACAAAAAAAAAGAAAACAAAATCGACCATAGAAAGGCAAACTTAATGAAAATCATTCTTGCCACCACGGTTTACTGTATCTGGAATGCCAGAAATATCAAAGCTTTTGAGGGAAAATCTTGGTCAGCTGAGCACATCTCAAGAAAGATCGAAAAGCATGTCTTCAAGATGCTTTTTGCTCTCCACCCCAAGATGGCTGATCAAATTCATTCCACCCCGACTTGAAGAGCTCACTCTTTGCTGTTTTTCTTGCAGGGCCTGCTTATCCTCATTCATCCTGCTTAAAGTTTGATGTCTTACCTATTTTCTTCGGTCTGCCATGCTTCCCCTGGAGTTGTTTTGCCATTCTGCTCGCTGCTCTTCCTCATGTGCTGCCAAAACTCTGATCGGATCTGCTGCCATTTTTCTGCTTCTCTCTTATTCGGATGTTGCTGCGGGTCTCCTTCCTGCTCAGATTTGCTAATTCCCTATTTGCTGCTCTTCTCTAGCTGCTGCTGCCGTGCCTCCAGCTTGATCCCTAGCTGTTCATTTTCTTTTTTGTTTCCTCCACGAGGCGCCCTACTTGATGCTAATTGGGTTGAGTTGATCATTTTTGTTCCTGCTACTTTTCTGTTTGAGTTTGACTTATCTTAGTTGCCAATTTTTCTGGTTGTGAGGGCTTATCTCAGAATTCTCAGGCCTTTTGTGATTTGGTTAGTCAGCATGTTGGCTCTCCATTTAGGTCTTTGCTCTCCCTTGCTTTCTTCTCGGGTTTTCCGGGTGGTCATTCTTGCTTGTAGATTTCCCCCTGGCCCGGGCTCTTGGCTTCACTCTATTGTTTCTATTTTTGCTTTAATATATTTACCTTAAACAAAAAAAAAAAAAAGAGCTCTCAGTTGCCAAAAGTTTTTACCCTTCAGGCACAAGGTTAACTGGTGGAGAGGTGGGACTTGGGACCAATAGGTCTTAGGTTCGACTCTTGAGGGGTACTAGAACCATGCCTCTAAAAAAAACTCCTTCATACGCGTAGGGCCAAGCAGTGTATACTAACCTGTAGGGCCAAGCCGGAGGGGGGGTTTTCTTGTGGTGGGGCTGCTTGGGGTGGGGCTGGCTAGTATAAAAAGTTTACCCGTCCAAAGTTTTACCCTTCAGGCGCCAGGTTAGCTGGTGGAGAGGTGGGACTTGGACCCAAGAGGTCTCAGGTTCGACTCCTGGGGGGTACTAGAACAATGCCTCTCAAAAAAAATCCTTCATACGCCTAGGGCCAAGTGTAGGATCAAGTTTAACCTAAGTGGGGGGGTGAATTAGGTTAACTAAACCTTTTCAATTACTAAGTCAAGTTCGTGCGAATTGTTTAGTTATTTCTAAACTCTAGTGCGGAATACATAAACAAATAAATAAGAGTTTAGAGAAAAAGAATGACAACGGAATGGTAACGCGGTTCGGCCAACCTTGCCTACGTCCGCGCTTCAAGGGACCTCCTTGAAGATTTTTCCAGCTCAAACCTTGAGCTTCACTTCGATTGACTTGCTGGTGTCAATCAAACCTTTGACTCTTTTCTTGAAGGAGCGTCACCCCTTTTACAATGACTCTTTTCTTGAAGGAGCGTCACCCCTTTTACAATAATTGCTCAAAGAACGAGTTACAATTTGTACGGTTTCTAAACCGACTCTCTCGATCACAAGAATGATGATCAAAGATGAATACAATGATGAGAGAGTAAGAGAGATATTTGAAAATGAATTTGGCAGAGTTTGGGCCTATTTTCTCTTCGTAAAATTCTCTCTCTTCAAATGAGATCGCATCATCTATTTATAGATTTGCTGTTGATCTGACCAGTTGGGTCGACACAAATCTTGTTGGGGTCGACACAAAGCGCTAGCCGGTAGACACATCAAAATATAGCCGTTGTGAGTATTCTGACCATTGGTGCTGGTCTTCTGATTTGGGTGGACACAAAGTTGTTAGGGTCGACACAAAGTCTTCTCTGGAAAATATTGGGGTCGACACAATGTTTGTGCGGTCGACACAGTCCTTGAGGAATCCTTCTCTGGAAAGGCTGGGGTTGACACAAATGTTTGTTGGGGTCGACACAAAATTCTAAAGGATTCGTCTCTAAAAAACGCTAGGGTCGACACAAGAAATATGGGGTCGACACAAAAATGAGTTGGCTCTAGCTTTAGAGTCCACATGTAAAATCCAGGATGGGTCGACACCCGGATTTGGGTAAAGACGACACAAACTCTTCTCTGAGGTCGACACAATCAGATCGGATAGGTCGACACAATATACACGCTGCACTGCCTATTTGGGGTCGACACAAATCCTAAGGGTCGACACAAAATGAAAGACTCAGCTTCTGGATTTTTCTTAAGGGTCGACACAAATACTATGGGTCGACACAATGTATGAAGGCTGAGCCTCTGTTTTGAACATGGGTCAACACAAACACTATGGGTCGACACAAACTAATCTGGATTGTCTAAGGGTCGACACAAACTAGCTAGGGGCCGACACAAACTGCATATATATATATATATATGAAAGTTAGACTTTAAATACACATGAATGGATAAGTCTAATTTAAGCATTGTAATTGATTATTTTATCTTTCAATTTCATCTTACGAAGATATCATAAAAAACAATTGATTGCTTTAAGCATAATTTTAACGCCAACACCAAGCAGTGTATACTAACCTGTAGGGCTAAGCCGGAGGAGGGGTTTTCTTGTGGTGGGGCCGCTTGCGGTGGGGCTGGCTAGTATAAAAAGTTTACCCGTCCAAAGTTTTTTTTAGAATCAAGAAAGAGCTCTCAGTAGTCAAGGTTAGGAGAGAGAATTTTCTCCCTGGTTAGGCGATTTTTGGCCGAATTTTTTCATCCAACACTCGTTCGTTCGAGCGCCTTGACGCTGATTTCTTTCCGAGATACGTTTCTTCTCAACAATTTTCGTGCTGTTACTCCACCAAATCTAGTTTCGTCCAGCTCTCCTCTCCACGCTGAACCCATTTTTTCTGTTGTTGACCCTCGGCTTTTGTGAGACGCTATTTCGCCTCGGCCAGACTCAGTTTTCATTGCTCGCCGACGACGGCTCCTGGTCATTGTCGAACTGATTTCCTTCCTTCCCTGTCTGTCGCTTGTTGGTCTCGCAGGTTGAAACCCCGATTTTGGTCGCCTGTGCCCTAAATGAAAACTCCCCCGCATTTTTGTTTTAGTCACATTTTGGTCCCGAATTTGTCGTCGTCTGCTTCTAGCCAAAATCATCCTTCCTTTAGCCGGTTGAATTTAGCCGAAAGAAATTTTCTATTTCTCGGTCCCAGAAATTTAGCCGTTTCTGGTAGAATATTTCCGTTTTCAGAGAAAAAAAGTTGTTTCCGGCGATTGGAATTTGTCTCCGGGCTACTATTCCTTAAACTTTTGCTGTTTTTCCCCTCCTCATTGACCACAAACCCCTCGACCATTTGCGTTTCAGTCTCTGAAATTCGTCTCTGGAAATTTTCTGTTTCTCCAGAATTCGTTTCTGTCATTTTAATGGCAAAAAAACCGAGATCAAAGGCGTCCCTGCTTGGCCCCGCCGGTAATGCTTCCAAGTCCCCCCACGTTACTTACGATGATGGCCTTCTGCCCACCCCCCGATTGAAACTTCCCCTACACCGAAGAACCGTCGTCCCTCTGTTTCTCCGGCTGAAGTTAAGGCAGGTATCGTCGCTCCTCCCTCTGGTTCTTCTCTGAATTCGACAGAAATACATAAAATTATGGCCGAAAATATTGTGATAAGTAGGCCTGGATTAATTGCAGGCGAATCCCCCTCAGCCCCCCTAGAAAAATCTCTTCCTCCCGTCACCAAAAAACCTGCCCACATCTTGTTTGAGGAAATGCCTGAGAGAGTGGCCACAACACGAAACCCATCGATTTCCTACGCTGATATGGTTAAAAATAGCCGCAATCAAGGTCAAGGCCACCAATTATCTTTTGATCCTAACATGGTGGATGTCATCCCCCTCTCTGCCGATGACCTTTTGGATGTAGAAAGAAACCTTGGATATACTCTAGTCGGATATTTCCAAAATAGGCATCCGGGTAAAGAAGGCCTTAAACATATTGTTTGATGGTTGGAAATCAAATGTCAAAGTCATTCCCAACACTAACGCGTGGATTTCCTTCATTTTTCAATCGGACATGGATCGAGAAAATGTCCTATGCCGAGGCCCTTACTCCACCTATGGCCAACCACTTCTCCTTAAGAAACTCCCCCCTTGGTTTGACTTTGGAATTGATGAAATTAGCACCATTCCCATTTGGGTCAATTTCCACAATCTCCCCCTAGAGTGCTAGTCCGAAAAGTCCCTCAGCAAAATCTCTTCAAGAATTGGCAAACCTTTGATGACGGACCTTCTAACCAAGTCCTTAGGCCGGCTTAGCTATGCGAGCGTTCTAATTGAAGTGGACATTTCAAAAGAGTTGATTAGGGAGATCAAAATAAGCACTCCAAAAGAAAATATCATCTCTCAAGCAGTTCATTATGAAACTGAACCTGATTTCTGCTCCTCCTGATCTACCATAGGCCATAAACCCATGATTTATACAACCTGGAACATAAGGGGCTTTAACTCGCCCCTTAAGCAGGATGAGGTTTTTAATCTCATTCATGATAAGGATATTGATTTCTTTGGCATTCTTGAAACAAAATCTTCTCCTAAAAGCATGTTTCAATTTGTTAAAAGGCTAAACGGCTGGAAATTTCTAAGTAATTTTGACCTTCACCCTTCTAGTCGGATTGCCATTCTTTGGAATGATTCCAAGCTGAATATAAGCCTCCTTAGCTCGGACCCGCAAGTCATCCACCTCCACTCCACCTGCAGATCCACCCATTAAACTTCCCTAATCTCAGTTGTTTACGGCTTGCACTCCATCTCGGATAGGAAACTTCTCTGGAACAATCTTTCTCGAGCCAGGGCTGCTTACAGTCATCCTTGGCTCATCATGGGGGATTTTAACTCCTTTTTGAGCCCTTCTGAGAGAATAGGTGGGGTTGCTGCTAATCCTAGGGAATGCTTTGATTTCGGGGAATGCTGCTTAAATCTTGGCCTCTCGGATCTCCCCTCCTCCGGGCTAAAATTCACTTGGTCCAATAACAAGATTTGGTCCAAGCTAGACAGGGCCTTGGTTAATGATCTTTGGCAATGCTCCCAGCCCAATTCCACCTCCCTCTTCCTCCCTCCTGGTCTCTCCGATCACTCCCCTTGTCTGGTGCATATTCAAAGATTTTCTCCCCGTAAGAAATCAAACTGGAAATTCTTCAATATGTGGACCGCTCACCCAAACTTCATTCAAATTGTTAATGATTCGTGGTGCCTCCCTTCGAAAGCCTCCAATCAGTTTCAGCTTAAGGCCAAACTTCTCCATTTGAAACCTATGCTCAAGGAGTTAAACCTCAAGCATTTATCTCATATCTCCTCTAGAGCTGATCGCGCAAAATCTGAGCTCAAGGATGCACAATCCCTTTTGGACACTTCTCCCGGTAATAGAGATTTGGCTGAAAAAATCCTCGATTTGAGAAAGCAAGCTTCTCTCCTTGCCTCGGCTGAAAAGAAATTTTATCAACAAAAAGGCAAAAGCAAATACATTCTAGAAAGTGACAAGTGTTCCAAATTCTTCCATGCGATTGTCAAGAAGAATCACAAGAGAAACTTCATTCCTTCCATTACTAAGCAAAATGGCCTCCTCTAGGATTCAATAGATCAAGTCCACGAGGAATTCGTGCAATACTACAAGAATCTCCTCAGCAGCCCATGTATCCTTCCCAATCCCGATCCAAATATCATCGTAATGGTCCTATTCTTTTGGATTCTGATCGTAAATTACTCACAGACCCAATTATAATGTCCAAAATTCAGCAAGCTCTCTTCGACATTGACAATGATAAGTCTCCCGGGCCCGATGGATATACTTCATAGTTTTTCAAAGACACTTGGTCTATTACCAGGGAACTATTCTCCAAAGCCGTCTTGGAATTCTTCTCGTCCTCCTTGCTCCTCAAGCAATGCAATCATACGATTATAGCCCTTATTCAAAAATCCCAATCATCTACCTCGGTCAAAGATTTTCGCCCCATCTCTTGCTGTTCTGTTTTTTATAAAGTGATCTCCAAGATCCTTGCTAGTAGAATCTCCAAACCCCTTCATTGATTGATTGACCCATGCCAAGCATCCTTCATCAAAGGCAGATCTATCACGGAAAACATCCTTTTGATGCAAGAGCTCATGAGAAAATATAATAAAAAAAAGGCCGCCCCGAGATGTATCATCAAAGCCGATCTCTCCAAACCCTTCGACTCGGTTAATTGGTCTTTCCTTAGGAATGTTCTAGCAGATTTAGGCTTCCCTCCCATCTTTGTTAACTGGCTCTCTGAATGCTTTTCAATGACCTCCTACTCCATCTTCATTAACTGTGGCCTTTTTGGGTTTTTTAAGGGTGGCAATGGTCTTAGACAGGGGGACCCTCTATCCCCATATCTTTTCGTCATATGCCTTGAATACCTCTCAAGATTAATAAAATCTAGAACTCACAACTCCCATTTAAATTATCATCCTATGTGTGAGCACCTGGATATCACCCACTTGATTTATTTGGATGATCTTATGCTTTTAGCCAGAGGTGATCCGACTTCAGTTAAAATTCTCCTAGATTGCATATCTGATTTTGGCTCCGTTTCTGGGCTAAAGATGAACCTGGAAAAATCTAACATCTTTACTGCTGGTATCCGGCCCCTAGACCTCACTAAAATTCTTCAATCTTCTGGATTAAAGCAAGGTTCTTTCCCCTTCAAATATCTAGGTATCCCGCTCTCGGCTGGGAATCTGCATTCAAGCCATTTCCTCCCATTCATTAGGAAGCTCACAGACAATATCATCGGTTTGAATGCCTCCTCCCTATCTCATGTAGGCCGTCTCAAGCTTCTTAGATCAGTTCTTCAAGGAGTGGAATGTTACTGGATGTCTATTTTCAACCTCCCCGCCTCGATCAAACTAAAAGCTATCCAAATCTGCAGGAACTTCCTTTGGGGTTCGGGCGAAGCGGTGATTGCCTGGTCCACTATCTGTCTGCCTAAGATGGAGGGCGGTCTCGGTGTTCAGGATCTTGACTCTTGGAATAAAGCCTTTCATGCTAAAGCAATTTGGAACATTCAAGCTAACAAGGAATCATTATGGGCCAAATGGATACATCATATTTATTTAAAAGGCTTAGATTTTTGGAGCTGGACCCCAGGCTATCGTATTTCCCCCTTCATGAAAAGCCTCATCCATACCCGTTCTTCTCTTCTCGAAAAGTTCTCCACTGTTGACAAAGTGAAGGCCTTAATTGATGCTTGGAAGGAAAAATCAAATGGTCATGGTCTATCCCATCTTTACTACTCCATCAGACCTTCGGGCCCTCCAAGACCTTGGGCTCCCCTTGTTTAGTCCAAATGTGTTATTCCTAAGCACTCTTTCACTCTCTGGCTAGCAGCGCATTCGAGACTCAAAACAAAAGACCAATTAAGCTTCTTAGGAATATCAAATCTTTGCTGTCTTTGCTCTTCTCAAACCGAATCAAATCATCATCTTTTCTTCTCTTGCCCCCTCTCCACCTCTGTTTGGTCTATCATCAAATCAAAATTCAGCATTCGAAGATCTCTAACCACCTTAAATAGTGCTCTCAAATGGACAAAAAAGAAAAGCATGTCTTCAAGATGCTTTTTGCTCTCCACCCCAAGATGGCTGATCAGATTCATTCCTCCCTGGCATGACTAGCTCACTCCATTTATTTGCTGTTTTTCTTGCAGGGCCTACTTATCCTCCTTCATGCTGCTTAAGGCTTGTTGTCTCCCCTATTTTCTCCGATCTGCCAAGCTTCCCTCGGAGCTGTTTTGCCATTATGCTCGCTGCTCTTCCTCATGTGCTGCCAAAGCTCTGCTCGAATCTATTGCCACTTTGCTGCTTCTCCTTGCTGGTTGCTGCTGTCGTACCTCCAGCTTGATCCCTAGCTATTCATCTTCTTTTTTTGTTTCCGCCCCAAGGCGCCCTACTTGATGCCAACTGGGTTGAGTTGATCATCTTTGTTCCTACTGCTTTCCTATTTGAGTTTGACTTATGTTATTTGCCGATTTTTCTGGTTGCGAAGGCTTATCTCAGAATTCTCGGGCCTTTTTTGATTTGGTTTGTCAGCATGTTGACTCTCCATTTAGGTCTTTGATCTCTCTTGCTTTCATCTCGGGTTTTTTGGGGTGGTCTTTCTGGTTTGTAGATTCCCCCAGCCCGAGCTCTTGGCTTCACTCTTTTGTTTCTATTTTTGTTTTGATATATTTACCTTAAACAAAAAAAAGAAAGAGTTCTCAATCAATCCTTGGTCCTCG
The DNA here is from genome assembly GCA_003255005.1 of Begonia fuchsioides. Classification (NCBI taxonomy): domain Eukaryota; kingdom Viridiplantae; phylum Streptophyta; class Magnoliopsida; order Cucurbitales; family Begoniaceae; genus Begonia; species Begonia fuchsioides. The sequence goes on from QAOC01023554.1 coordinate 27,465, forward strand.
TGAAGGTTTCATCGAAGTTAAGCTTTCGGTTTTCCTTATTTTTGGGGGGTTTTTGTGTTTCTTCCACCTTTATTTGGTGTTTTCCTGAGTTCAAGCTCATTCTGCATACAAAGTTTTTGCTTTACAAGTCAAAATCTCAAGCTGCAACTTGGTTCTTCCCGTCTGTTTTGCTGGTTTTTCCAGCGAGGGGAGCTTGCTCCCGATAGTGCCTTGGAACTTGTTTTCGGGCAGCTTCGGTTCGGGCAACCTTCTACAGAATTTGGGCAGCTGCCCACATTAGGAGTTTCTGTAGAAGCCTACAGGTCATTCTTGGGATTCTGCCTTGCAATTTTTTAGGGAAATCTCCTGCCAATTCTTGCCGGGTATTCCATCAAGAAATGCCAAAGAAACTAAAGGTCAAGTCTCAGTCCGCTGGTGACTACCTCGTTGGGGCATCTAGTCCCAATGCCACATCAGTGGATCCACTGATGGAGGGTATGCATGCTCGGCTTTCAGCCGATGTTCCATCCCCGGTTAGGCCCCCTTGGGTCGCGGCCCCCACTGGCATTGATGATGAGGGTGACATAGGCATCCCTGCCTCTCCCTCCTGTCTTGCGGAGCAAATGGAACCGCATGGCCATGCTAATGTGTCTGTCTCTTATGCGGACATGGTAAAAAATAGCCAAAATATTGGAAACAGATTTCAGCTATCTTGGTGGGACCTCGAAGAAGAATAAATCCAGATGATCCTGACCGAAGTGGTCGAGGTAAAAATATCTCTTGGGCACACCCTTGTCAGCTACTTCCCGACTAGGAATCCTAGTTAGGAGGGCCTCAAAAAGCTGGTGGAAGCATGGAATGTGCCTACTAAGGTCATTCCAAACATACATGGGTGGATTCTTTTCGTTTTCCAGTCGAAGGGGGACTGTAAAAAGGTCATTGCCCAAGGCCCCTACTCCATTTATGGAAAGTCCCTCCTCTTAAAGGAGATGCCAGAGGCGTTCACATTTGGCAATTAACAGATAAGCATCGTCCCGATTTGGGTCACCCTGGCAAGGCTACCCATTGAATGCTATAGTGCCCTCATCCTCAGCAAAATTGGCTCACAAATTGGCAATCCAATTATGACGGATTTGCTAACCAGAACTCTTGAAATAGTTGCTTTTGTCAGTGGACCTTATTAAAGAGGTCAAGCTTCGGGATTTTAAAGGCAACCTTATTATCCAAAAGGTTTTCTATGAATCAGTGCCCCCTTTTTGTGCTGAATGTAAAACAATCTGGCATGCCACTTCCTCCTATAAAGTGAATGTTGCTCGAACTGTAAATGTTCAGCAGGCAGCTACTGTGGCCGAGCCAATGCCCTCAAAAGGTAATGCCATGGCACCCTTGGATACCGGCAATACTGTTTAGCAGGCAGCTAATGTTCAGCAGGTAGCGTTGCGCTCTCTCTGATCCCCCCTATCTTGCGTCAGAGGAAAAGGAATGGCAAATGCTCCAAAGTGCCTTCAGTTCCAGCTGCCGTAGTTAAGCCTATGAAAAGCACTATCCCCAAGCATCCATTCAAAGTCCCTCAGAAGAGTGGTAAAGTCATGGCACCATCCTCTAAAGATGCCTTGTTGCCTTCTCACGGCAAGGCTCAGAGCAAAAAAGAAAAATCTGGGCAGCCCAAAGCGATTTTGGTGGGTCCTGTGCCTAGTCGCCCGGGGAAGGAGGTTTTTGCTCTGAGGATAAATCCTCGGACTCAGATGTCTCTTATGATAATGACTTGCAGGACTCTCTGTCAGAGCAGGGCTTTTCTTCTCCCTCGCCTGCCAACCAGCACATTGAAACTCCTTTCAGCCTGGTCACCTCACGAAAGAAAATTAGAAACAGATCGAAGGAAGCTGAGCAACATCTCAATCTTGGAAGCGGGGGTAGTCCCCCTCTCTTAAATGATTTTTGCTTCATGGAATATAAGGGGCTTTAGTTCGCCCCTTAAGTAGGATGAAGTTTGTTGCCTCATCCTTGGATCCAAAATTAATATTTTCTGTCTACTTGAAACAAAGTCGGCTCCAGAGGTCATCCTGGATTTTGTGGTCAAAAGGTTGCCGGGTTGGAAATTTTCCACAAACTTTGACCTTCATCCCAGCAGCAAGATTGCTCTTTTGTGGGACTCTAGGAAATCCTTTGTGGATTTTATTGAAGCTGATTAGCAAGCTTTACACGTTTCAGTTCATTGCAAGATCTCAAAAGAGTCTAGGAATATCTCCTTTTTCTATGGTTTGCATTCCATAGGCGAGAGGAGGCTGCTGTGGCAGAATTTGTTAAGTCACTCTGATTTCAACTGCCGTCCATGGTTAGTCATGGGAGATTTTAATGCGGTGCTTTCCCTGGATGAGCGCCGCAATAATTCTAGAGTTTCTAGCCAGGAGATAGATAACTTTAGAGATTGTTGCTGTTCGCTGGGCATCCTGGACCTGCCATCAAGCGGCACTTTTTTTACTTGGTCGAATGGCAATGTCTGCTCCAAATTAGATCGCGCAATGGTCAACTCTAAATGGAGGTGTGACTGCCTGCCAACAAAGGCTTCATTCCTGCCTCCTGGCTTCTCCGATCACTCCCCATGTATAGTTGAGATTCATTCCTCATTCTCTCCAGGGAGATCTCCGTGGAAATTTTTCAACATGTGGACAGAGCATCAAGATTTTTGTGATACTACGAATGCCTGCTGGCAGATTCCAGTCCAGGGCTCGAGACAATTTATCCTCCGAGAGAAGCTCAAGTCTCTTAAGGAGGGGCTCATAGATCTAAATCAGAAGCATTTTTCTCATATATCGGCTAGGGTTGTAAGGGCCAAGGAGAGCTTATTATCAGCTCAAGCTGAGTTCTTATCGGGCAGATCTGATGTGTCCCCCACCGCCCTTATCAGCCTTCGAAGCTCGTTTTCTCGGCTTAGCGTTGCTGAAAAAATGTTTTATTAACAAAAAGTAAAGTTTAAGAATCTGCTTTTCAGCGATAAGCCAATGAAATTCTTTCATGCTAGAGTCAAGCAAAATGCAAGGAAGAATTTCATCGCATCAATCTTGAAGCCGGATGGTTCCCACACTACTTCCTTGCAGGAGGTTAGTTCGGTTTTGATAAACCATTTCAAAGATATTCTTGGGACAGCAGCTCATGTCTCCCAGGTTGACTTAGCTGCTTTCGAATGTGGCCGGAAGATCAAGCCGGAAGCCTGCTTGGGTCTTATTAGAGAAGTCTCATCGGATGAGATTCTTCACGCGTTGAATAGCATTCACACTGAAAAAGCCCCTGGGCCGGATGACTTTACTTCAAAGTTCTTTAAAGATTCTTGGGCAATTACCCGTCATGATTTAATCTTGGCAATCCAAGAATTTTTTAGCTCGGGCCGTCTTCTAAAGCAGTGGAATCATTCCATCATATCTTTAATACCTAAATTGAGTCAGGCTAACGCGGCTAGCGACTATCGGCCGATCTCTTGCTATAACGTTTTCTACAAGGTGATCTCAAAGATTCTTGCCAACCGGCTTTCTGATTCCCTTGAATCTATAATAGATCTAGCGCAATCTGCTTATGTTCGGGGCAGGAACATGATGGAAAACATCCATCTTACGCAGGAACTCATAAGGAAATAGAATATTCGCAAGGCATCCCCTAGATGTTTCATTAAAGTGGATCTAACAAAGGCTTTTAATTCGGTATCATGGTCTTTTCTTCAAGACATGCTACAAGCTCTCAGCTACCCTCCCCAGTTTGTCAACTGGATTATGGAATGCGTTACATCTGCCTCTTACTCCATCTCGTTAAATGGGAAGTTACATGGCTTTTTCAAAGGCGCAAAAGGCATAAGACAAGGTGATCCGTTATCTCCTTAATTTTTTGCTATTTGCCTTGAATATTTCTCGAGGTTGACTAAGTTGATGCTTCCAAAGTCGGGGTTCAATTATCATCCCTTATGTGATCGGCTAAACCTTTCGCATATTGCATTTGCAGATGATCTTATTATTTTGGCCAGAGGTGACATCACTTCGATTAAAGTGATTCTTTCTTGTCTTGATGAATTTAGCAAGTCTTTGGGACTTCATACGAATCGCCACAAGACCAACTTTTACTCAACGGGCATCAAAGATTCAGATCTTGCTAAAATCATGAGTTCAATTCGTATCACCTTGGGTAAGTTCCCCTTTCGTTATTTGGGGATCCCCCTTTCTGCAAACAGATTGCGAACGGTCGACTACGCTCCTTAGATTCTCAAGCTGAGATCAAATTTGGAGGCATGGAATCCTAGTTCCCTCTCTTTTGCAGGTCGAGCCGAACTGATTAGATCAATTCTTTCAGGCGTTGAATATTTTTGGATTTTAATCCTCAATTTGCCGACGACCATTAGAATCAAAGTTAATCAAATTTCCAAGAATTTCTTGTGGGGTAGTTCCCCCGCAAAGATCTCATGGGAAAAATGTTGTCTTCCAAAAAGTAAAGGCGGTCTAGGATTTAGAGACCTAGAAGCTTGGAATAATGCGATCCTTGTCAAAATCCTTGGGAACATTCAGGCCAAAAAGGACACCCTTTGGGTTCGCTGGATTGATCAAACATATATGAAACAATCAGACTTGTGGAATTGGAAAGCCGGTTACAGGGCCTCCCCTCTCATCAAGAAGCTCTTGCTCATCAGGGATGGCCTTGTATTAAAGCTAGGATCTCCTGATCTTACTTCAACAACTCTAGCGAGATGGAAAGAGGCAAATAGCAGCGACAATTTATCGGAGGTTTATAATTTCTTTAGGCAAAAGGGCATCCCCAAGCCGTCTTTCTGGATAATCTGGAATAATAATCTTGTGCCAAGCACCCTTTTGTGTTATGGCTTGCTGCTCATGACAAGATACTTCCTTCCTGGATCCCGGATTCCTGGCCTTGTTTATTTTGTGTAGACCATGAAAACAACTTCCCATCTATTTTTTGTGTGCCAGTTCACAAATGAGGTATGGAACATCTACAAGGAGAAATTCTGCATTGCAAAACGTCTATCTTCGATTGCCAGTGCCATAAAATGGTGCATCAGGTTTAATAAACGCAAAAGCAATCGAAGAGATGCAAAGATCTTGCAAATGCTTTTGGCTACCTTGATTTGTTACATATGGGCAGCCAGGAACTCTCAGAAGTATGAGGATACTTTCTCCTCCCCAGCACAGATTGCAAATCATATCGAGAGGCTGGTATTCAAGCAAATTTATTCGATGTTTCTAGATTCCCTTGCCTGGCTGGAGCCCTAGTGTTTGGGCGTGTAATGTCATGTCTTGCCTAATCCGTCTCGGTCAGATCTATTTTTGGCCTTGCGCTTGGCTCATGGTCAATCCTAGATCTGCCCTAGGGCCTGAACACTTGTAATACTTTTGTTCCTTGGTTTGTGTGGGTGGGTTTGTGAATGCTTCCCCTAATCCGCTGCCTTGTTGTACTATTTTGTGCATTATTTACACTTTACTTAACAAAAAAAGAAAGAGCACTCAGTCTGTCATTCCTTACTATGTCTGAACCTGGTAAGTTTCCTTGTGCTGAGTCAAATTAAGCCGCAAGCTCCACTCCTGGTGGTGCCCTTCCGTCAATTCCTTTCAGTTTCAGCCTTGCGACCATACTCCCCCCGGAACCCAAAGACTTTGATTTCTCAGAAGGTGTCGGCGATGTCCTATAAGCAACATTCGCCGATCCCTAGTTAAAATTGTTTATGGTTGAGACTAGGACTGATGTGCAACCGGAAGGTTAGCACGACGCGGATTAAATGATGTTCCACTTAGCGTGGAAAACTGTATGCTCAATGGTCAAGGCCGCGCTATCAAGAAGATAGGCAGAGTATTGACGAGTTAAGCACGCACTTGAGTGACCAGACACTTGTGGTCTCGGCAAACTAGTGTGGCGCAAATTAGATACTCGGGAAGGATGGAAATAGAATAAGGAAAATACTGCTCGGGAAGGAGATGGACGTGGCTCGGAAGGTTGGCGGATGTGGACGGCGAGGCAACTTAGACACTCGGGCGGTTGAGTGGCTAAGCTTGGTAGACTTCAAGGGAACGCTCAAATATGATGCACCGGTCTCTCAAAGAAGGTTGACACACCTTGGCCGGATGTGACTTACTGGAGAAGAGGGGTCGGAGGATGGCTATCAAGTAAGGCACAAGGCTCTCTTATTTGATAAACTTCACTGAAAAATACTAAGGGGGAGGAGTACATTATATAGAGTGAGGAAGGATCCCTATAAGGTAAGCCAAGGGCCCATGGGGGGGTTCCCTACAAGGAAGGCAGCTTGCCCTTTAGGGTTCCTTCTTTTATTCTAAGACTTAGAAAACTCAAAAAATATAGAAAAGACCGATGGGCCTACGAAACGGGCTTGGCAACCTCAGACACATCCTCGGTCGCGATCGTGGGACTGCTGGCCACTACAATGTGCGCACGCGGCCGCTGACGTGATGCTAAGTTATGCGCGCACGGCCGTTGTTGCTGGCGTGTTGCTAAGTTGTGTGCGCACCGTTGTTGTCGAAGTAAGTGTGCACGCGGAGCATCCTGTGTGCTTAAGGCTGAACGCAGGTGGCGGTGTTGTCTCAATAGTAGGCGTGCATGCTGGCCGCGCATTCTCGATGGTGGGCGTGCATGATGGGCGCGCTGTCTCGATGGTCGGCGTGCGCGCACCGTGATCCTCAAGCTCCCACTCGAACAAGTACTTCGGCTGCCCTCTATCTTTCTCTGAGGGCTTCTCAAGGTCAATGTTACCTGCAAAAATAGCAACTAAGTTAGATAAAACTTACAGGTCGGGACCGTGCGTCGGGGGTTGCGAGATGGTTGTCGGTCGTTGTGCGATGGTGCTCGGCCATTGCATATCATCCTTCCGGGGTACTTGAGGATTTGCACCCAAATCCGCCACGGTCTCTTCTTCTTCGAGCTCTGTTTCTCCCTCCTTGTTGCCAATGTAGGGAGATAAATCTTGGTCATTGATGGTAGCCGAGATTCCGTAGTCACCGGGGATTTCTAATGTTTAGGCATTGGGGTTGACTTTGGCAATGATCTTGAATGGTCCCTCAGCCCGCAGTAACAACATTGCGTGTTTTTGCTTCGTGTAACGCAAGTTGAGCCATACTAGATCTCCGACTTTAAAATTCACGGCTTTCCTTCTTTGGTTTGCTGCTTGGGCATATGCCTCGTTTTTCTTTTCGATCATTGCCTTTGTCTTTTCGTGCAATTTTTTAACGGCTTCGGCCTTGTTCTTTCCGTCAGAGTGGATGGTGTCCCAGCTAGGCAAAGGCATGAGATCCATCGGGGTAAGCGAATTGTAGCCGTAGTTGACATCGAATGGTGTTGCTCCAGTCATGTTGTGTCTGCTTCAGTTGTACGCAAACTCAAAGAGAGGGAGTTGTAGGTCCCAGTCTGTGAGCTTCCCACTCACAACGCTCCTGAGTAGAGCTCCCAACGAACGGTTGACCACTTCTATTTGGCCATCGATCTGGGGTGGAATGCCGTGCTAAACATGAGTTTGGTGCCGAGCCGGGCCCAAAGTGTCCTCCAAAATGAGCTAAAGAACTTGGGGTCGCAGTCGGTCACTATGGATCGTGGCATTCCATGTATTCGAATGACTTTTCAGAAAAAACAAGTCTGCGAGTTGTGCAGCCTCGGTTGTCTTCGCGCATTGGATAAAGTGTGCCATCTTGGAAAATCTGTCCACAATCACTAAGACTGAGCCTTTTGCTCGTTTCGTGCGGGGAAGACCGAGCATGAAGTCCATGCTAAGCTCTTCCCATGGGCGACTCGTTACGGGGAGCGGTAGATAGAGACCTTGAGCGCGTACGTAGTTTTTGGCTTTTTTACACACCATGCACCACTCTATAAAATGGTGGATGTCTCGGAAAAGGTGGGGCTAGTGGAAGTGTTCCTTTAATAATTACCAGGTCTTCTTTTCCCCAAAGTGTCCCGCTAGGCCGCCTCCGTGGGCCTCAGCTACGAGGGACTCTCGGATGCCTCCCCTCGGGATGCATAATTGGCCGTTTCGGAAAAGATATCTGTCCGTGAGGAGATATCTGCACTCCTCGCCTTTAGTTGCCGCCTCGAAGTGTTGGCCAAAATCTGGGTCGTCGTGGTAGCACTGTTTCATCCAGTCCAGCCTGAAGAAGCGTACTTTGAGTTCAGTCATGAGCATGCATCTTCGGGATAGGGCATCAGCCACGATGTTTGTTTCACCCTTTTTGTACTTGATTACGTACGGGTACCGTTCCAAAAATTTGACCCATTTTGCGTGTCTCCGATTAAGCTTGCTCTGACCCTTGATAAATTTGAGCGCTTGGTTGTCCGTGTGGATAACGAACTCCTTGGGCAAGAGATAGTGTTGCCACACCTCTATTGCGCGGATGAGGGCATGATGTGCCTTCGGGTTATGTTGGCACGTCGGGGGGTAGCCGAACGCACGAATCACGTAGCTGATGAGGTTCGTGATCGTGCTCCGTCCGGAATCTATCGTGCGGAAGCGTATAAAATGTGATGGTTGCGTAATGGGATGTATTTGGTGAGGTTCGCTCGAGGAGATTATGAGATGGCTCGGGCGAATGTGAATATGGCTCGGGATGGGCGTTTTGCGGTCGTTTAGTGGAGGAAGGTTATCACTCGTGAATGGTGTGGTAACAGGAAGGTTAGAAGGTGGCTGAGGGATGATTTAGATCCAAAACACTCGAGCAATCAAGTGTTTGAATCGAGTAGACCTTGGTTTGCACACGGATATGACGCACCGCGCGCTTACAAGGGTTGACGATTGCTCAGTTGGATATGAAGCACCGGAGAAGCAAGGTCGGATGAGGGAATTTGACAATAAGGCTCTCGTCTCTTAGATTATCAAACATTCACTAACTTCATTAACGTAAAACAAGAGTACTTAAACAAAAACGAAAGTAAACTAAAAACCCTAAGAAGAATGTGGTCCGTCCGATGTCTTGGACGTCCATGATGCTCTCGTGTCAACATGCATCAAAATAGGTAGAATCCCTATCTTATCGTGGTAGTTGAGATTCTAGGAGATTTGGTCATCGGATGCATGGAGTTGATTGGGCCGGCGCTTGAGTGGGCCTGGTCTTGGGCTCAGGTGGCCGAGTAGGTGGGCCGTGTCCAGGTTCACGTGGACCGTGTCCTGGGCTCGGCGATCTGTGTCACGTGGCCGTGTCCTGGGCCCGATGTCTCGTGTCTCGTGGCCGTGTCTCGAGCTTCCTGGGCTGTGTCACGTGGCCGTGTCCTGGTCTTCGATGGGCCGTGTCTGGTGGCCGTGTCATGGCCCGTGTGGGCCGACGACTCAGCGAGGTGTCACAGCTTCCTTAAGATTGGCATGGGCCAATTTAATACGCGTATCTCCGAAGCTCCTAGGGAGGCCAAAGAATGCTAATAGCTCGGCCCATCTTGATGTTTGCCTTAAAGGGGCTTAGGTTGACCGAGCCCCTCGTGTCTTGACACTTGGTTCGTTCGTCGTCCATCTTTCGGCCCGTCATTCTTCCTCTTCTAGCTAACTAGGCTAAGTGTGACCTCGTGGGTCACTTATTCTCCTGGGCTGAAATCCTTAGAGGATTCCAGCCACGCTACTGGTGGTGTCGTCGTGGGCCATGGTCGAGTCGGTGGATGTGTTAGCCTCGGCCATGGGTATGTCGCTGAGCGCACCGGCTTCGGCCGTGCGCGTGTTGCTGGGCGCGCGAGCCTCGGTCGTGTGCGCGTCGCCTGGTGCGTCGTGCGTGTCCGACTTGATGATGCTCGGACGCCAATATAGCACCATCCTTGGCTTGTGGCAGTCAAGCATTCATACTGAAGTTGCTTTTTGATCCTTCGATGTCGGCTCTTCCTATCATTGTGAAGCAGAATTCACCAAGTGTTGGATTGTTCACCCACCAATAGGGAACGTGAGCTGGGTTTAGACCGTTGTGAGACAGTTTAGTTTTACCCTACTGATGACAGCGTCGCAATAGTAATTCAACCTAGTACGAGAGGAACCGTTGATTCGCACAATTAGTCATCGCGCTTGGTTGAAAAGTCAGTGGCGCGAAGCTACCGTGCGCTGGATTATGAGTGAACGCCTCTAAGTCAGAATCTGGGCTAGAAGCGATGTGTCAAGGTCCAGTGTCAAGGTCGGGACTTGTCCAGGGCCTGTTGCACATGGACGTCCACACCTCTAGTTTCATTTCCTGTTTACTTGTTTATTTTCTATGTTTTTTGTAAAAAGTGACTCCTCGGCCACATAGCACTTTTAATGCTGTGACAGCTAATATGGCTCAGATTGCACTTTAGGGGGAGAGGCATGATTGCACAAAGACCCCCTACCAAACGTTGTAATTTTGCTATTTATCAATAAACAAGCTCTTTGGAACACACTCTATTTATTCACACTATACTCATGACGCTCGTGTCGAATAAACTCGTATGCTCATTCGCTCGTTAGAAAAAAATTCTGTTCTAACGATGTGGACACTCGGTGCCACTGGCACACTCGTAGGCTGACCCATTGTGACCGTAATATTGGTGCCGCACGCCCTTTTGAAAGTAGGACTGTGACAGTTGGTAAAAAGAGCCTAGTTGGCTCAAATTGTGAGAAACAATGCCGAAGAAAGTTTCAATGGAAAGAACGAAAATAACAATACTGGGCTCTTCGAGTCTGGTAATTGGAATGAGTCCAATCTAAATCCCTTAACGAGGATCCATTGGAGGGCAAGTTGAGGACAAAATTTTAAATAAGGAGGGTGGATTGTAACACCCAACTTTTTAATGTACAACAAAATTATGCGAATATATAGGGTTTTATGGTTAAAGAATGAAATGAGCTAAGAAAAGATGAATATGGGGACGAAATTACACATTGGAAGTAATGAATTGATGAATCGAAAATAGTTTTGGTATTTACCCAATTCAGAGGTTTTAGGGTCTTCACATGGAGTTGGTTTCTTCTAATGAAATTGAATAGATTAGCAAATAAAACTACAAAAACAAGAATATCTTAAATTGGAAACATATCGAGAAAGTTATGAATCTTAGAACCCAAGAATTGGTAACAACTGTCGAGTTATAATTTTGTAACGGAGCAGTTTCTGTGTTCGAATCATATCATGCCATAGAAGAGCCTAATTGGCAAAGTTTTCTTCCACAAAGTTGTAGTAGAAATCTAGTTAAGAAGAATGATAGGTAGATCCACTCTATTGGAGTTGTGTAGAGAAAGGTATGCTCATCTGAAGTTGGTAACGGAAATCTGGACTGTAGAGTTATGGACTTTTTGAGTGATGTTTGGTATTTTGTATATTTGATTATGTTAAACTATTATTTTGAAGTTTACATCTTCTACAAAGTTAAATTCAACTCAATGAGGAAACTATGGGTTTTTGAATTATGAAAATCAGAGTTGCGGACAAAAAGTTATGAAATAATTAAAAGGTCAACACCTTGAACTCTCGGGCTAGTTAAGGGTGACACCTTGAATGAGAGGTCGACACTTTATTACTGAAATGTTGAGCTTTCAATTGAATTTTTAAGGAAGTTAATCAATGATTAATTAAGGATGGACTAATAGGAAAGTGTCACGTGGATTAAGAGATGGTTAGCTTGGATGGTGACACCTCATGCTTGAAGCTCCACATCACCCATGACCTTCCACCTTCCCATGTTGACCTATTTGATAAGGGAGTGGGGGTTTTCGGCTTGCAGACTTAACCACGACTCAGCTCTCCCTCTCCCAAAATTCTCTCTTGTCTAGTCCGAGAAAATTAGGGTTTTGTGATCAAAGTGTGAAGTTTTCATGTTTTGTGCAAGAAAATTTAGTGTTTAAGGGTTAGAAGTGCAAGGAGAAGAGGAAACCACAAACTTAAGCTTGAGGTATGAAGTTTATTATTCAGCAGCATCTACTTTTATTCTAGGTTAGAATATATGAGATGGAAATGGCGTTATAAGGTTAAAAAGGAATGAAATTATAAAGTTAGTTTATGGGTATACAATTTTTTAGGTAATGTTACCTGGTTTTTGGAATGTGAAATTTACTAAGTCTTCGAGTTACAATTTGGTCATGATTTCTTCTAATGAAGTGTAACCAACATTTAAAGGTTTAGATTAGTACCTTATGCATTCTGATCCGATTAGTGTAGTGAATGTTGTGTATATCAGAAGTTGAGGTAAAAATAGGGTATGAACTAATAGGGTCATGTTATACCCGATTTTAAAGATGTAGAATTTATGAGGCTTTTAAGTGAGAATCTGATTACAACGTCTTCTGAAGAAATATAGTAAAAATCTTAAGTATGAATTTCGTACCTTAAGTGTTTTGATCAAAATTCTGTAGAAAAAGTTATGAATGCCAAAAGTTTTTGGTAAAATAGGGTATTACGAGTTTTGCTTATATTATTTTATTTTATGATGTTAAGGTATATAAGCAAGCTCATTGGCTCCTTAAGGACTCAGAATATTAAGCCTAAGCTAAGGAGATCAAGTAATTAAATCCTTGGTTGCCTTTGGCCCCTTAGGGGACTAGATGACAAAGAATGGAGTTAAGTATGAGTAATCTATTTAATTAATAATTATAAGTATATTAATGATAACATTCTGTTGGGGTGTATAATTATGCTAAGAAAGTCTATGAATGTCATTCATGTTATTGAGAGACGCTTTCTTACTGTACGTTTGCATATGATTGAGTTATTTTTAATATGTCATGCATATGTATGCTCATGATCAAGCATCATGTTTTAAGAAAAAAACAAAAATATTTTCCATGCATGTTTTCAAAATGTCACCCAACCGGATGTCGAGATGGTATGGGACGTCTCCGGCATTCGATACATTAATGTATGTAAAGCTGAAACAATGGGATGAAGCCACATGGTGGTAAGCTTGGTCGAGAGGGCTAGGTAATGCCACGGGGTGGTACCCGAAAATGTGATGGACCTTGGTGGAACCACGAGTTGAAGCTTTTGACCAGGGCACATTGGTGAAAGTTGGATCGAGAGGGCCTGAGCTTTCCCGGTCGAGAGGGCCTGTGCTTTCCAGGTCGAGAGGGCCTGGGGGCTACCTGGTGGGATCTGTGGTCAGGGCGGTGAAGGGGTGGAAAGTCAGGTCAAGTAAACGAGAATGATAAAGAACAAAATGAATTGTATGTTTTTAAGAAAGCACGAGCATGTTAGGCATGTAAGTTCATGAGATTTCTTACTAAGCTTTAGGCTCATATGTTATGCTTTGTGATGTAGGTGACGAAGATGAAGGTGAGGGACTTAGCCCTCCCTATTTGATGTGACAATCATGCCGTGGAGGAGGCGGATTCAGCACGGGAAGCTTGAATCGTTAAGTGCCGATTCGTGGGGATGTCAAGAGATTTTTTGATGTATTTTAGAGTGTTTAGTTTCAAACAATGTTTATAAACATATTTACTAAACGTTTTATAAGTATGTTTTATATATATGATGTTATGTTTGACTTAAATAAATGATGGGTTTTTCACAATTTATCCAAATGCTTCCTCTGAGTTTTACAAAAAGAATTTAAAACCAAACGCCTTTCCAAAATCAAAAATTTTATGTCAAAAAAAAGAGGGATGTTGCATAGGACATGCCGAGTTTCGGTCAATCGTACCAAAACCGACGCATTTGCCACGACGAACATGAAACCCACTCAAGCAAACACCTTGAGAAAGAACGTGGAGCAACAGTTCATTGCACAAAGCAATGATCATAGTAAGCTACATGCCCAAAACACCACTAATGCGGTTTTTGCTCCATCGAAGCCAAGACAAGGTCGAGCTACAACAGCGCGCCTGCCGGACATCCAACAACCAACACAACATATATGTACCATCTACCCAAGCGAGCTCACCATGACTGTCAAAAGCAAAGGCAACAATGGTTGTGACCGAGTTAACCATGATCCAAATATTGTGGGATTTATTCGGGCCATTTTGGAATAAAGTCTTCGGTTGACATGAGTGTGGGCGCGCGGTCTTATTTGAATTTGAATCTTCGGTTGACCGATGATGGTTCGTGGGCGCGTGCGGCTCGTTCAAATTTTCTACCGGGGTTGACCTTCCTCCTTGCATTGCGGGATTTGCTCGAGCCAATTTGAAATGGAGGCTCTGGATGGCCTTAGGTTGTCCAGATGAAGGCACGCACGGACCCTTTTTGAATGAAAGTCGTCGGTTGTTGCCGATAGTCCGAGAGCGTGCGCGGTATATTCAAAATGGTGACCTGGGGTTGACCTTATCTCGAACATCAAGGGATCTGCGTGGGCCATTTTGAATTTAAACTCTTGGATGAACCTAGTCTAACTGAGTGAGGAGATTCATGGCTGAATTTGGACGCGGATCTTTCAGTTTCCGCTGATGGCTGATTCAAAATGGCCACCCAGAGTTGACCCTATCTCGGACATCAAAGGATCCGTGCGGGCCATTTTAAATGCTGTTGCCAGACGCTCCTCTGATGATTCGGGCAGCTTGAACGCGGTCTCTTTTGAATGAAAATCCTTGGTGTTCCGCCGGTGGTTCCATGAACGGCCAATGGGCGCGCGCGGACGCTTTGAAAATGCAGCCGGTTGAACCTCTCTCGTGAAATCAAGGTTTATGTTCGTGCCATTTTGAAAAATGTGTCTTTAGGCGCTCCTAGGTGGTCCGAAAGAATGTATGGGCACAAGTAATTCTGATGTAAAGCCTTGGTTGACCGTTGATGTCTTGGAGCGTGCACCTCGGTGCTATGCCTCGGACACCGATAAATCCTTGTGTGCTAATTCAAACCTTGTCCTTTCATTGACCAAATAATTGGATTACTTAAGGATTTAAGTAAAGTGGCCGATGGGATTTGGTCAAGGTCTTCTAGTTGACCGAGGGTGGATCTTGGCTTGACCATTGTTCGGCCGCGGCGGTCCTTTGTGGACCTTCGATGGTGGGTTGTGCGTTCTTCTTCTTTGGGCTGCTTTCTCTTCCTTCTCCAAGGTTTATTTGCTGGTTAAATAAAAATGTGGCCGGGGCTCGGCATTAGGGGGCCGAGGACTCAGTCTTCATGGGAGAATTGCGGGATCCGAGAGGATTGGATCGGGCGTTCTCCCACGTCGGCCACTTATTTCCTTTGGGCCGATTTTGGCCACGTCGACGGCCGTTTTATCTGTTGGTCGTCGGTAGGTGATCGGGGTGTTGGTCCTTGGGCGTGTCGGGGCCGGGAGTGGTCAGACACCATGTGATCGAGACTTTGGGTCGTTCCCGATCAAGTTCGGAAGGCATTTCCGAGACTATGTTTCCTGTAAAATGAGCAACTAAGTTAGTAAAATCTCTCGTGCTCATGGGGGCTAGGTTCGTGGTGTGCTCCGGTTGCACATCATGGCCGAACCTCAAGGCGCGCGCGCCGTGCCATGGCCTGATGTACAACCGGCATGCATCACCGGTCTAGCCCCCATGAGCGCACATGATTTCACTAATTTAGCTGCTCATTTTGCAGGAAGAACACCTCCCGAGGCCAATCATGTGCGCTCATGGGGGAGCGTCTAAAGTCAAAACCGGAGGAGCGTCTGGAGTCTCCGTTTCAAATTGGCCCTCGCCAATCCCACAATATCCGGAGCAACCATTTGCAAAGGCCAGCGAACGCAATCTCTCGGTCAACTAAGGTCTTCCCCCGGTCCACCACGGTCATCATTCAAATTCAACCGTGCATTCAGCCAAAGAGGAGCGCCTAAAGTCACCGTTTCAAATTAGCCAGCGCCAATTCCACGATATCTGGAGCTCGGTCAACCCAAGGTCACCGATTTGAACGAGCCCTCGAGCGCCCATGAGCAACGGTGGATCTTCATTAAAATTAGCTGAGTGCGCACTTTCTCCAGGTCAACTGAGGAGCGTCTGCAGTCTCCGTTTCAAATTGGCCCGCTCCAATCCCCATCCCCGGTCGACCATTCGAAAGAGCTTTGGGATCTTCCTTGTCAAAAATGGCCCGCGCACATCCCTCGAAGCCAGGAGCTTGGTCAAACCCCGGTCGGCCATTTTGAAAAAGCCATGCCCCACTTTCGGTCAACCGAAGGTTTTCCCCGATCATTCACGGTCTCCATTCAAATTCAGCCGCGCATATCGATGTTGGTTTGAATTCCCAGCTGAAGAGGAGCGTTTTTTGCCCAAAGCACGATCAAACCTCGGTCAACATTTTGAAAGAGCCCCGCGCGCCCTCCTTCGATCAACCGAAGGTCTTCCCCCGGTCCACCATGGTCTCTTTTTTAAATTCAGCCACGCATACCTTTATGGATTCAAACCATCAACCGAAGAGGAGCGCCTTGGTCTCATCTCGGTCAAAGAAGATCTTCTCCCGGTTGATCCAAGACGTCCGCCAAATCCAAGGGCTTAGACTTTTTCTTTCTCATTTTTATTTTAAGTGTTGTTTAAGTGTATTGGCCTTTTAGTTGGAAGGCAGAGAGAATTTGAATAAAAATTGTGCAAACGCACCTTCTTCCCGAAAGGATTGAAGCTCTTTCCGACGTACCCTTCTCCGGTGAGTAATATTCGGCCAAGAGCGTCACCCCTTGCACGTCCGATCGGTGCGTCATATCCGAGTGCGGGCAAGGCCTACCAACCGAACACTTTGATTGGTCAAGTGTTTGAATTGTCCAGCCATCTTAAACCAAAATTTCTTCAGAGTTCATCCCCTCCCATGAGCTTTTACTTCCTTCCCCTTTGTCCGACTACGCCCTTTATTCGGCCACACGAGCCAATCCATTATTCCCTCGAGCCATTTCTTTCATTCACAAGTCATTTCCCTACATTTCCCTTCCA
Organism: Begonia fuchsioides; assembly: GCA_003255005.1. Taxonomy (NCBI): domain Eukaryota; kingdom Viridiplantae; phylum Streptophyta; class Magnoliopsida; order Cucurbitales; family Begoniaceae; genus Begonia; species Begonia fuchsioides. Next base: position 44,212 of record QAOC01023554.1, read on the forward strand.
TTTCAATCTCCCCTCATAAATCTACAATTCACCCGACCAATTTTTCCCTTGCGCCGCACTCACCCCCAATCCGAGCTCTGCGTGCGCTCACTAGTCTGACCACAACGTGCCAACCCTCACGCCGCACATGGTCATGCATCATAGTTTTACAAAATGTCTGCAAACTATTTTCATGCATGGTTTTACAATGTAGTTGGAGGTAAACGAGATATGATTAGTGGTATGGGACGCCAATTATGTTTCATCTCTGATGAATTAAGAACATGAAAAGCCAAACATATAAATGGCAGGTAGAACCATGAGGTGGAAAGCTCGGTCTCGAGGACTGGGTAGAACTACGAGGTGGAAAACGACAGGTAGAACCACGAGGTGGAAAGCTCGGTCTCGAGGACTTGGTAGAACCATGAGGTGGAAAACGACAGGTAGAACCACGAGGTGGAAAGCTCGGTCTCGAGGACTGTGTAAAACCACGAGGTGGAAAACTGGATCGATAAGTAAGAATAACGCAATAAGAAACGTGAATGAAATTGTGCATTGTTTTAACGGCATAGCATACTCATGCATTGCATTTTTAATTATGCTTCTTACTGAGCTTTAGGCTCATAGTTTAGGCTTTGCAATGTAGGGAATGTAATGGAGGAAATTGTTCAAGTGACTGACCAAGGAGTTAGAGCAGAGGAGTGTCCAAATGATACGGTTTATTGAGCGATGACCGACGGGGAGTGATGTAACACACACAGAGTTAGAATATAAAGTGTTTTGAAGGTTTTGAATGTTTTGAAAATGTAATTAAATGTATACCCTTATTTTTGTGTGATGGATTTTAAAGTATTTTAGAATGAATGTATTTTAAACTATAGTCTTCCGCTGTAAGTTTACGTTATTGAATGCTTATGTATATTTTTGATGAAAAGGTGGAAATTCAAATGTTTGTTTACAAAGAGAGTATGTATGTTTTAATTCGACGGTTTTCCTTGTAAACTATTTTACAATTAAAGAAAACGAGTGTTCCACTAAAGTAAGTAAAGTAAGTAAGTAAGAACACAGTAACAGACCGGTTCTCGGGTCGCCAAGAAAGTAAAGTAAGACAACAAGTAAAGTAAAGTAAGCAAGTAAGCGGCAGCACGAGAATCGGGTCGTTACATCTTCCCTCGGTCCACCATGGTCTCTTTTTAAATTCAGCCACGCATATCTTTATTGATTCAAACCATCAGCTGAAGAGGAGCGCCTTGGTTTCATCTCGATCAAAGAAGATCTTCTCCCGGTTGATCCAAGACGTCCACCAAATCCAAGGGCTTAGATTTAATTCTTTCTCATTTTTCTTTATTTAAGTGTATCGGCCTTCTATTTGAAAGGCAGAGAGAATTTTAATAAAAATTGTGCTATGCACCTTCTTCCTAACAAGTTGAAGCTCTTTCGGACGTACCCTTCTCGGTGAGTAATATCTGGCCAAGAGCGTCACCCCTTGCATGTCCGATCGGTGTGTCATATCCTAGTGCGGGCAAGGTCTACCAATCGAACACTTTGATTGCTCAAGTGTTCGAATTGTCCAGCCATCTTAAACCCAAAAACTCTTCAGAGTCCATTGCACCCACTAGCTATCATTTCCTTCCATTGTCCGATTACACCTTTCTTTCGATCACCCGAGCCATCCTTCCTTTTACTCGAGCCATTTCCATAATTTTCACACCAAATACCCATATTCCCCCTTCAATTCATTTCCACCTTCTAAATATCCCATTCGCCACAGTCAATTTCCCGTGCGCCGCACTCACCCCCAATTCGAGCCCCGTGTGCGTGCACCAGTCCGACCCACGACATGCCGACCATACCCGGTGGCACATCATCTTGGTATCAGAGCAAAGAACCAATTTTTTTCACCCCACCAATTTTTAGTCACTTCCGCACCTTCATTATCATGATGACTCAGAGCGGCGCTATTCACACGACCGGCCGAGATCAAGCAACCACGAGCGAACAAAAAATGTTCTCCGAGCCTCGTGAACCCAAGCACAACGTCCATGAGCAACTAGAAGCCATGAACCGAAGGATGGATGCGATGCTCCAGAGGCTAGATGCAATGGCCGCTCACCCCGACAACAACCTGCACACCTGCCCGCACAGAGACCCAGAGCCGGTGATCACCGAGCTAACCGTCATGGCTCGGACGGATCCGATGATGAGTTCCTCCCGGACCATCATTCGAATCTAGACGAAGAATGGAGGCTCCCAAAATTGAATCTTACATCGTTCAATGTGGCCTCCAACGGAGATACATTTCTCGATTGGGTTAAAAATGTCGATAAAATTTTTGACCTTTACAACCATTCAGAGAAATTAAAAGTCCAATTAGCATCCTTGGGGCTCACGGACTACGCCAGCCTTTGGTGGGATAGTCTTACAGCCCAAAGGCGGAGAGACCAAGAGGAGGAGATCACAACTTGGCATGCTATGAAGATCCAAATGCGGAAACGGTTCGTACCAAGCCATTACCGCCAAAAACTTTTCAAAGTTTTGGCAAGTTCCTCAATACCTTGCCTTACCTTTTGTTAGTCAATTTGACAAACTCTTGAACCAAAGGCATGCCTCGCGTCTTGCACTTGGCCGGGCCTTGATCGTGCCTTTGCTAGGCACTATGTATATGATACTTGGCCTAGGGCGTAGCTTGATTGGTACTTGTTCGTTTTCCGGAAAGAATGGAAGAAGCCTAGTGGAGGAACTTGGAGATGCACTTCCACCTTGCACGTGCCTTGGCCTAGGGCGCGCCTTGATCGTGCCTACGCTCGGCACAATGACCCCTGGGCATGATGTTCAACCCGAGCACATCACGGATTTAGCCCTGACCAGCCCAACAAGCCCACCCGATTTTTCTAACTTAGTTGCTCGTTTTAGGTCTCTTGGCCTCGGAAACACCTTTCGAGCATGATCTGGAACGGCCCAAGCACTCCATCACTTGGTGCTCGGCCATTCCTGGCCCCGACGCGCACATCGGACCGTTCACCGACCCACCTATCGACCAGCAAGTCCAAGGCCGCCGACGTGGCCGAGACTCACAAGAATCTCGGCCCATAGGAATAAGTGACCGACGTGAGGGATCGCACGGTCCGATCCCCTTGGATCGCACGCTCTCCCACGGAGCCTGACTCCTCGGCCCACCCAACTCCGAGTCCTGCCACATTAGTTTATTTTCAGCATTTAGAAGACTTAGTGAAGAAAGCAAGAAGTCTAAAGACAAAGGACGCTGAATGCGCCATTGGAAGCCCAAGATGGCCGAGTCTCTCACAAGGCACGGCCCACTATCGGCCAACCCCAAGACCCTGACCAAACTCTCTCGGCAACTTGACTTTATTTGTCAAGTTGTTCACATATATGGTCAATGAAAGGATCAGATCCAGATTGGCACATGAAGATAGTCCAGTGACACGACACATGACTACCACGACGCATGCTTGAGATCACCCACGATCAACTAAGGCTTTACAGCCGAATGGACCGTACCATTATCATCACTTGGATCAGACATGAAGGCTGGAAGATTCACTGCACAGATGACACGGACAAATCCCGTAATGTCCGGAAGAGACATGGACCCGACAACCAATCATCGAACATCCAACAAGAGTTCCGGGATTCCCAACCAACAAAAACTGGGATTCTATTTCAAAAATCATGCAGAGGAGACTGGCAACTTATCTTTAAGATGGCATGAGCGAATCTTCAAACGACCGAAGATACGGTCAACTCCGAGCCATAAAGCCGAACCCGACCGGTCACCTCCGAACCAACACCGGTCAACCGAGGAGCCAAACTGCGTGCAACTTTAGTTGACCCACCGAGAACCTTTTTAAAGACCTTTCATCTAAGTTAGCTTGAGCCAATCTTTACATGACTCGAAGACAACTCCCTTGGTGCACCTCTCGGTCAACCACAAGACAACATCGGTCGAGCTTCGAACCAACCCGCGAGGAACCCGTATGAATCGGATCCCCTGGCCAAGAATCATGCACATGGACTTCTCCAAAGTCAACATGAAGCGTTTGATCAATCTAAGGGCCGAAAGCTTCCTTCTTTGTAGATAGTTAGTTCGTTTTTATTTCTTTAAGTACTGTAATCAATTTCCGTTTTCAATAGAGAGAATTTTTAGTAAAATTGTGCATTGCACCTTCTTCCCGAAAGGATCGAAGCTCCCTCCGATAATTCCCCTTCGGTGACTCATATCCGGCCGAGTCTTATAAACCCTCGAGTGTTCATCGGTGCGTCATATCCGAGAAGACATTCAAGGTCTACCGAGTTCAATACTTTGATTGCTCAAGTATTGAATTGCCTACATTCATTACCTCACACCATCCCCATCCCCGAGCTTTCAAACACCTCCACAAACCGATTCCGGTCCAAACATCCACCACCGAGTCATCTCCACATTCTACCAAACCATTCACTATTTTTCCACCACCAAACACCCTCATTCTTATCATATTACGCTTCTGCAAACCCCATCTTAAATTGGCCTGAGCCAATTTCCCGATCGCCGTACACGCGACTTCCCCAATTACGTGGAAAGCGACAAGTCCGATCTAGTGTGTGCCATCCTAGTTCACGTAGCACACCAGGGCATGCCTTCCAAAAGATTACTCATTCGGGACTTGGTCGTGGAGGTACTTTGGAGGGGAGGGACGAATCGATGCGACGTGAGGCTGAATCTCAATGGATCGTGGCAGCAAGGCCACTCTACCACTTACAATACCTCATCGCGTATTTAAGTCATCTGCAAAGGATTCTACCTACTGCACGGTTGAAATAACACTTCAAGGCGGCCCACGCAATGGCTCGGTTGCGAAGGCTTGGCCAACGACATGTGCCCTTGGGGCAGAGGGCCCCTATTGTTGGTCGACGATCGGGCGGTGGGCATGTGCGTCGCTTCTAGCAAGGATTCTGACTTAGAGGCGTTCAGTCATAATCCAGCGCATGGTAGCTTCGCGCCACTGGCTTTTCAACCAAGCGCGATGACCAATTGTGCAAATCAACGGTTTCTCTCGTACTAGGTTGAATTACTATTGTGACGCTGTCATTAGTAGGGTAAAAGTAACCTATCTCACGACGGTCTAAACCCAGCTTACGTTCCCTATTGGTGGGTGAACAATCCAACACTTGGTGAATTCTGCTTTACAATGATAGGAAGAGCCGACATCAAAGGATCAAAAAGAAACGTTGCTATGAACGCTTGGCTGCCACAAGCCAGTTATCCATGTGGTAACTTTTCTGACACCTCTAGCTTTAAATTCCGAAGGTCTAAAGGATCGATAGGCCACGCTTTCACGGTTCATATTTGTACTGGAAATCAGAATCAAATGAGCGTTTACCCTTTTGTGCCACACGAGATTTCTGTTCTCGTTGAGCTCATCTTCGGACACCTGCGTTATCTTTTAAAAGATGTGCCGCCCCAGCCAAACTCCCCAGTTGACAATGTCTTCCGCCCTGATCGACCTGCCGAGGTGGGCCTTGGGTCCAAAAAGAGGGGCGTTGCCCCGCTTTCGATTCATGGAATAAGTAAAATAACGTTAAAAGTTGTGGTATTTCACTTTCGCCGTTTCCGGCTCCCACTTATCCTACACCTCTCAAGTCATTTCACATAGTCGGACTAGAGTCAAGCTCAATAGGGTCTTCTTTCCCGCTGATTCTGCCAAGCTCGTTCCCTTGGCTGTGGTTTTGTTGGATAGTGGACAGGGACAGTGAGAATCTCGTTAATCCATTCATGTACGCAATTAATTAGATGACTAGGCATTTGGCTACCTTAAGAGAGTCATAGTTACTCTCGCCGTTTACCCACGATTGGTTGAATTTCTTCACATTAACATTCAGAGCACTGGGCAGAAATCACATTGCGTGAGCATCCGGAAGGACCATCGCAATGCTTTGTTTTAATTAAATAGTCGGATTCCCCTTGTCCGTACCAGTTCTGAGTCGACTGTTCGATGCCCGAGGAAGGACCCCGAAGGAGCCGTTTCCAGTCCGTCCCTCGGCCGGCATGCGACGACCCGCTCTCACTGTGAGAGCAGCTCGAGCAGTCCATCGACAGCCTACGGATTCGAGACGGGGACCCCTATGCCCAGCACTCAGAGCCAATCCTTTTCCCAAGGTTACAGATCCATTTTGCCAACATCCCTTGCCTACATTGTTCCATCGACCAGAGCCTGTTCACCTTGCAAACCTGATGCGGTTCTGAGTACGACCGACCGTGGGAGGCACTCGGTCCTCTGAATTTTCAAGGGCCATCAAGGACGTACCAGACACCGCGCGACGTGCGATGCTCTTCCAGCCCCTAGACCCTACCTCCGGCTGAGCCATTTCCAGGGTGGGCAAGCTGTTAAACAGAAAAGATAACTCTTCCTGAGGTCCCACTATCAGCAGAGTCGCCCACGCGCGCACAACTTAGCATCATGACACCGGCCCCACGCACCTTGGTACCATCGCACGCGCACACTTCAGCGCCCAACAGTGCCACGATCGCAACCGAGGACATGTTCGAGGCTGCCAAGCCCGCTTTGTAGGCCCATTGGCCTTTTCTATATTTTTCCGATTTTCTAAGCCTTAGAATAAGAAGGAACCTTAAAGGGCCAGCCGCCTTCCTTACAGGGAACCCCCTCCATGGGCCCTAGGATTACCTTATAGGGATCCTTCCTCAGCCTATATAATGTACCCCTCCCCTTCTTGTTTTCTCATTGAAGTTTATCAAATAAGAGAGCCTCGCGCCTTACTTGATAGAACTCTTTTCACCCCTCTTCTTTGGTGAGTCACATCCGGCCAAGGAGTCTCAACCCTCGTCGAGCAACCGGTGAGTCATATCCGAGCGTTCCCTCGAGCTATCGAGCTTAGCCACTCAACTGCCCGAGTGTCTAAGTTGCCTCGCCACCCACCTCCACAAACCTTCTGAACCACGCCCGCCTCCTTCCCGAGCGGTATTTTCCTTCTCTCTTTTCCTTCCTTACTGCGCCGCACTAGTTTGCCGAGACCACAATTGTCCGGCCACTCGAGTGCGTGCTTAGCTCGTCAAAATCCACCTATCTTCTTGATAGCGCAGTCTTGACCTTCGAGCATACATTCTTCCACGATAAGTGGAACATTACTTGATCCTCGTTGTGCTAACCTCTCAGTTGCACATCAGTCCTAGTCTCAATCATAAACGATGCTGACTATGGATCGGCGAATGTTGCTTATAGGACATCGCCGACACCTTTTGAAATCAAAGGGCCTGCTTATCCTCATTCATCCTGCTTAAGGTTTGATGTCTCACTTATTTTCTTTGGTCTGCCATGCTTCCCCCAGAGTTGTTTGTCATTCTGCTCGCTGCTCTTCCTCATGTGCTGTCAAAGCTCTGATCGGATCTGCTACCATTTTGCTGCTTCTCCCTTATTCAGATGCTGTTACGGGCCCCCTTCCTGCTCAGATCTGCTGACTCCCTGTTTGCTGCTTCTCTCTGGCTGCTGCTGCCGTGCCTCCAGCTTGATCCCTAGCTGTTCATCTTCTTTTTTGTTTCCTCCCCAAGGCGCCCTACTTGATGCCAATTGGGTTGAGTTGATCATTTTTGTTCTTGCTGCTTTTCTGTTTGAGTTTGACTTATGTTAGTTGCCATTTTTTCTGGTTGTGAGGGCTTATCTCAGAATTCTCAGGCCTTTTGTGATTTCGTTAGTCAGCATGTTGGCTCTCCATTTAGGTCTTTGCTCTCCCTTGCTTTCTTCTCGGGTTTTCCGGGGTGGTCAGTCTGGCTTGTAGATTTCCCCCTGGCCCGGGCTCTTGGCTTCACTCTATTGTTTCTATTTTTTCTTTAATATATTTACCTTAAACAAAAAATAAATAAATAAATAAAATCTTTGGGTTCCGGGGGGAGTATGGTCGCAAGGCTGAAACTTGAAGTATAATTACGGGGAAACTACCAGGAGTGGAGCATGCGGCTTAGTTTGACTCAACACGGGGAAACTTACCAGGTCTAGACATATTTAGGATTGACAAACTCAAAGCTCTTTCTTTTTTGTTAAGTAAAGTATAATTACGGGCTCATTTACATGTGAAAGTACAAAAGGCAGCGGAATAAGAAGGCAAATGCTGACAGACCGCGCCCACCAGAACCCCCAAAAAAAAAAATTTAGCCTCTAAGGATTGATCTCAGATTGTCCACGAATCGTGACCCAAGGATAGAAGGAGATCAGCCCAGACACAAACAGTTTAACACAAGCGGATAACCTTGGCACAAATCAATGCTCCATAAAGGACAGCTCATCGGGAAAGAACCAATAAAGTTGCTTGAACACCTGCTTCTCAATTAGCCTTGCAATCTGTGCCGGGGAGGAGAATGTATTCTCATATTTCCGAGCGTTCCGGGCCGCCCAAATGTAATATATCGAGGACGCTAATAGCATTTGCGAGACTCGAGCTTGACGGTGGAGTTTACGCTTGTTGAGCTTGATGCACCACTTAAAGGCATTGGCCATTGATGAAAGTCTCTTCGTGATGCAAAACCTCTGTTTGCAAGAAGTCCAAATTTCTTTGGTGACCGAGCAATCAAAAAATAAGTGGTGGGCTAATTCTTCATTTGCTGCGCAGAATAAACATGACCGGCTTGCTTCTAGAGCTTGCATACGAGGCAATATCTTTCCATGGAATGCAAGCCACAGAAAAAAGTGTGCTTAGGCACTAGATAGTTGCTCCAAATGATCCGTAAAGTCAGATTTTGAGGGGCCTCCGGACTGAAGAAGCTATATACTTCTGATATTCCACCATTGGTGTTTGCTGCTTTCCACTTTGAAAGAGTTGCATCCTCGGTTGAGCCGCCAGGGCGACGTCAACGCGTAAGGAAAGCAATCACAGTCGTTCTTAGTGCCAACTTTGGTCAAGCTCTTGACACTCTCTGATCGAAGAGGCCGACAACTAATGCGTTCATTTTCTACATCTGAGGCAACGACCAACAAACACATGCACACCACCAAAGACAATCAAAAGCAACAGCAAGAACCGAAGCATCAAATTTTCCTGGCGGGGTGCAGCAGCCAGCTTTGACATTCGCCATGTATCCAAATAAGACACCGACTGAAAGGCTCCACAAGACATAGGACATGCCGAGTTTTGGTCAATCGTACAGAAATCGACGGATTTGCCACGATGAACATGAAGCCCACTCGAGAAAACACCTTGAGAAAGAACGTGGAGCAACAGTTCATTGCACAAAGCAATGATCCTAGTAAGCTACACGCCCAAAATACCACTCACACGCTTTTTGCTCCAACGAAGCCAAGACAAGGTCGAGCTACAACCGCGCGCCTGCCAGACATCCAGCAACCAACACAGCATATCTCTACCATCTAGCCAAGCGAGCTCACCACGACTCTCAAAAGAAAAGGCAACAATGGACGATCGGGTGGCTTGTCAGAAGACCAGCTTCTCTGAACGTCGACAGCGTGCAACCGCAGTGAACATTGCCACCATGACTGCAGCCACGCCCACCTTTGGCCACACGAGAAAAGCAATAGCTCCTTTGATCGCACATGACCAACGAGCACGAAGACCGGTTATCGAACACGCAACAAATCTTTGGCTGAGAAGAGTGGGAAAAAGGGAGGGAAAATTTTCCCTCCTTATAATCAGGCAATAGGGGAGGTTTTATCTGCTGAAAATAGTGGGAAAATGGAGGGAAAATTGAGGGCCAAAGGCATGCAACTTTCATGCTGGAAATTGAAATAAAGGAGGGAAAATTTGACCAATGAGATTACAAGAATGTGAAAGCCACGTGATCTTGAATCTCCTCATCCGATTACCCTTCTTCCTTGGCCCAAAATACCCTTCTCTTAGCCAAAAATATCTCATGCAAAACCTCATGCAAGCATGCAAAAATAAACAAAATAAAACCTAGCTGAGAATCCCTCTCGGGTTCTCCAAATATCCAACGTAAAATTCACGTAAAAACTAAGCTAAAAGGCGATAAAATTCCTTCAATCCATGTAAATGCTGGAGAGTTGAGTCGTAGAACCCTTTATTACTTTTGCATGGGACTCCAACTTGCCATGCAACGTGGTACTTCAATCGGGTTCTGGTTCAGGCTTGATTCCGGAGCTCTCGGTTTTTTGTTGAAAATCCACCTTTTCTCCATGCTAAATTATCATGTGTTTTGGCCTTGTTTGATTCTCCAAAGTTGGCTTAGAAATGTATAATTCTTCAATTAATTTTCCTGCAAAATTGACAAACATATTAGAAAAATTCCAAGCTCGGGCTCGGGTGATTGCTCCTCTTGGCATGCCAATCCGTGGCATGTCAACGCCGCATTGCACGGATTGCTGCCCGATTTTTGTGGAGTCACCCCCGACGTGCTCGCCTGAGGCCTGATGTGCCATCCGGGGTGGTCGGCGCACCGTGGGTCGGATTTGTACGCTCATGGGGCTCGGATGAGGGTGAGTGCGGCGCACGGGAAAAAAGGGGCTCGAGCGAAATGGAATTTTGAGGTGCGGAAGTGTAATGGGATGGAAATGATGGTGTTTTGAAGGTAAATTATGGGAATGGCTCAATGAAGTGGAAAGATGGCTCGGTTAGATATGAGGGTGGCTCGGAGGGGAAGATATGAACCGGAATCGGCTTGTGGAGGGGGTTGATAGCTCGAGGATGGAGAAGGGTTTTCGGGAAGGTTGAGATGAAGGGAAAGGTCAGATAATCTGAACACTTGAGCAATTAAAGTGTTCGGACCAGTAAACCTTGGTAGTGTTCGGATATGACTCACCGATCACACTCTCGAGGCTTGACGCACTCGGCCGGATATTACTCACCGGAGGGGAAACGTTGGAAAGAGCTTCAACCGTTGGGAAGAAGGTGCTAAGCACAATTTTTATTAAAATTCTCTCTGCCTTTCCAATGAAGGCCGATACACTTAAATAAACTTAAAAGTAAAAATGGAAAATAAAATGAAAAATAATTAAACTAAGCCCTATGATTTGATGGACGCTTTGGATCAATCGGAAAAGATCTTCTTTGACTTTGGGAAGACCAAGGACACTCCTTTTTGGTGGAAGGCTCGATCCATTAGAGATATGCTCTGCTGAATTTGAAAAGTGACCGTTGTGGACCTGATGTGCAACCCGAGCACATCATGGATCAAGCCCCGACCGACCCAACGAGCCCACCCGATTTTTCTAACTTAGTTGCTCGTTTTGCAGGTCTCTTAGTCTCGGAAACACCTTCCGAACATGATCAGAAACGGCCCAAACACTCCATCACATGGTGTTCGGCCATTCCCGGCCCCGACGCATACATCGGGCCATGTCCGACCGTACCCGGACACGGCGCACCCAGCAGCCCGGCCCGCGACACAGCCGAGACGAGTGACACACCCGGACACGGCGCACCCGGCAGCCCGACCCACGACGCAACCGAGGCTTGTGACCGACAGACGCTCCACGGCCCCGACCCGACGACCACCCAAACATCGGTCATCGGCCTATCCGAAGATCACTAGGGCTTCGGCCCAGTAATAAGTGGCCAGCGTGAGAGAACGCACGGTCCGATCCCCTTGGATCGCGCGGTCTTCCACGGAGTCCAACTCCTCGGCCCACCCAACGCCGAGCCCGGCCAGCTTAGCTTATTTTCAGCACTTAGAAGACTTAGTGAAGAAAGCAAGAAGTCTAAAGACAAAGGACGCTGATTGCACTATTGGAAGCCCACGATGGCCGAGCCTCTCACGAGACACGGCCCACTATCGGTCCATTCGAAGACTTAGCCAAATTCTATCAGCCAAACTTACTTAATCTTTAAGTATTTTGGTTATTTGGCTAAGATATGGAAGAGATTCATAATTGCACGAGCATATCTTCGTGATGACCGTAGATCACCCATCGGACGCACGAGCATGGCCGATCACCGAACCACCTACGATAATCAAGGGATTTTCATGCACCAAATCCTTGGAGCAGCTATTAAATCTTCAGAGGATCTTCAATCAACGGATTTCCTCAACAAACTCACGGATCCCTTGAAGCTCGCCCATGACCGACCGCCGGCTCGGCCCATCTAGACATGCCCGCACACCAACTCGAGTCATCACCGGTCCATCAAAGAACCAGACCATGCGCTACCTTTTGTTGACCACCGAAGAGACTTTAGAAGCCCCGGATCCAGATTGGCTCGAGCCAATCCGTCATTCGTTTGGAGCTCCGCACATACCAAACGCACCCTCTCGGTCAACCGGTCAACAACAAGACAACCTCGGTCTAACTTCGAACCAACCCGCGAGGAACATGCATGAATCACGGACATGAAAGTCAACATGAAGCGTTTGATCAATCTAAAGGCCGAAAGCTTCATTCTTCTTAGATAGTTAGTTCAATTCTATGTCTTTAAATATTGTATTCGATTTCCGTTTTCAATAGAGAGAATTTTAGTAAAAATTGTGCATTGCACCTTCTTCCCGAAAGGATCGAAGCTCCCTCTCGATAACTCCCCTCCGGTGAGTCATATCCGGCCGAGCGTTATCAACCCTCGAGTGTTCATCGGTGAGTCATATTCAAGAAGACATTCAAGGTCTACTGAGTTCAATACTTTGATCGCTCAAGTATTGAATTGCCTTCATCCATTACCTTCACCATCTTCATCCCCGAGCCTTCAAATTCCTCCACAAGCCGATTCCGGTCCACATTATCACCACCGAGTCATCTCCATAAACTACCAAGCCATCTCCTTATTTCCACCACCAAAACCCCATATTTCCATCACGTTACGCTTCTGCAAAACCCATCCTAAATTGGCCCAAGCCAATTTGCCGATCGCCGTACATGCGACCCTCCCGGTTACGTGAAAAGCGACAAGTCTGATAAAGTGTGTGCGATCCTGGTGCCCGCTGCACACCAGGACCAAGGTTTGACGAGGCTTCGGGCATCAATGGATTTGATGCGTGCCAATTTAAGATGAAGGGTCCTGATGCCTTTCTCTTTAGTTGGGAACTCGAACCAATATGGATAAGCTCGGCAAAATTTGACCATGTTCCGGCCATCTAGGGATTTTCTTCGTGCAAATTTGAAATGGAAGGTCCCGATGCATTCCTCTTCAGCTGAGAATCCGAAATAATATAGATATGCGCAGCGGATTTTGAATGGAGACCAAGGTGGCACGGGGAAAACCTTCGGTTGACCATGTTCTGGCCATCTAGGGATTTTTTGCGTGCGATTTTGAAATGAAAGGTCCCGATGCATTCGTCTTCAGCTTAGAATCTGAAATAATATAGATATGCGTGGCAGATTTTGAATGGAGACCAAGGTGGCACGGGGAAGACCTTCATTGACTGAGGATGAGCGCGCGTGGCTGACTGGGGTTGACCATATCCCTGATATTGAGGGATCCACGCGTGCCATTTTGAAATGCTGTTGCCATACGATCCTCTGTTGATTTTGGCAGCTTTGGTTCGGATTCTTTGTATGAAAACCCATGTTGTTCGGCCGGTGGCTCAATGGATGATTTATTGGCGCGAGCGGGCTGACCGTGGTTGACCATATCTCAGATATTGAGGGATCCGTGCGTGCCATTTTGAAATGCTGTTTCTAGAAGATCCTCTGATGAATTTGGAAGCTTTGGCACGGATTATTTGGATGAAAATGCATGTTGTGCCGCCGGTGGCTCCATGGATGATTTATGGGCGCGCGCGGGTGCTTCAAAATTGGTCGGCTGAACCTTTCTCTTGATTCCAAGGGATATGTCCGTGCCATTTTGAAATTGTAACTTCATGCATTCCTAGATTGTCCGAAAGAAGATAAGGGCACGGGTATTTCTTATGTAAAAACTTGGTTGGCCGTTGATGTCTTGAAGCGTGTCCCGCGGGTGTCCATGTCTCGGACACCGATAAATCCTCGTGTGCCAACTCGAATCTTGTCCTTTCCTTGACTAAATAAACAGATTACTTAAGGATTTAAGTCAAGTGTCAGATAGGATTTGGTCAAGGTCTCCTAGTTGACCGAAGGAAGACCTTGGCTTGACCATGGCTTGACCGAAGGTTGACCATGGCTCGGCTACGACGTTCCTTTACGGGCCTTCATGCGTTCCCTCTTCTGGGCTGTTTTTCTCCTTCTCCAAGGTTTTATTTGCTGATAAAATAAAAACTAAAAATGTGACCGAATGTTGGCCCATGGTCGAACACTCGATCAGTGGTAAATGGATCGGGCGTTCTTCCATGTTGGTCACTAATTCAATTGGGCCAAAATCCTAGAGGATTTCGGCAAGGCCGACGACCAATTCTATGCTAGTCGTCGGGTGGGTGTCGGCATGTCGAGGTCGGGAGTGTCCTGGCCGAGTGCGCTAGGCACGTCATGGACGGTAATGCTCGGACCACGATTTGGCACTACTTTTGTTCGATCCCAATCAGTCTCGGTAGGTGTCTCCGAGGCTAAATTCCCTACAAAACGAGCAACTAAGTTAATGAAAATCTCCTTGCTCATTAGGGGTTGATCAGTGTCGTTCTCCGGTAGCACATAAAGGCCGACCAAGGCAAGCGATCGATGAGTCATTTTTCCGAGCTTACGGCTACATTTCAAGCAATCGAGGGTCGATCGAGTCGCTTGTAAAGAAACGAGCTTATGATCGTCAACCGGTGCAACCGCAGTGAGCAACGAGAAACCATGTTCGCCGCAAGCAAACACAGTCGCCATGACAGCAGCCGGGACCACCTTCGGCAGAATGAGATAACCAACTACTACTTTGATAGCACACGGCCACCGAGCACGAGGACAGGTCATCAGACAAGCAACAAATCTTTGGCTACAACCTAATATCTGAAGGTACCAATCTCAATCGGTGCCAGGGACGCCACATTGCACGGATTGCTGCCCGAGTTTTGCGTAGTCACCCCTGGCATGCTCGCCAGAGGCCGCCCGAGGATACCGTTCACAAGCTTAAACTTCTCGGATGGACGACACCACTTTCAAACGATGAAATCTTGCGACAATCGAGGGACGATAACATTACCGGAAAATCGAGTACCAGGAAAGTCGAGGGTGATCGGTGCCATGGGCACTGAATTGAACGTTTGCCCATTTTTCCCAGTGGCCGCCAGAAAGGTCGCCGGAGACTGGCCATGACCGCCGAACACAAGGGGGGTGTCCTGTCTTGAATACCTCTCAAGATTAATCAAATCTAGAACTCGCAGCTCCCAATTAAATTTTCATCCTATGTGTGAGCATTTTGATATCACTCACTTGATCTATGCCAAAGATCTCATGCTTCTAGCCGGTGGGGACCCCATTTCAGTTAAGATTCTCCTAGATTTCCTTTCAGACTTTGGTTCAGTCTCCGGGCTAAAGATGAACCTGGAAAAATCTAGTATTTTTGCTGCAGGAATTAGATCTTAAGACCTCAATGAAATCTTACGAATGTCGGGTTTAAAACCTGGATCCCTCCCCTTCAAATATCTTGGTATCCCTCTTTTGGTAGGAAATCTTCATTCAAATCAGTACCTTCCATTCATTAGAAAGCTTACGGATAATATTATCGACTGGAGTGCAGCATCCCTATCTTATGCAGGCCGTCTTGAGCTCCTAAGATCGGTTTTACAAGGAGTTGAATTTTTCTGGATGTCCATTTTTAACCTCCCTGCAATGATCAAATTAAAAGCTACTCAAATCTGCAGGAATTTCCTCTAGGCCTCAGGAAAAGTGACGGTTGCCTGGTCCACTGTCTATTTGCCTAAGATGGAGGGTGGTCTTAGACTTCGGGATCTTGATTCTTGGAATAAAGCCTTCCACGCTAAAGCCATTTGGAACATTCAAGCCAATAAGGAATCTCTTTGGGCTAGATGGATTAATCATTTCTATTTAAAAGGGGTGGATTTTTGGAGTTGGTCCCCAGGTTATCTTGTCTCCCCTTTCATGAAAAACCTCATCCAAACTCGAGTTGTTTTCCTTGAAAAAATCACTTCTATTGACAAAGCAAAAGGTCTAATTGAAGCTTGGAAAAGAAAATCACTCCTTCAGGCCTTCTGGATCCCCTAAGCCGTGAGCCCCCCTTGTTTGGAAAAAAATGTGTTATTCCTAAGCACTCCTTCATACTTTGGCTTGCAGCTCATGAAAGGCTTAAAACAAAAGATCAGCTAACCTTCTTGGGAATATCTGACCTTTTTTGTTTCTGCTCTCTTCATTCTGAATCCAATCGCCATTTCCTTTTCTCTTGCCCCTTATCCAACTCGGTTTGGTCTATCATAAAAGCCAAATTCGGTCTACAAAGATCTCTTAGCACCCTAAAAAGTGCTTTCAAATGGACAAAGAAGGAAAACAAAGTAGATCATAGGAAAGCGAACCTGATGAAAATCACTCTTGTTGACTCTGTTTACTACATTTGGAACGCTCGAAATGTCAAATCCTTTGAAGGGAAGACTTGTTCGGCTGATCACGTTTCAAGAAAAATTGAAAAGAATGTTTTCAAAATGCTTTTCTCTCTTTATCCTAGGATGATTGAGCAAATCTCATCCACTCCAAAATGACAAGATCCTATCTCCACCCTTCTCGACTCATTCCTTTTTTCTGTCTCTTGCAAGTTTTTTCTCCTCTATATGTCTTGGGTATTTTGGTGGATGTTGCTGCTCTCTTGCTTGATCATTTTTTTTATTTGGCGGATGCCGCTGCTCTTTTTCTTTCTCGGATCTGCTGCCGCATTAGATTCTGTTGTCTTGTCTTCAGCTCTGCTGCTCCTTCTCTGGCTTGTCCCAAGATGTTGCTACTGATGTGGCTTCATCTCTATTTTTGGCCAATGTCGCTGCTTCTTGCTCTCTTTGTTGTTGATGCCTTTATCCCCGAATTCGCCTGATCCGCCTCGTTCCTGGTCTCGAAGATGACATTTTTGTATTCCTCCCCAAGATACCTCTTGTTGCTGCCTTGGGTTGAGCTGATTAATTGTTTCTGTAGTCAATTTTGAGCCTGGCTTGATTTCTATTGCCGGCTTGTGTTAGTTGGGTTTTTTTTGCTTTTGGTAAGTTAGCATGTTGACTTTCCTTTTGTGCTTTTAGCTTCTGTTCGGGGTGTCCGGGACGGTTTCTCTTGCTGTATTTTTCTTCCCCGGCCCCTAGATCTTGACTTTCATTCTTGTTTTGCTTTCCTTTTTATATTATTTACCTTAAACCAAAAAAAAAGAGCTCTCAGTAGTAGGTTGGTTAGGAGAATTCTCTCCCCAAGGCGATTTGGCGATTCCGCCCAGTCTCTCCATTTCCTTGTTGTTGATGCCTTCCTTACCTAGATTTCTTGCTCTTCTTTTGGAGTCATTGCTGCAGTTCCCTTCTTCACATGTATTAGTCATTGCTCAGTAGTAGGTTGGTTAGGAGAATTCTCTCATCGAGTTTTTTTTCTTTCCTTCTGAAAGAGGTAGGAAAACCGGGCTAAGATCTATTTTATCTATTCGAAGTTTTCTGCATGCGGGTTGGTTCCAGGTTAGTTCTGTTGGGAGTGTGTGCCCGACAAGCAAATGTATTTGAACAATTGAATAAATTCATATTGATTATTATTATGTTTTTGCATATTTGATATGTTTTATAAAGTTCATATAAATTTCCTTGATTATTTATGCAAACTTTATATTAACATATCTATTGTAGATATGCGGGGATAAAATATAAAGAGAAATAATCAAAAGAAGTCCATGACTAATATTTGAAGTACAGGATCTTCAAGTTATACGCAGACATAAACATAGTTTATCTCATTGAGAATTTNGGCAGAGTTTGAACGTGCTTTTCTCTCTCAAAAATTGGCTTTTTCTTTTGGCTTCTCGTCTCCAATTTATAGATTTCCGTCTGTCAGACTTCGGCGCTGTCGACATATATTCGGGGGCTGTCGACATAGAGATAGCCGTTGAGACTCATAAGAAGTAGCCGTTGAAGAATTTTCCTGTCGTTGGTCTTGACCGGTCGACATGTCTTTGGAGCTGTCGACATAACTTCAGTATCTCGAAGTTCTTCGGTCGACATCTACTCTTGGAGGTCGACATTGAAAACTCTCTGTTATTTAGCCGGTCGACATACGTTCTTTAACTGTCGACATAACTTTAGTATCTCGAAGTTCTTCGGTCGACATCTACTCTTGGTAGTCGACATGGAAAACTCTTTGGAATTTAGCCGGTCGACATAAGTTCTTTAACTGTCGACATAACTACTAATTTCTTCTTCCGCTGGAAACTTGAACGGTCGACAGATGTTCCTAGATATTCAAAGCTCCCCCATACATAGTCACTTATTCTCCCCCATTGACATTATCAAAAAAAATATAAGCATCAAAGAGAATAGAGCAGTAAAGCACAAAGAGAGAACATTGAATCACAACAAAAAATTGTTTCCGTACAAGGAGATTGAAATTGTTTACTAAGTAAAGCTGAGATTCAAAGACTAAAAGAGATTTAAAACAAAATCTACTTAGATATCCTTTTCTCCTCTTAATGCCTCGTCATCTAAGGATGGAAAAGTAATCAGTGAGGAGGATGGGCAATCAACAATTTGAGTTCCAGTGGAGGAGGGAATCAACACCGTCCCTACTTCAGGAAGATGCTCCTTGACCGAATCACTAGCCGGTGTGACATCTGGCTTAGCTGAAAAAGGAGTAGGTCGTGCTGAAGATCTTGGAACATCCTTTTCATGTTCTTCTTCGTCTTCATAGTAGTCGTCCTAAGCATCAACTTGTTTCTGGAGTTTATCAACCTTATGATGTAATGACTCAACTGAGGATGCTAAGTTTGAGATGAGTCATGTGAGCATATCAAGTCGTTCCTCAATCATGGAGGAAGAGAATTGTTTCTCGCGAGCAGTCTGATGCTTTGGTGGAATGTGAAGCTCATCTGATGTCAAGGGTGGGTCATTTCTTGAAGAGGAAGTGGGAGACTTGGGTGGCAAGTTTTTCTTGCAATGCCAAACTCCATCATCATCCTTGGCTAATCCCATCCTTGCAAGTGTGGAGGCAGAGTAAACATCAAGGTGCCTGACCTCGATGAATGAAGTTGAAGGAGGAAACTGAACACCTTGTTTTGAGAAAATCTGCATTAGGAGGAGATTGAATGGCAGTGACTTAGATGCCACATCCAGGACATCAAGCATACGCTTC
>QAOC01023570.1:0-20269 GCA_003255005.1 Begonia fuchsioides
CCGGCTGCCGGCTGAAATTGGAAAATGCCCGAGAAGGGGGAGCTAAAAAGCTTCTTTAATTCAAATTCCAAATTATCCTTACAATCACGCAATGGGGGAGGTTTTATCTGCTGAGAAGAGTGACAAAAATGGAGGAAAATTGAGGGCCAAAGGCATGCAACTTGCATGCTGAAAATTGAAATAAAGGAGGGAAAATTGGACCAATGAGATTGCAAGAATGTGAAAGCCACGTGATCTTAAATCTCTTCAGCCAATTTCCCTTCTTCCTTGGCCCAAAATACCCTTCTCTTAGCCGAAAATACTTCATGCAAAACCCCATGCAAGAATGTAAAAATAAACAAAATAAAACCTAGCCGAGAAACCCTCTCGGGTTCTCCAAATATCCAATGTAAAAGTCACGTAAAAATTAACCTCAAAATGCGATAAAATTCTTTCAATCCATGTAAATGCTGGAGAGTTAAGTCGTGGAACCCTTGATCACTTTTGCATGGGCTCCAACTCGCCATGCAATGTGGTACTTCAATCGGGTTCGGGTTCGGGCTTGATTCCGGAGCTCTCGGTTTTTGGTTGCGAATCCTCCTTTTTCTCCAAGAAAATTTATCATGTGTTTTGACCTTGTTTGATCCTCCAAAGTTGTCTTAGAAATGTGTAATTCTTCAATTAATTTTCCTGCAAAATTAACAAACATATTAGAAAAATTCTGAGCTCGGGCTCAGGTGATTGCTCCGCTTGGCATGTCAATCCGTGGCATGTCATCCTCCCCTTGTTCTTGAGGATTTGACCTCAAATCCAGTGAGAATTCATCTCCATCTTGTTCATCTTCATTAAATCCAGCAAAGGGAGAAAGATCTCGAACACTAAATGTGGCTGAAATTCCATAATTCCCGAGTAACTCGAACTTGCATGTTCTTGGGTCTATTACCTTATCCAAAAAATTCTCTGGGCTTAAGGCCGCCTTAAGAGTGTGCCAACTTTGAACAACTTCTAATTTTGAGTCATAAGATTCGATGACTTTCACCACAACACCTTTCTTTCCATGGCAAATATATTCAATAATCTGGTTTGTACTAAACAACCAAATAACTAGTTCAACACTAGTTTCACTATCCCAAATGTAAAACATAGTGTTCCCAATAAAATCAGCAAGGTAATCTTCTAAGTATTTGATTATATACGGATATCTCTCAAGAAACTCCACCCATTTGACATGCCTTCTATTGAGCTTTCCTTGGCTTTCAATGTGCCTAAGAGCTTGATGATCTGAGTGAATAATAAATTATTTAGATAACAAATAATGATGCCATACCTCGAGTGCTCGAATTACCGCATAGAACTCTTTGTCATATGTCGAATAATTTAGGATAGCTCCCTTGAGTTTCTCACTAAAATATGCAAGTGGTCTTCCTTCTTGCATAAGGACAGCACTTATCCCGACTCCGGAAGCTTCATATTCCACTTCAAAAACTTTATTGAAACTCGGAAGGCCTAACAGGGTGCATTGCAAAGCTTGTACTTAATGAGTTCAAAACTCTCTTGACAATTTGGTGTCCATTCGAAATCTCTTCCCTTCTTAGTGCAATCCGTCAAAGGAGCCACAATGGAGCTAAAACCTTGAATGAATCGTTGGTAAAAAGATGCTAACCCGTGGAAGCTTCCGACATCTGAGACACATCTTGGAACGGGCCAATCCCGAATAGCTTCCACCTTGATTTCATCTACTTCCATTCCCTCCTTGGATATAATAAATCTCAAGAACTGAATTCTTCGTTGCACAAAGGAGCATTTCTTCAAGTTGCCAAAAAGCTTGAAATCTCAGAGTTTATCAAATAACAATTTAAGGTGTTCTCTGTGACTATACATGTCAAGGCTATAAATCAATATATCATAGAAATAAACCACCACAAATTTTCCCAAAAATTCTTTATGTACATGGTGCATAAGCCTCATAAAAGTACTAGGGGCATTAGATAGCCCAAAAGGCATTACTAACCATTCGTAGAGGTCATACTTTGTTTTAAACGTTGTTTTCCATTCATCTCCCTCCTTCATGCGGATTTGGTGATAACCACTCTTTAGATCCACCTTTGAAAAACAAGAAGCTCCTCTGAGTTCATCTAACATATCCTCGAGTCGTGGTATCGGAAAACGATATTTAATAGTGATTTGGTTGATGGCCGGGCTGTCAACACACATCCAAAAACTACCATCCTTCTTTGGCACCAATAAAGCGGGTACGGAACAAGGACTTAAAACTCTCAGATATGCCCTTTAGCGAAAATTTCTTGAACTTGTTGGTGTAATACTTTAGTTTCCTCGGGATTCAACCTATAAGGTCAGTTTGGAAGAATTTCTCCCAGTTGCAAATCTATTTGATGTTCGATACCCCGGAGTGGTGGTAGACCGAGTGGTAAGTTTTCCGGGAATACATCTTGATACTCCTCAAGGAGTTCTCGGATCTCTTGAGGAATTTCTCCCATTTCTTCAATTCTTTCTCGGAATAATATAAGTATCATCGGATTTCCTGCCAAAATAGTTCTCAATAGCTCTTTCTTATTCATAAACAAATTAGTTTTGGCCAAGCTCTTCTCCTTCTCAAGTTCATCCTTGGCCACTTGATCTGGTTCAAGAGGAACTAATTTAATAGAACGTCCATTAAATTTGAATGAGTATTGATTTGTGAATCCATTATGCACAACCCTCTGATCGTATTGCCATGGTCTCCTGAGTAATACATGGCTTGCACTCATGGAAACCACATCACCCAATAGAAAAATCAATGCACACTTGCTCGGTCACCTTGAGGTCTTCCTTATCATTTATCCAACACAATTTATAAGGCTTTGGATGTAAACTAGTTTTCAACTTCAATTTATCAACTAAATCCCGAGATGCTACGTTAGTGCAACTACCACCATCAATAATAAGTGAAGATACCTTTTATTGGATCAAACACCTACTATGGAAGATATTTTCTCGTTGGAGTTCCTCTTGTTGAATTTGAGTAGTAAGTACTCTTCGGATAACCATTAACAAGGGAGTTTCTTCATCTCCGGTTTCCAAGTTTGGTTGTTGGCTGAAACCACTTCTCAAAGCCATCCTTCAAACTTAAAATCACAAAAAAAACAGAGGTAAAGAGGAAGGTGGGGAGGGATTTATGGCTCTGATACCAAATGAAACAGAATGGAGGGGGGTTTAGATTTAGAAAGTGGAGAATCGGGTTAGGTTAAATGGAAAAACGGTAATCCGATAATTCCAGAATCTGGACTGGAATTTGGACGACGATAACTATATGATGCGATCGAGTTTAGGGCTGAAATTTTGAATGAAACTCTGGAAAGAAGATAGGTGATAGTCCTCCAAAAATGAAAGAAATCACATGGATGGATCGGTCGGAATGTAATGGAACAGTAACGGTGGTCGGGAGGTGGCCTGAAATGCTGGACAGCGGAGGAGATGAAATTGCAAACGAAATCAACGATTGAAGAAGGAGCTTATGGACTTCAAGCNAAGAAGATAGGTGATAGTCCTCCAAAAATGAAAGAAATCACGTGGATGGATCGGTCAGAATGTAATGGAACAGTAACGGTGGTTGGGAGGTGGCCTGAAATGTTGGACAGCGGAGGAGATGAAATTGCAAACGAAATCAACGATTGAAGGAGGAGCTTATGGACTTCAAGCTCACCTTACGTCCTTGAAGAAGGCTGGAGACTTTGAAGCAAGAAGAAATCTCCAGCTCGGAGGGAGAAATCTTGAAGGGAACCCACGGTGGCCGGAGAACTTCCGGCTGCTGGCTGAAATTGGAAAATGCCCGAGAAGGGAGAGCTAAAAAGCTTCTTTAATTCAAATTCCAGATTATCCTTACAATGACGCAATGGAGGAGGTTTTATCTGCTGAGTGTTAAGTCTTGAAAAAGACTTAATTATGTCTATCAAAGTTATGAAAATTGTTAGACTTTAAGTAATGAATTAAGGGATTTTATGTTGGGAGCTGTATTTGGTGCTGCAGCTCACGCTACAGCACAAAATTAGCGGGCAGCAAGGAAATTATGTTAATTTTGATAATTCCGAGATTATTTTGATCTGCCCGATTGGTTACCTATTTTGCAGGGATTATGCTGGATAAAGATGGAAAGCAATGAAGTGAAAGAGATAAGATTGAAGAGATTTAATTAGCAAAATTGGCAGATTTGAGAGAGAAGAAAATCTCCACAAATCAAGGGATTCAAAATTTAGTTAAAATCTCCACAAATCAAGGAATTCCGAATTCAGTTTTGGAAAGAGAAGATACTGCCACAATGTTAAAGAGAGGAGCAGGATTCAGATCAAAGAGAGACATAGAGGGAGATAGACGAACGGAGAAGAAACGCAGCCACGCCAAATCGAAGCGGATAACCGGAGTCGATTCAAGAACTTGCGGGATGCCACCGGGGTTTTGAAGAAAGCGACAGTGAATCCGTTTATCTTTTATTAGGCTCTGGAATTATGATTCACAAACAATTATCTTGTGTTCTTTTTATTTTCAGCATGAACTAAATTCATTTCGGTTAGATTTTGGAAGTATCTTGTTTTATGAACTCTCGGTTTGTATTTATTACGTAATTTGAATAATTCAACTAGGTTTTCATTCCTATCGTGTATAAGCTTGACGCCACAGTTATAACGTATTTAATGATTTCTAACACGCCATTAGAAAATCATCTAGAAAGTAGTTGAATTGCTTGAGTTGTTAAATTAGGTTTGCAATTTAACTAAACGTTTTAATTTATTAAAACATTAGCTCAAGTGGAAATTAATAAGATCGGTTCTGAAGGTCTTCAATTCTCAATGTCTTTGCCATAAGATTGGAAGGAGTTGAGAAAAGGAGCCAATCGATAGGCGACGCCAGCCATCGGTTTCATAGTTATCTTCTCCGTCAAACGTGTTGTAGCACAGACATACAGCCGAGAGTGAATAAACAAGAGAAACCGAAATCTAACCTTCCTTATCGTTGAATTTTGTTCGTTTATCAAATCTGCTTGTCTCTTTTAATTTGTTTACATTTTTCTTTTATTTTACTTTTAACAAAAAACCATTAAACCCTTCTCTTTAATTTTATATAACTATTTTACATTTCATTTCGGAAAATATTTGATTCGTTATCCTCGTGGGATCGATAATCTTTTTATATTACTTGACTATGCACTTGCGGTTTTTAACGACAAATTCGCACCCAACAAGTTTTTGGCGCCGTTGCCGGCGATAACGGAATTAAATTTTCTGAATTTTTGTGAAATAGTAAAAAATTAAAAATAAAAAATTTAAAAACTTAAAAAAAAAAAAGTTTCGGAAGGATATTACTTCTCTTTTTCTTTGCAGGTTGATGCAACAGGAAGGAACAAGAGACATCGTTCCTTACGACCCAGAAATCGAAAGAACCTTCAGGCAAAGGAGAAGACGCGCTCGAAACGCAGTGCTGCAGATGGAGCTCGACGCACCTAATGGAGCAGAGCACGAACCAGAACCCGTACAGCACGTTAGACCAGAACGTCCATTGAGAGATTACGGCATTCCAAATCTGGACGGATTACACGATAGAATTGTATATCCAAAAACAAATCAAATCAAATGCGAGCTCAAACCGATAATGTTCCAGATGTTACAAACAATTGGCACTTTCAGCGGAATGCCAATCGAGGATCCGAATGCACACCTTGTAGAATTTTCTCGGCTGTGCGACACATTTGCAGAAGCTACAGCACATGATGAAATTTTGAGAATGAAACTATTTCCTTACTCGCTGCGCGACCGAGAGGAAGCGTGGCTCAATTCAATCCCGCGTAATTCAGTAAACTCGATGACTGCGCTCACAGCACCGATGACGTCGTTGACCAATGAGATAAAAGGAATGAATCTGCCGAAGGAAGCACCACAACAGACGCTACAACAGCAAGTAATGAGCATCACTTGTTCTTTTTGCGGATAAGGCCATGTATATGACAACTGCCCAGGAAATCCAGAATCAGTAAATTTTGTTGGAAATAACCGAAGCAATTGGTACAATCCCGGGTGGAAGCCAGGAAATGGATTTTCCTGGAACCAGCAGCAACCCCGTACGAATAACCAGGGATTTTAACAACCTCAGCCTAGAAATAATCAAGTAGCAAATTTTCAGCAACCCCATCAATCTCATTTTGAATCTACAAAATCCGTGGAGCAACATTTAGCCGAGTACATGGCTAAAAACGATAATGCAGTTCAAGGGTTATCAACTACAATTCAAGGTTTATCTACATTGATTCAGAATCAAATAGTATCACAACGTAACCTTGAAATGCAAGTTGAACAGATTGCCCAGGCACTGAATAATAGACAGAATGGAATTTTACCGAGCGACACGGAGGTGCCAAGACGGGATGGCAAGGAACTATGCAAATCAATATCGCTAAGGAATGGGCGAGAGGTTGAGACTGTCAAGGACCCAGAATCGATTGATAAAGAGCTGTTGGAAGAAATAGATGCAGAACAGGTCCCTACAGAAGAAGCACAGAATACAGCTTTAAATGGTGCTACTTCCAGTGAGGAAATTTTAAATGGCACTGCATCCAGTGCTGCAGCGCAGAAGCCACAACACACATCTGTTATTTCGTATGAAAGACCCCCACCTCCATTTTCGTAAAGGCTTAAGAAACAGCACGAAGATGAGCAATTTCAGACATTCTTGGATGTGTTGAAGCAATTGCATATAAATATTCCTTTGATAGAAGCGATGAAGCAAATGTCGACGTATGCTAAGTTTATGAAGCATATTCTATCACGGAAAAGAAGAGTGGGAGAATTCGAAACCGTAGCCATGACGGAAGACTGCAGCTATTTTCTGCAAAATAAAATCCCACCGAAGTTGAAGGATCCGGGAAGTTTTACTATCCCATGCACTATCGGAAATCACGATTTGGGAGAAGCTGACACGCTCCAAGAATGCGGAAGTGTCGGGATAGGAGAAAGCAATGCAATCTGCCAATGTGAAGAATGACTAACACCGAAACAAGGGATTGTGGCAGTTAGAACTCCAATTGCGTACAGGCTTTTGGGCTGAAATTTTGGGGACTTAGACTTTAGGGAAGGAACTAAGTTTGGTCAAGATTTAGAGTGAAATCACGTGTGGTTCATGAAATGGCACGGGGATACATTTAGAAGCACAAACAGACAAAATTACCAATTGGCAGAGCATTAGGTGGGAGAGACGACTGCACAACTCCCAATGTAGGATGTCTGGAAACGTGAAAATTGGTAGAAATCAACTTCAAGAAACGGGGAGGGAAATGCAATTGGTTTGGGGGAAAACGCACAGGTAGATTAAAATATATGAAGGATGGAAAATTGGTGGACAGAACTGCCAGATTTCTGGAGTTCGGAAGAAGAAAGGAGGAAAAACGCATGCATAACTTTTAGATAGGAGAAACAGGGAACGCAAAGACAAACCAAACATTTCAAGACATGAAAGAGGAACTCACAGCCCAAATTTTATGACATTAGCACACGGGAAACAGAAGTTGATACGGAGGACACTTTTGGGATACAAACTGGAATTAGTTTACATTACAACCGGCAGCAACCAACAATGACAACATCAATTCCAAAACAACAAATGGAAGGAAGGCTATGTGATTTCCAAGCTTACCTTGACCCAAAACTAGTGTGGAGGAAGGTTGGAATAAAGGCTAAGTGGCTCTAGCAAGACACCAACACCAAAGACAAAGAAAGATTATGGATATTACTCACCAAAATCTAACCTTGCCGTGAGAAAAGGAGAGGAATGAGAGAGCTTCAAGCTTCTGCAATTTACCAAATTCTTTTCTATCTTCAAAATGCTCAGAAAGGAAGGGTAAAAACCCTCCTTCCCACGAGCTACAAAAGGTGAATGATTATCAACCATAACCCTAAGTGCTAAACCAACAACAAGGTATGGCAAATTGGGGCCCACCCTTGACTTCCATCACCAACAAGAGTGATGGTCACTAAGGTAAGGTTAAAACCATTCCCTAAGGCTTCCTAAGGATCTCCCACTTGCAGCCACGTAATTAGTTTACAACAAAAAGAAAGAGAAGGAGCTTGCATGGTTTTCACGTGAACCATGCAAGATATTATACAACCGGGTTTTCTTTCTTCAAAAGAATTAAAACGTGGACTTCTCCCATGCTCTCCCATCCTTAGACTTGTCCTTGTCCTTGCTGCATGAATGGATCATCTTCTTTAAGAATAACTTGGAGTTCCACGTGAGTTGTTGCTTGGTCTTTGTCTTGGTAAGATAGGCTATGAACTTCGGACTCTAAGTTCTCCTCTTCAATCTCCCAATGTATGCAATGCTTGGGAAGTTCTTTATCAAGAGAGGAGGGCATGTCTAGGAGGCCCTTTAGTGGCGATGAATCTCCTGCAAAATTAGCAAACATGTTAGATAATTGTCTTGCCCGGCTTCGGGTGGTCGCACCCTCCGGTGGATGGCGGTTCCCGGGCACATCATCCCCTCCGGGTGAATGAGGATTTGCCCTCAAATCCAGGGGTTGCTCCTCCTCATCCTCGACTGCCTCCCCCACATATGGAGATAAGTCTTGAACATTGAACGAAGCCGATACGCCAAAGTCCCCGGGAAGCTTCAACTTATAGGCATTTTTGTTGATCTTCTCGATCACTTCAAACGGTCCATCGGCTCTAGGAAGTAGTTTGGATTTTCTTTGGTTCGGAAATCTCTCCTTCCTCAAGTGCAGCCATACAAGGTCTCCCACCTCGAATTCCACATCTCTTTTGCCTCGGTTGGCATATTTAGCATAGGATTCATTTTTCTTGGCTATAGCTCTTTGTACTTTGGTATGCATGGCTTGGACTTGCTTGGCTTTTTGTGCTCCCTCCCGGTTGACTAAATCTTGGTTCGGCAATGGAATTAAATCCAATGGAGTGGACGGGTTGAAGCCATAGACAACTTCAAATGGGGAGGCTCGTGTGGCACTATGCACACTTCGATTGTAAGCAAATTTCACATAGGGTAACTGCACATCCCAATCCGAGAGTCGCTTCCCGACTATGCTCCGAAGTAAAACGCCCAAAGTCCGGTTAACAACCTCCGTTTAACCATCTGTTTGGGGATGGTAAGAGGTGCTAAATAACAATTTTGTCCCAAGCCTCCTCCATAGGGTTTGCCAAAAAGAGCTCAAAAATTTTGTGTCCCGGTCCGAGACGATGGTGGTTGGCACTCCATGAAGTCGGACAACCTCTTTGAAGAATAGATCGGCCACTTGATTAGCATCATCGGTTTTACGGCGAGCAACAAAGTGAGCCATCTTGGAGAAACGGTCCACAATCACCATAATGGCTTCCTTCCCCCTAGGAGTCTGAGGCAGCCCCAAAACAAAATCTAGGCTTACATCCACCCATGGTTGAGATGGCACCGGTAAAGGCATATACAACCCTTGTGGTAGGACTCGGCTCTTAGCTTTTTTACACACAATGCACCTTCTATGCACTTGTGCACGTCCTTGATCATATGGGGCCAATAGAAATGGTCCTTCAATGTTTCTAGAGTCTTCTTCTCTCCAAAGTGGCCGGCTAGACCTCCACCATGAGCTTCCTTTACTAGTGATTCTCGGAGGCTACACTTGGGGATACAAATATGCCCTCCCTTAAAAAGGTAGCCATCCGCCAAATGATAGGTGGATTTTTCTTTGTTCACGCACTTCTCAAACCATACTTTGAAATCGGGATCCTCTCGGTAGGATTCTTTGATCCACTCAAACCCCAAAATTCGGGAGGTGAGCTCGGTAAGTAAAATAGTTCTCCTTGAGAGTGCATCGGCCACCACATTAATTTATCCCTTCTTGTACTTGATAATATAGGGAAATCTTTCAAGAAATTCCACCCACTTAGCATGCCTTTTGCTTAGTTTCCCTTGGCTCTTAATGTGTTTCAAAGCTTCGTGGTCCGTGTGTATAATGAACTCCTTAGGAAGGAGATAATGCTGCCATATTTCGATAGTTCTTATCAAGGCATACATCTCCTTGTCATATGTTGAATAATAAAATAGGCCACGGGCTTTCCTTCTTGCATAAGGACAGCTCCTATGCCTAGGGCCGAGGCATCACAATCGACTTCAAAGACCTTATGAAAATCCGGGAGCACTAGGAGGGGAGCATTGGAAAGAGCCTCTTTGATCCGATCAAAACTTTCTTGGCAAACCGGAGTCCACTCAAACTCCTTCCCCTTTTTTGTACAATCCGTGAGGGGTGCAACAATGCTACTAAATCCCTTGATAAATTTTCTGTAAAAGGAGGCTAATCCATGGAAGCTCCGAATGTCCGAAACACACTTCGGGATCGGCCACTCCCTTATGGCTTCAATTTTGCTTTGATCAACTTCCATCCCATCCTTGGATAATATAAAGCCTAGAAAATGCACTCTTTCTTGGACAAATGAACACTTCTTCAAATTGCCAAATAGTTGAGCATTTCTAAGTGTATCAAATAAAAGCCGTAGGTGCATCAAGTGATCCAAATAATTTCCACTATATATCAAGATATCATCAAAGTATATGATCACAAATCTTCCCAAATAGTCCTTCAAAACATGGTTCATTAGTCTCATGAAAGTGCTAGGGGCATTAGATAGCCCAAATGGCATTACTAACCATTCATAGAGTCCATGCTTGGTTTTGAAGGCGGTTTTCCACTCATCCCCTTCCGACATCCGAATTTGATGATAACCGCTTTTGAGGTCGACCTTTGAGAAGTATGCAGCCCCACTAAGTTCGTCCAAAAGGTCTTCAAGGCGGGGAATGGGAAACCGGTACTTGATAGTTATTTGGTTAATGGCANTAACTAAACGTTTTAATTTATTAAAACATTAGCTCAAGTGGAAATTAATAAGATCGGTTCTGAAGGTCTCTAATTCTCAATGTCTTTGCCATAAGATTGGAAGGAGTTGAGAAAAAGAGCCAATCGGTAGGCGACGCCAGCCATCGGTTTCATAGTTATCTTTTCCGTCAAACGTGTTGTAGTCTGTGTTGTAGCACAGACATACAGCCGAGAGTGAATAAACAAGAGAAACCAAAATCTAACCTTCCTTATCGCTGAATTTCGTTCGTTTATCAAATATGCTTGTCTCCTTTAATTTGTTTACATTTTTCTTTTATTTTACTTTTAACAAACAACCATTAAACCCTTCTCTTTAATTTTATATAACTATTTTACATTTCATTTCGGAAAATATTAGATTCGTTATCTTCGTGGGATTGAGAATCTTTTTATATTACTTGACTGTGCACTTGCGGTTTTTAACGACACATTCGTACCCAACAAGTTTTTGGCGCCGTTGCCGGCGATAACGGAATTAAATTTTCTGAATTTTTGTGAAATAGTAAAAAAATAAAAAATAAAAATTTAAAAACTTAAAAAAAAAAAGTTTCGAAAGGATATTACTTCTCTTTTTCTTTGCAGGTTGATGCAACAGGAAGGAACAGGAGACATCGTTCCTTACGACCCAGAAATCGAAAGAACCTTCAGGCAAAGGAGAAGACGCGCTCGAAACGAAGTGCTGCAGATGGAACTCGACGCACCCAATGGAGCAGAGCACGAACCAGAACCCGTACAGCACGTTAGACCAGAACGTCCATTTAGAGATTACGGCATTCCAAATCTGGACGGATTACACGCTGCAATTGTATATCCAGAAACAAATCAAATCAAATGCGAGCTCAAACCGATAATGTTCCAGATGTTACAAACAATTGGCACTTTCAGNATTGAGCAGCAATATGTCCTAATCCAAGACATTTAAAGCACTTTATCTCTCTTGACCGTGGCTTGCTAGCATCTTCAATCGGTTTCGGAACAATGTCATTTTTTTGTGTCCACGGCTTTGGTTGATAAGTCTTGTCTTCCTGCCTTGGAGGTGGTCTGTAAGGGGTGTTAAAAACCGGAGCTGGCCGTGAGATAATTTTCTTACCATTTCTCTTATTTTGTCTTTCCACCCGTAGGGCCAATTGGATGGCTGCATCCATGGAGTCCACAATTTACAGCTCCACCACATCACCAATGTCTTTATGCAGCCCTCTTAGAAACCTTGCTAGGATTTGTTCCTCCGGTTCTTCAAGATCACAACGGATCCGTAAGGTTTCAAAGTTCATCAAATACTCTTCAACCGAGAGGCTTCCTTGCTTCAAATTTTGGAGTTGAAAAAACAATTCTTGTCTATAATGGCTAGGTACAAATCTCCTTTTCATAATCATTTTCATGGCTCTCCAAGTGCTAATTTCCTCCTCACGGTCACGCCTCCTTTGAGACCTTAAGCTGTCCCACCATAAGCTAGCATACTCGTGAAGTTCCAAGGCCACTAGTTGTAATTTAGACTTCTCCGAATAGTTATAACACTCAAAAACCTTATCCACCTTATCTACCCAAGTCAGACATGAGTCTCCATCACAAGAGCCATTAAAAGGTGGAATGCTCACCTTTAAATGCCGTAAGTCATCCTCACGGGGTTGTCTATCTCGTGGCTCAAATTCATCCTCCGAGTTTTCCAAATCATATAGCCGACCTCGAGCACCTCCGGCTCTTCTTCCGGGAGTAACCGGGGGAGGCGGTCTAGGAGGATTTGGAGCCTCCATTCTTTGCAAGAGCATGTCCAATCTTCGGTTAATGCCATCTATTTGGCTCTGAAAATCGTGCTCACATTCTTGGGATGATGCTAAGGGTGGAGGTGGTTCACTTGTTGATGGGAGGTCCCGGCTAGGTTGCAAAACCGCCCCACTTCTAGTAGTCACGCCACCACTTTTATGTGCCATAAAAGATTAGGGAATTGGAGGGATTAAGGGTAAGGAACAAAGGAAAGAAGAGCTGTGCTCTGATACCAAATGACACGCTCCAAGAATGCGGAAGTGTCGGGATAGGAGAAAGCAATGCAATCTGCCAATGTGAAGAATGACTAAAACCGAAACAAGGGATTGTGGCAGTTAGAACTCCAATTGCGTACAGGCTTTTGGGCTGAAATTTTGGGGACTTAGACTTTAGGGAAGGAACTAAGTTTGGTCAAGATTTAGAGTGAAATCACGTGTGGTTCATGAAATGGCACGGGGATACATTTAGAAGCACAAACAGACAAAATTACCAATTGGCAGAGCATTAGGTGGGAGAGACGACTGCACAACTCCCAATGTAGGAAGTCTGGAAACGTGAAAATTGGTAGAAATCAACTTCAAGAAAAGGGGAGGGAAATGCAATTGGTTTGGGGGAAAACGCACAGGTAGATTAAAATATATGAAGGATGGAAAATTGGTGGACAGAACTGCCAGATTTCTGGAGTTCGGAAGAAGAAAGGAGGAAAAACGCATGCATAACTTTTAGATAGGAGAAACAGGGAACGCAAAGACAAACCAAATATTTCAAGACATGAAAGAGGAACTCACAGCCCAAATTTTATGACATTAGCACACGGGAAACAGAAGTTGATACGGAGGACACTTTTGGGATACAAACTGGAATTAGTTTACATTACAACCGGCAGCAACCAACAATGACAACATCAATTCCAAAACAACAAATGGAAGGAAGGCTATGTGATTTCCAAGCTTACCTTGACCCAAAACAAGTGTGGAGGAAGGTTGGAATAAAGGCTAAGTGGCTCTAGCAAGACACCAACACCAAAGACAAAGAAAGATTATGGATATTACTCACCAAAATCTAACCTTGCCGTGAGAAAAGGAGAGGAATGAGAGAGCTTCAAGTTTCTGCAATTTACCAAATTCTTTTCTATCTTCAAAATGCTCAGAAAGGAAGGGTAAAAACCCTCCTTCCCACGAGCTACAAAAGGTGAATGATTATCAACCATAACCCTAAGTGCTAAACCAATAACAAGGTATGGCAAATTGGGGCCCACCCTTGACTTCCATCACCAACAAGAGTGATGGTCACTAAGGTAAGGTTAAAACCATTCCCTAAGGCTTCCTAAGGATCTCCCACTTGCAGGCACGTAATTAGTTTACAACAAAAAGAAAAAGAAGGAGCTTGCATGGTTTTCACGTGAACCATGCAAGATATTATACAACCGGGTTTTCTTTCTTCAAAAGAATTAAAACGTGGACTTCTCCCATGCTCTCCCATCCTTAGACTTGTCCTTGTCCTTGCTGCATGAATGGATCATCTTCTTTAAGAATAACTTGGAGTTCCACGTGAGTTGTTGCTTGGTCTTTGTCTTGGTAAGATAGGCTATGAACTTCGGACTCTAAGTTCTCCTCTTCAATCTCCCAATGTATGCAATGCTTGGGAAGTTCTTTATCAAGAGAGGAGGGCATGTCTAGGAGGCCCTTTAGTGGCGATGAATCTCCTACAAAATTAGCAAACATGTTAGATAATTGTCTTGCCCGGCTTCGGGTGGTCGCACCCTCCGGTGGATGGCGGTTCCCGGGCACATCAGAAGCACTGTGCGATCTTGGGGCGAGTATTAACTTAATACCATTATCTATTTTTAGGAAGCTGAACATTGGCGCGGCAAGACCCATGTCCGTAACTCTATAGATGGCGGACAGATCGATAGCTTACCCGGAAGGAAAAATAGAAGATGTTTTGGTGAAGGTCGACAAGCTGATGATTTCATTATTCTGGACTGCAAAGTTGATAGGTATATGCCGATCATTTTGGGGAGACCGTTCTTAGCTACTGGGCGAGCATTGATTGATGTTGAAAAAGGGGAACTTACAATGAGGGTAAATGAAGAAAAGGTAAAGTTTAATGTGCTGAAGGCAATGACGTTTCCCGAAGAAGAAGAAGAAGAAGAATGTTATAATATTATAGAAGATTGCTGCTCTATAACGTTTGAAAATTCAGATAGTGAAGAAGAAGCTGAAGAAGAGACTGAAGCAGAAAAACAGCAAGTATCAAAGGTGTGGATAAAACCAAATTTTGAATTTCTAGAATGAGAAAACAATGGAGAAAAGTTACTAAAAAATTCTGTAGAAGAGCCGCTACAACTAGAGCTGAAGCCGCTGCCGCAACATTTAAAATATGCATTTCTAGGAGAGCAGAATACGCTGCCGGTAATTATATCTTCTGGACTAGACAAGGAACAGGAAGCTGCGCTATTAGCTGTGCTGCAGGAACTGAAGGGCGCAATTGGTTGGTCGATAGCTGACATTAAGGGAATAAGCCCGAGTATCTGTATGCATAAAATTCTTATGGAGGAAAACCACAAACCATCAATTGAACATCAAAGGCGACTTAACCTGGCTATGAAGGAAGTAGTTAAAAAAAGAGATTGTCAAGCTGTTAGATGTGGGGATTATTTATCCAATTTCCGACAGCTCATGGGTTAGTCCTATACATTGCGTTCCAAAGAAAGGCGGCACTACAGTGGTTACTAACGAAAACGAAGAATTGATACCGACAAGAACCGTTACAGGATGGAGAGTGTGCATCGATTACAGAAAGCTAAATAAAATGACACGCATGGATCATTTCCTGCTGCCATTTATTGATCAAATGTTGGATCGGTTAGCAGGGAAGGAGTTCTACTGTTTTCTTGATGGTTATTCGGGATATAATCAAATCTCTATCTCACCCGAAGATCAAGAAAAGACTACCTTTACCTGCCAGTACGGAACTTTCGCGTTTCGAAGAATGCCCTTCGGATTATGCAACGCTCCAGCCACTTTTCAACAATGCATGATGTCAATTTTTTCAGATATGGTGGAGCATGTTATGGAGATTTTCATGGACGACTTCTCGGTAATGGGTAACTCCTTTCAAGACTGTTTAAATAATTTAGAAGTGGTTCTCAAACGTTGCTTAGAAACAGATCTTGTGCTGAATTGGGAGAAGTGTCACTTTATGGTTACCGAGGGTATTGTTCTTGGCCATCGGGTTTCGAAAGAAGGAATTGAAGTTGATAAGGCGAAGATCAAAATTATCGAAAAATTGCCCCCACCGATGAATGTAAAAGGTATAAGAAGTTTTCTAGGACATATTGGTTTTTACCGACGATTTATAAAAGACTTTTTCTAAGATCACAAAACCACTATGCTCTCTGCTAGAAAACAATAAGGCATTTGTATTTGATGAAGCATGCCTCACACCATTCACGGAGTTAAAAAAAAGGTTGGTTTCAGTACCTATTATTATAGCACCGGATTGGACTTTACCGTTCGAACTAATGTGCGATGCCAGCAACTATGCTGTGTGTGCAGTTCTGGGGCAGAGGAAAAACAAAAAAAATTTGTTCGATCTACTATGCAAGCAAAACGTTATCGGAAGCTCAAGTCAATTATACGACTACGGAAAAAGAGTTGCTAGCAGTTGTCTTTGCTTTTGAAAAATTCCAGCAATAACTTGTCGGGACCAAGGTTATAGTTTACACGGATCACTCGGCTATAAAATATTTAGTCACAAAGAAGGATGCCAAACCAAGATTAATTCGATGGGTCCTTTTACGGCAAGAATTCGATATTGAAATCCGAGATAAAAAGGGTATAGAAAATCAAGTTGCTGACCATTTATCAAGGCTGGAAACTGAAAAAGAATTGAATGACAGCATACCGATCCTAGAGAATTTTCCAGATGAACAATTGTTTCAAGTTTTTGCAGCTCCATGATATGCTGATATAGTGAATTTTTTGGTCAGCAAAATTATTCGTTCGGTCATTCTTATCAACAGAGAAAAAGGTTTTTACATGACGCTCGTAACTATTTCTGGGAGGAGCCATATTTGTTTAAACAGTGTCCGGACCAGATTATAAGAAGGTGTATTCCAGAAGATGAATTTTCATCTGTCCTGCAGCACTGCCATACAGCACCATACGGAGGACACTACGGAGGAATAAGAACAACATCAAAGGTTTTGCAATCAGGTTTGTACTGGCCTACACTATTCAAGGATGCTAATAAATTTGTTAAAACGTGTGATAAGTGCCAGCGGAGTGGGAACATATCAAGAAAACACGAAATTCCACTCACAAATATTTTAGAAGTCGAACTTTTCGATGTTTGGGGAATCGATTTCATGAGGCCATTCCCCTCATCGTTCGGAAATCAATATATTTTATTAGCAGTTGATTACGTCTCCAAATGGGTAGAAGCGGTGCCATTACAGAAAAGTGATGCCAAAAGTGTTACGGGTTTCCTACATCAAAATATTTTCACTTGATTCGGCACTCCAAAAGCAATCATAAGCGATGGTGGAAGTCATTTTTGCAACAGGCAATTTCAGAGCTTATTAGCTAAATATGGGGTAAAGCATAAGGTGACTACAGCTTACCATCCGCAAGCAAATGGACAAGCAGAGGTGTCGAATCGAGAAATTAAAAAGATTCTGGAAAAGGTAGTCAACCCCGGAAGGAAAGATTGGGCATCTAAGCTGCCAGATGCGTTGTGGGCATACCGTACAGCATACAAAATACCAATTGGAGCATCTCCTTTCAGACTGGTTTTCGAAAAGGCATGTCATCTCCCAGTTGAGCTAATTCACAAGGCTCACTGGGCTGTTGCAAAATTAAATTTAGATGCAGATGCTGCTGGAGAGAAAAGGATGCTTCAATTAAATGAGTTGGACGAATTTCGATTAAATGCTTACGAGAATGCTGAAGTCTACAAAGAGAAAGTAAAAAAATGGCACGACAAAAGTATACAGGAGAGAATGTTCAAGATTGGAGAGAAAGTACTTGTTTATGACTCGAGACTAAAACTTTTTCCCGGGAAGCTAAAATCAAGATGGTCAGGACCATTCTTGATATCGAATGTCACGACCTTTGGAGTGATTGAACTTTTCAACGAAGCAACCGGGAAATATTTCAAAGTCAATGCACAAAGAGTAAAACACTTTCTGGAAAATACAGCAGGCGAGGAGCAAAATTCGTCTGTGCTGTTGAACGATGCTGCATAATGCGCTGCAGCGTAGAGTCGGGCCGTCGACTTTAAAACAAGCGCTTAAGGCAACCCTCGGTGATTTTTAATTTTTAAAGCCTATTTTACTGTTGCTGAGTATATTTAGGGTATTAGAGTTAAGTTAGATTTTTTTTTATTTCTTTCCAAATCTCAACCTATTTTCGCTCATATTCTCCCAAGATTTCTTTTCCTATTTGCAGATTTTTCTCCTTCGGCACTGCGACCTTCTTCCTTATAGCCGAGCAGACTGAGCAGGCATGGCTTCGACATCTTCGAGTATTGCAACATCTTCATCAAGGAAGCAGCAAAAGACTGAAATTAGGGTTACAAAAGCGAGTCCAAAGATGACCGAAAAGGGAAACAGAAGGTGCGAGTTCAAACAAAAGAAAGGGAGGTCCGCCCGATTACACCAAAATCGCAGAGAGTTCTGCGACATCGAGTTCGAACTGCTGCTCCCCAGATTCTGACCACGGCTACAGAACCACACCTAGTAGACGACGAATCTAGTGACGAAGAAGAAATACCACTGGTTCGGACAAAAAGGGCAAGGGCAAATTCGAGTCCATCGGAGCCCGCATCACCACAACCCGAGATTGCCGACATTCTACTCGGGATGAAGAAAAATCCCACAAAATTCACGAAGGTTGGGATTTCTGAAAAAACTTACATTAGGCGTCCCAAGGAAACCCCCTACTTAACGCCTATTCAAGAAGAAAATGAAGAACAAACTCCACAGCAGCCACCACAGCACCAGAACATGGAGAATCAGCCACATCCTGCTGCCTCCCAAAATCAGCAAACTTTGGAAAAGGTTAATTCGGCAAAGACAAGTAACACAAATTTATCTTCGGGTACCCCAAAAAGAAGGGTCAAGATGTCTGCAAGAAGGATAAGCAAGTTTGTCACTGAGGAAGCCGAACAAAAATTTGCGCAATTCAATAAAAGGTCGCTTGCTGTGGAAAAAGGTTTTAAACAACTGGATGGTACTTTTTCTCACTTCCCTACATATATTACCAGTGTTATATCTAGTAGGGGATGGGAGAAATTTTGTGCAAAACCTAATGATCCAATTGGAAATTTAGTCCGGGAGTTTTATGCTAATTTTGATGAGAATGACCCAGAATTCGTTACTGTGAGAGGAAAAACAGTAAACTTCATGCCGGATGTCATCCACAAATATTATGAAATCCCGAACATTCGGGACGAATACACAGAATTGTTGGTAGACGATTCAGCATCCTTCCTTCAAGAAGTGCTGCTGCATATTGCTGAACCGGGGACCTCATGGGATATCTCCAAAGCCAGAGCCTACTCCATACCGAGAGTAAGTTTGAATTCAAAAGCAAAGGTATGGTATCATTTCATTAAATATAAATTATCACCATCATCTCATGGTCAGCACGTGATTAAAGAGAGAGCTATACTTTTATACTACTTGATAACCGGAAAAACCATTGATGTTGGCTTAATAATTTTCAATGCTCTCTGTGCAATTGCGATGAAATGCAGCAGTCAACTATTGTTTCCTTCTCTTGTTTCAGATTTATGTTTAGTTGCAGGAGTACAAGTTTCGGATCAGGACGAAAGGGTAAATACAACAAGGTTCATAACCCCGTTAACGAAGTCCCGAATCACTCAAGAAGAGATTGAAAATCTGCCTGCTTCTGCCAAGAAAACTGCTTCGCAGTCTGCCGCTGCATCTTCCGCTACAGCTCACTCCACAGCGCAGAGCCTTCAGCTCATGGAATCCAGACTCAGTATGCTTGAGGTACAACTTCAATGCCTTACTGATAATGTAGATTCCTATTTCTCTTATGCTGCAGCAAGGGACACGACACTGTTCGAAGCCTTAAAGCAAAACCCAAAAAACTCCAAGATTCAATTTGCAGCCTTTCCTAAATTGTTCGGCAGCCCGACAACGCCTCATTCAGATGATGAGGCACATCACTAAAATCAAGGGGAGTAATTTTTTTACTGGTGTTTTAACTGTTTTACTTTTTCCTTGTCGACATTGGGGACAATGTCTGATTTGAGTTTGGGGAGGGTAGTTAAACACTGTAAAAACAAAATGAGGAAAAAGAGTCGGTAAAGAGAATGAGATATTTTTGACTTTGTCTAGGATTTTTGAATTTCAGCAACTTAGTTTATCAAAAACCAAATTGTTTTTAATCTTCCAAGAAACAGGTTAGGATATCCCGACTATTTCTTTCTCACACAATCCTCCTCAAAAGGTATTAATGTTGAGAGCAAGACATTTACGTCGGGTATGTATTATTTGGAAACTCTATCTTAGATGATGAGAAGACAAGTGTAAGCGAGAAAATTTAATGTAAGATTAGGCCAATATTAAAGTTCAATGGTGGAATTTTATAAAAAAAA
>QAOC01023570.1:22758-35467 GCA_003255005.1 Begonia fuchsioides
GATCAGTAGAAGTTGAAGTAGGTGGAGGGGGTGTTCTTGAGATCCTGTAATATTTCCAAAGATAAAGAAAACATGAAACCTAAGAAACGTGAATGTGATTGTGCATTGTTTTAACGACATAGCATACTCATGCATTGCATTTTATAGTTATGCTATTTACTGAGCTTTAGGCTCATAGTTTAGGCTTTGCAATGTAGGGAATGTAATGGAGGAAAGTGAGCAATTGACTGAGCAAGCAGTTAGAACAGAGGGGTGTCCAAATGATACCGTTTATTGAGCAATGACCGACGGGGAGTGATGGATGACACACGCACAAGTCTTTTGTAAAAATGTTTTGAATGTTTTGAGATGTAATTAAATGTATGCCCTTATTTTCGTGTGATGGATTTCAAAGCTTTTGAAATGAATGTATTTTTAAGATAAATGTATTTGATTTTTGAAATACAGACTTCCGCTAAAAGTTTACGTTATGAATGCTTATGTATTTTTTATGAAAGATGTAATTCAAATGTTTGTTTACAAAGTAAGTATGTAAGTTATGTATGTAGTAACGGACCGGTTCTTGGGTCGCCGAAAAGGAAAGTAAAGTAAGTCAAGTAAGAACAGCAAGTAAGCGGCGTCCTGGGAATCGGGTCGTTACAAAAACCCCATGCAAGCATGCAAAAATAAACAAAATAAAACCTAGCCGAGAAACCCTCTCGGGTTCTCCAAATATCCAACGTAAAATTCACATAAAAATTAACCTAAAAATGCGATAAAAATATTTTAATCCATGTAAATGCTGGAGAGTTGAGTCGTGGAACCCTTGATCACTTTTGCATGTGACTCCAACTTGCCATCCAATGGGGTACTTCAATCGGGTTCGGGTTCGGGCTTGATTACGGAGCTCTCGATTTTTGGTTGCAAATCCTCCTTTTCTCCACGCCAATTTATCATGTGTTTTGGCCTTGTTTGATCCTCCAAAGTTGGCTTAGAAATGTATAATTCTTCAATTAATTTTCCTGCAAAATTAACAAACATATTAGAAAAATTCCGAGCTCGGGCTCGGGTGATTGCTCCGCTTGACATGCTAATCTGTGGCATGTCATAAGCTCTAATGCCTAAGCCTTAGGTCCTAAGCCTTAAGCCCTAAGAATAAGCCCTAAGCCCTACGCCTTCAGCCCAAAGCCCAAAGCCCAAGTTTTAAAGTCCAAAGTCGAGTGCTAAAGACCTTTATCCAAACCCTAAGCCAAAGCCCAAAGCTTCAAGCCTAATTCCCAAAGACAAAATCTAATGCCCTAAGTCCTAAGCCCTAAGCCATAAGCTTAAAACTCTAAGCCTAAAGGCCAAGCCCGAAACCCTAGGCCCTTAGCCCTAAGGCCAAGGTCCTACGCTAAAAGGCTTCAGCACTCAGCGTTAATTCGTAAGTACTAAGCCTTAAGGCCTAAGGCCTAAGTCTTAACCCATAAATCATAAGCCCTAAGAGCTAAATCGTATGTTGTAACTCCAAAGGCCCAATGTATGAAGCCCAAAGCATAAAGCCATAAGCTTTGAGCCTTATGGCCGAAGCTCGAAGCCTAAATCCCTATGCCTCAAGGCCTAAGCCCTCAGCCCTAAGCCAAAAGTTGAAAGCCCAAAGCCCTAATAAAAAAGCCATAATCTTAAAGCCTTAACACCAAACCCGTAAGTTATAAGACCTAAGCCCAAAGACAAAAGCCTAAAGCTCACAAACCTACACCCTAAGCCATACGCCCTAACCCTTAAGCTCTAAGCCCTAAGCCCTAGATGTAATACCCAAACTTTTTGAAGGAACAAGATCCTAACATCTTAATATATATGTTTATGTATTAATAGCCTTAAAACTTAAGTTAATACTAATCTAAATTAATTAGTAAAGTTAACCATAGTTAAAGGATATGNTGGATAATAAGGTAATTTTACCGTAAGAACTCCCTAGAAAAGCTGAGAAACCCACGAATTCTTCAGCTCTCTTCCTGATTCTCTCTGGTTTTGTAAGATTAAGTGAGGTTCTTTTGTTGGATTAAAGTTTTGGTGAAGAGTTTTTATGTTTAAAGCAAGTTTAATTCACTCTAGAAGGAAATAGGAGAAAAGTAGAGGAAACAAACGACTCAAGGGTTTCGGTTTCGATCTTCCCTATTCTAAGGTATCAGTTCTAACCCTAAGAGCATGTTTAAATTGATGAATTGATTCAGAATGGTTAATTAAGCATGTTGGTGATGTTTATATCAAGATTATGCAAAAACTTTTGACTTATGTGATTAAATACAAGAAAGGAGAAGTGACTGTGGTGGCTGACGCATTAGCTAGAAGGTACACCTTACTAATTGAACTTAAATCTAGATTTCTTGGATTTGATTGGATAAAAAATGCCTATAAAGATTATTTGGACTTTGGACTTCACTGGGAGAAATGCAAGGGAAATGCCGAAAATGGATTTTACTTACAAGATGGGTTTCTTTTTTGATTTGGAAAGTTGTGCATACCTCGGGGAAACATTCGAGAATCATTAGTGAGGGAAGCTCATTGTGGAGGTTTGGCTTGTCATTTTGGAGAGAAAAAGACCTTGGAAACACTAAAAGAGCATTTCTTTTGAATGAGAATGGCTAAAGATGTGCACAAGGTGGTAGCGACATGCATTATATGTAAGAAGGCCAAAAGTAAGGCTCTCCATCAGGGTCTTTACATGCCATTGCCAGTTCCAAATCATCCTTGGGAAGAAATCTCTATGGACTTCGTACGCGGCCTACCAAGAACAGCTAGGGGAAAAGATTCAATTCTAGTAGTAGTTGACTGATTCTCCAAGATTGTTCATTTTATTCCTTGCTATAAAACAGATGATTCTTCTCATGTTGCTGATCTTATTTTCAAAGAAGTGGTGAGATTGCACGGCATTCCTAAATCAATTGTCTTGGATCGCGACACAAAGTTTCTAAATCATTTTTGGAAGACATTGTGGGGAAAGATTGGTACTAGGATCTTATTTAGTACCTCATTTCATCCTTAAACATATGGCCAAACCGAAGTTGTCAATCAATCTTTGGGAGCATTACTAAGAAGTGTAATTGGCAAAAGGCTTACGAATTGGGACTTACAATTACTCTATGTCGAGTTTGCATACAACCAAAGTGTGCATGGATCTACACAACAGACCCCAGGTAGTATATGGTTTCAATCCTTTAACTCCACTAAATTTAATTCCAATTCCTATCAAACAAGTTGTAAATTTTGATGGAGCAAAGAAGGTTGAACAAGTGAGAGCCTTGCACCAAGAAGTAAGAAGAAAAATCGAGAAGAAGAATAAGTCATATGCACGACAAGCAAACAAAGGCCGCAAGGAGATTATTTTTAAGGAAGGAGATTTAGTTTGGTTAAGGATAGAGTTTTAGCAACGAAGGTCTAAGTTGCTTCCAAGAGCCGATGGTCCATTCAAGGTTTTGGAACGGATTAATAATAATGCTTATAAGATTGAGTTACCTGGTGAGGATAGAGTTTTAGCAACTTTCAATGTGCAAGATCTATCACCTTATGAGGAGTATGATGACAAATATTTGGAGGATACCAACCTTTTGGATTTGAGGACGAATCATCAAACACCTTGGGAGGATGATGTGCCTGAAGGTGCGATTACACGGTCAAGAGCCAAGACTTTAGCTAACAAACTTTTTCAATATGCAGCAAAGTATATGGAGCATAATATGGAGATGAACCCTTCAATTATGGACATGGAGCTTCCTAAGCATGTACTACATTGGGACTTAGCTAAAGAAGTTACTCGAATAAGCCACTCTTGAAGAAGCAACCCCAGAAGTTGAATAATAAATATATGTCTTTAATTAGCATGTTATATTAATATTAGGTAATATTTCATTTGCTGGAGTCATAATAAGATTGCAATGTTTCCAAAAGATATCACTTTGGTGACTTTTGAAACATTGTAACCTTATAAGAGTTGTATCTTTGAAGAGTTGTCTCTCTTCAAAAGTTGTGTCTTTCTTTTATATCAATTTACAGAGTTGTAACTTTGAAGAGTTGTCTCTCTTCAAAGGTTGTCTTTCTTTTATATCTATTTACAGAGTTATAACTTTGAAGAGTTGTCTCTTTTCAAAGGTTGTATCTTTCCTTTAGAGTCACAAATTAATGCCTTTAGGAGTCTAAGTATAGAAGGCAGTGCAATCTGTAATAAATATTGAGTGATTGTTGTTGATTGTGATTTTCACAGATTATTCAATTAGTCAAGTGCATCAACCGTTGATTGTTTATTCCGATCGGTGAGTCATATCCGAGGGTATTCATCATTTGTGTTCTCACAACAAATCTTGGTGAGTCATATCCAAGAATTGTTATTTCATTTGTATTTTCATCTTCATCTACGTTTTATTCATCATTTACATCCTTAATTTCGTGCCCCAAGTAACACAAATCACTCAGTCAACAAAACCTAGTGATATTTCAATTTTTTTGCGCATATTCTTTGGCTTTCATGAAGTTAAGGCGTGCATTTATGCTCAAAGGCTTAAGTCCTTAGCCCTAGGCTCCAAGGCCTAATTCATTAGCCTTAACCCCTAAGCCTTATGCTTGAAGCCCTGAGCCCAAAGCCTTAAACCCTAAGCGCAAAACTCTTAGCCTTCAGCCATAAGGCTTTAAGCCCTAAGCTTTAAGGCTTAATCCCTCAGCCCTAATTCATAAGACTTAAGCCCTAAGACCTAAGCCCTCAGTCGTAAGCTGCCCTAAGCCCTAAGCCTTAAGTCTTAAGCCTTAAAACTTAAGCTCTGAAACTTAAGTCATAAGGCGTAAGTCGTAAACCCTAAGGACTAAGCTCTGAAACCTAAGCCTTAAGCACAAAGCCAAACCCGAATCCCGAAGACAAAGCCCTAAGCCTTGAGCCCTAAGCTCTAAGCTTAAAGCCCAAAGCCCTTGACTCAAAGCCCAAAACTTAAACCTCGAAGTTGAAATCCCTAAGCTTAAAGCCCTAACCCCTAACCCCTAGGCCCTAAAACATAAGCCTTAAGCCCAAAGCCCTAAGGCCTAATCCCAAAGCCCAAAGTTCAACGCCCTAAGCCTAAGCTTTGAGAAGTGCGTGAACAAGGAAAAATGCACCTATCATTTGGCAGATGGCTACCTTTTTAAGGGAGGGCAGATTTGTATCCCCAAGTGTAGCCTCTGAGAATCACTAGTAAAGGAAGCACATGGTGGAGGCCTAGCCGGCCACTTCGGAGAGAAGAAGACTGTAGAAACATTGAAGGACCATTTCTATTCGCCCTATATGATCAAGGACGTGCACAAGTGCATAGAAAGGTGCATTGTGTGTAAAAAGGCTAAGAGCCGAGTCCTACCACAAGGCTTGTATATGCCTTTGCCGGTGCCATCTCAACCATGGGTGGATGTAAGCCTTGATTTTGTTTTGGG
Organism: Begonia fuchsioides; assembly: GCA_003255005.1. Lineage (NCBI taxonomy): Eukaryota > Viridiplantae > Streptophyta > Magnoliopsida > Cucurbitales > Begoniaceae > Begonia > Begonia fuchsioides. Next base: position 28,165 of record QAOC01023570.1, read on the forward strand.
GCTGCCTCGGACTCCTAGGGGAAAGGAAGCCTTTATGGTGATTGTGGACCGCTTCTCCAAGATGGCTCACTTTGTTGCTTGCCGTAAGACCGATGATGCTAATCAAGTGGCCGATCAATTCTTCAAAGAGGTTGTCCGACTTCACGGAGTGCCAACCACCATTGTCTCAGACCGGGACACAAAATTTTTGAGCTCATTTTGGCAAACCCTATGGAGGAGGCTTGGGACAAAATTACTATTTAGCACCTCTTACCATCCCCAAACAGATGGTCAAACGGAGGTTGTTAACTAGACCTTGGGCGTTTTACTTCGGAGCATAGTAGGGAAGCGCCTCTCGGATTGGGATTTGCAATTACCCTATGTGGAATTTGCTTACAATCGAAGTGTGCATAGTGCAACACGAGCCTCCCCATTTGAATTTGTCTATGGCTTCAACCCGTCCACTCCATTGGATTTAATTCCATTGCCGAGCCAAGATTTAGTCAACCGGGAGGGAGCACAAAAATCCAAGCAAGTCCAAGCCATGCATACCAAGGTACAAAGAGCCATAGCCAAGAAAAATGAATCATATGCTAAATATGCCAATCGAGGCCGAAGAGATGTGGAATTCGAGGTGGGAGACCTTGTATGGCTGCACTTGAGGAAGGAGAGATTTCCGAACCAAAGAAAGTCCAAACTACTTCCTAGAGCCGATGGACCGTTTGAAGTGATCGAGAAGATCAACAAAAATGCCTATAAGTTGAAGCTTCCTGGGGACTTTGGAGTATCGGCTTCGTTCAATGTTCAAGACTTATCTCCATATGTGGGAGAGGCAGCCGAGGATGAGGAGGAGCAGCCCCTGGATTTGAGGGCAAATCCTCATTCACCCAGAGGGGATGATGTGCCCGGGAACCGCCATCAATCGGAGGGCGTGACCACCCGAAGCCGGGCAAGGCAATTATCTAACATGTTTGCTAATTTTGCACGAGATTCATCGCCACTAAAGGGGCTCCTAGACATGCCCTCCTCTCTTGATAAAGAACTTCCCAAGCATTGCATACATTGGGAGATTGAAGAGGTGAACTTAGAGTCCGAAGTTCATAGCCTATCTTACCGGGACGACCAAGCCGAGTCACAACCATCTTCGGCCCCAAGTGAAGTGGAGGTCAATTGCACAATATCCACTTTGGGAGAGGAAGCTATCCAAGAAGAGTCCTCCACTAAAGGTTTAAATAACCAAGGACGAACAACCATCAATGAGCCAACCATGGAAGACCGAGAAGTTCCTTGCCACTTGATCACTTGGAGAAGCCAAGACAAAGACCAATCAACAACTCACGTGGAACTCCAAGTTATTCTTAAAGAAGATGATCCATTCATGCAGCAAGGACAAGGACAAGGACAAGTCTAAGGATGGGTGAGCATGGGAGAAGTCCTCGGTTTATTTTTTTTTTTTGAAAACCGGTAGTATAATATCTTGCATGGCTCACGTGAAAACCATGCAAGCTCCTTACTCTTTTTTTTTCTTTTTTGTTGTAAGTTAATTACGTGGCTGCAAGTAGGAGATCCTTAGGAAGCCTTAGGGGATTGGTTTTACCTTCCCTTAGTGACCATCACTCTTGTTGGTGATGAAAGTCAAGGGTGGGCCCCATTTACCATACCTTGTTGTTGGTTTAGCACTTAGGATTATAGGTGATAATCATATGCCTTTTGTAGCTCGTGGGAAGGAGGGTTTTTACCCTTCCTTTCTCAGCATTTACAGATTAGAAAATGTTGAATGTTGAAGCTTGAAGCTCTCCCATTTTCTCTCACGACAAAGCAATTCAAAGGTGAGTAATATCCTTTGATTTTTGGTTTGTAACGGTGTTGGTGTCTTAGCTAGAGTCACTAAGCCTTATTCCAACCTCCCTTCCTCACTTGTTTAGGATCAAAGGTGAGTTTGGAAACCCCCATAGCTCTCATCCCGTTGTTGTTTGCAATTGTGATTGTTTGAGTGTTGTTTGCTGCCCTTGTCATCTACCCGAGTGGTTTTAGTGCAACAAAAGTCCACTCCGTGTCATTTTCTGTTTCCCGTGAACAAAAGCCCTAAAGTTTTGGCTGTGAGTTCCACTTTCCTGTCCTGAAACATCTGTTCTTCTATTTTTATCCACAGGCCCTCCCCATCAAAGTTGTGCATGTGTTTTTCCACTGCCTCCTACCCGAATTCCTGAAATCGGGTAATTCTGTCCATCAATTTTCAATCCCTCATATCTTTTAATCTACCCGTGCCTTTTCCCTCAAACCACTTGCATTTTCTTCCCCTTTCATTGGAGTTAGTTTCTGCCAATTTCCACCTTCCCAGATTGCCTGCATTGGAAGTTGTGCAGAAGTCTTTCCATATCCCCTACATTGTTTTCTTGTTTGTGTCTGTTTTGTCACCCAAAAGTATCCCCGTGCCATTTTAATATTCCCACGTGCATTGCCCTGAAAATGTGCCCAAACTTAGTCGACTACCTAAAGACTAAGTCTTCCAATTTCTAGTCCAAGTCCCTATATGAATTTGGAGTTCTCCTTGCTCCAATCCTCTGTTACTGCCTAACCTCTCTCTCTCGGCAGATTGTTGCCAACTTCTCTCTTCCCGACACCTCCGCATCTTGGAGCGTGTCATCTTCCTTCCATCAATATTTTTTGTTTGGTTTTAGTTCTTTCCGCGGGCAGATTTCCGGCCACCACCAAAAACGCTGTTACTGTTCCATTGATTTCCAACCGGTCCATCCGCGAGAATTCTCTCATTTTTGGATGATTGTTTTTCAACCTACTCCCAAAGTTCCTCTCAAAATTTCAGCCCAAAAACTCATCCGCATCATTGAGATATCGCCGTCCAAATTCCAGTCCTCGCCCTTCCTAAAATCTAAACCCCCTCCATTCTGTGTCCTTTGCTATCATAGCCATAAATCCCTCCCCACCTTCCTCTTTACCTCTGTTTTTGTGTGATTTTAAGTTTGAAGCATGACCACAAGGAGTGATTCCCATTACAAACCAAACCGGGATCCGATTGATCCTAGTCGCCTGGTTAGTCCATCTCATCCACATCTGAATCCAAATCTTCCAAAATTTAGGCTTCAAGGACAAATTGATGAGTTCAATAAAAGATTTGATACGGTGTTACAAAAGTTGGAGCACATATCTCCTTCTTTGAGGACTACTCTGAACCAACCACCAAGGAGAAGACCGAATCACGGCTCGAGAAGATCTTGAGAGTTTAAGTCCGAAGAGTCGGATGATGAAGAATATGGTTTGCATGATCTCAACTCGAGAGATGATGATATGAGGCATATTAAGGTATCCATTCCTCCTTTCAATGGATCTTGCAATGGTGATTTTTTTATTGATTGCATGGAGAAAGTTGACAAAATCTTTGAATACTATCATTATTCCGAGAAGTTTAAATTACAACTTGTTTCATTGGAACTTACGAGATATGCAAGTCTATGGTGGGATAATTTGAAAATTCAGAGAAGACGTGATGGTGAAGAGAGTATTAATAGTTGGAAAATGACGAAATCAATTATGAGAAGAAGATTTATACCGGCTCATTACAAACAAGAGCTATTTCTTCAATTACAATCTTTTAAGCAAGAATCTCTCTCGATGGAAGAATATCTTACCAAATTTGAGACTCTCTGATGTGCCACGGATGGCACCACTCGATTGATGAAGTAAACTATTTTTCTAATGAGTTTGTTAATTTTGCAGGAGGCTCTTTTCATAAAAGGCTTATCAAGAAGCCAAATATGAAGGGGAAAACATGCTTCATTTTTTACAACTCTTTTACATCTGTGGCATGGAAGGGTGATCCAAACCACCTAGGTGATGATAGCACCACTTTTGGTTTCGGCCCAGGATGACCTCCGGGACTTGTCCGGCTGTTTTGAACACCTTCCGGACCTGATTTGGCCAAGCATGCTTCTACAAATATGTGTCCAACATCCTAAGGTTTCCAGAATGTGGCGGAGTATAAAATTTGGACAATAATTGCCCAGCCAACGAATGCCATTACAGAGGCATCCAGAAGATGGAGCGGCCCGGGAGCATCCAACCCATGGTGGCCGATCCATGGCCATGTTTGGCCCCAACGGAAAGGAAGGCTCAATTACATCATTGTCCACCATTGGAGCAGCAGCTAGCAGCCCAAGGAAGTGCCCAACCCTTGGTCCAAGAAGGATGCAAATGATCAACACCGATTGGCCTTGGGCTATCCAACAATTGATGGACCGAACCTTGCCTAAAGCCTCATCCACNCCCGAGTGCATCTTGTGTCCCAAAAGTTTCATCCGTGTCATTTTCTGTTTCCCTTGTGCTAAAGTCCTCAATTTTTGGCTGTGAGTTCCTCATACGTGTCTTGAGATACTTTGCCATTCACTTCATTCTCAGTTCCTTCCAATTAAACGATGTGCATGCTTGTTTCTCCTACCTTACTCCCGAACTCCTGAAATTGAGCATTTCTGTCGACCAAATTTCCTCCTGTGATAACTTGCAAACTACCCGTGCTTTTCTCCATTAAACCTAGCCAATTTCTTCCCCTTTCTTGGAGGAAGGTTTCTGCCAAGTTTCTCCTTCTCAGGTCTTCAGTATTGGGAGTTGTGCAGAGCTTAACCTCCACCTACTTCACTGCCAAAACGTTGTGTTGTCTGTTTGTGTTTCTGAAAAGGAACCCGTGCCATTTTAAAATCCTCACTTGGTTTTGGTCTGAAATTTGGGCTAGTTGGAGTTTAATATTTAATCTCAAAATCCCCTAAGTCTTGGACTTATAGCCCGTATGGAATTGAAGTTGTGACAGAGCCAAAACCCTCCCTTGTTCTGGATTTTCTTCTCGGGTAAGCCTTTGGCCTTTGGCTGTTTGTGCTTTCTCCTTTTCCCGACCCCTCCGCATCTTGGAGCATGTCATTTGGTATCAGAGCCAAAGATCCCTTCCCACGCAATTCCTTTTCATTTGATTTGTTTCAGGTTGCACAATAGGTTGATGGGATATCGTAAACTAACCCGTGATGCAACCCGAGGTGCTTATTGTTCTAATGTGACCCCTCCAACGACCACCATTCCAACATGCTCCGAGTCAAGCCTCCAAAGTCAGCTTGAAAACATCAACCAGAGGCTAGACCTTGCCCTACTACGTTTGGATAGAGCCACAACACGAAGAGAGTCACCCATAATCCCGGCTTCAAAGAGATGGTCTGTTGATATCAAAAGAAAAGCTTGGTTGCAAGAACCCGAAGCTTCCAATGGATTTAATGGCCACTATAACCGGCCTTGTTATGAAAATGGAAGGATGCACATAAAGGTAAATATTCCTTCCTTCAATGGATCAAATAGTATTGATGAATATTTGGATTGGCTTGAAATAGTGGATAGAGTTTTTGATTGTGGAGACTATTCGGAAAAGGGAAAATTTCGGATAGCCACCAAGAGTTTTGTATCCTATGCTTATGAATGGTGGCAAGATCTAATAGAAAGGAGAAGGAGGAAAGGAGAAGAAGAAATATGTACGTGGAAAGCTTTGAAAAAGCTAATGAAAAAAGAGTTTGACCCGCAAGGCACAAACTCTTACTCACGGTTTGTTTCAAACCTTTCTAATCCATTTTTAATTCCTTATTCCCAAGTTTCCCCTTAAGTTATGATAGGACATGAAGAGCATCACCCAAACCGTGGCCATGAAGAGCCCTTAGAAAGAGAGGAAGAAATCATCAATCCTCTTGAAGGGGCGTTATTTGAGTTGGATTGCAACATGGAAGATGAAAACCAATATGGAGACTCCGAAATCACTTTTGAGGTAACCGACACCATTAATACTTCCATTGAGGACCTTGCTGTTTTTAAGTGTTCCAAAGGGCATATCCTAGAATTTGAGGAAAATGTTGGAGGCTTGGTGGAAAGGAAACCCGAGGAGGAAGAAAATGCCATCGGTTTTGAGAAGATGCACACCTCCTTGGAGCCCATGAGTTTTGGCCTTGTCTTGGAGCATTTCCAAGAGCCTAACAAAGAAGTTATGAGCAAGGAAACCTCCATGGCAGCAAGTGAAGAAGATGGTATGAACATCAAAGTTATTTTTACTCATGAAGGAGCCTCCTTGGAATTGAAGCCACACATGGCCGAATGTACTAATGATCTTATCCAAGAGTCCAAGGAGAAACATTTGGTAGTTGATGAACCAATCTTGGCAGCACCCCCTCGTGTATGTAAGGGAGTCAAGAAGGGGATTGAAGAGCTCCTTGTGGCCACCCATCATTGCAAAATGATCCAAGAGATTGAAGAGGCCAAACCGCACAAGGTTGTGGCCGAAAGGTATGACCTACCTAAACACTTAAGTGCTAATTCTCTTGGAAATTGTTTGGTTTCTAGAACATGCTTGAATGGTGTTTATATTGAACTAATGGGTGCAAACAAATCATTGATCAACGATCACAATATATTGTTGCCTATTAATGTGGTTGTTATTATGGAACATGGTTTAGATATTTCTATGTGGAATCATAAATATTGGCTTGTTGCATTTCAAGAGGACGAGAATTTAGAAAAGTTGTGGGGCCAACTTAAGAAAGGTATTTTGGGAGAGAGCTATTTCAATGGTCTAATCTCATGGTGCACCAAAGACCATAGCTCCATTAAGGCCCCTAGTGTCCATTGTCCCAAGGAGAAGATAATTATCAAATGGAACCCAAGAGATCAAGCAAAACATGATGAGGTCACGGGAACAAGGTGCAAAACTAAGGGGTTGCAACAAAAGTTCAAGCCAACCACCCGAGAGAAAAATTTTTCCTATGATAAACTTATGTGCCGGGCACAAAGGAGGACCAAGTTAAAAGAAGGAGACTTGGTATGGCTCAACTTACAAAAGGAAAGGTTCTTCAAGCAACAAAGGTCGATATTTAAGCCATGGACCGAGGGACCTTTCATGATAACGGCAAGAGTTGGACTTAATGCCTATCGACTCAAGTTACCCGGGATGTATAAAGTGTCGACTACCTTCCATGACCGAACCCTATTGCCTTTGATGAAGATGGCATGGAAGAGGAAGAGATGGAAGCCAATTTGGATTTGAGGACAAATCCTTTCCAACCTCGGGTGGATGATGTGCCACGGATGGCACCACTCGATTGATGAAGTAAACTATTTTTCTAATGAGTTTGTTAATTTTGCAGGAGGCTCCTTTCATAAAAGGCTTATCAAGAAGCCAATTATGAAGGGGAAAACATGCTTCATTTTTGACAACTCTTTTGCATCCGTGGCATGGAAGGGTGATCCAAACCACCTAGGTGATGATAGCACCACTTTTGGTTTCGGCCCA
>QAOC01023573.1:5153-33712 GCA_003255005.1 Begonia fuchsioides
ATGGCCTGAAATTTCTGTTCTTTCCTTTTACCAAAACCCTTCGCCCATCAAAAGTTGTACTTACAACTTCCCCCTCATTCTGCCCGAGTTCCCGAAATCAAACAGTTTATGTCCATCCATTTTCCAACTTACATATCTCCTAACCTACCGTGTCTTTTTTCATCAAACCACTTGCATTTTCTTTTCCTTTCATTTAAGTTGTTTTCTGCCAATTTTTACATTCCCAGGTTGCCTGCATTTGAAGTTGTGCAGAAATCTTTACCCCTCCACGTCACTGATTTCTGTTTTGTGTCTGTTTGTACACTCAAAAGTATTCCGGTGCCATTTTAAGTCCTCACGTGTTTTCAAGCTGTAAATTTGGCCCAGCTTAGTCCACTTCCTAAAGTTTCATTTGGCTGAGTTTATTTGACTTAATCTTGTATGCATTTGGAACATTAACCGTTACACCTCACTGTTTCTGTCTTGGACTTTCTCCTTGGCAGATTACCCTTGTGTCTTCTTTCTCCCAACACTTCTCATAACCCCGAGCGTGTCACCAGAGGGGTTAGTAGATCTTGTGCCAAAATATATATTTGTACAACAATTCCATGTACAATTTTCCATGTACTATTTTCATCAAGCGATGCCCACCATAAGATAAGGCCATAACTAATGAGTTATGGCAATCCAAGAAACACACTAGCTTTAGGTCACTAGCTTCAGGTCGGGAAGGAAGAGAAGTATTCGGATTTTTTACAAACATTCTCAGAAAGGAAGGATAATTATTATTCTTGACAAATGGATGCTCAACAAATGACTCATAGTAGCAGACTGGACGCTCATTGTCCATACATTTCAGTAGATCATTGATTTTACGGGAATTGAGTGTTATGTGTTTTCCATACACATAACTTGTTACTTGAAGGGGTTGTACAAAATATGAGAAACGTGCAAAGAATAGTCTAATTGCATTTTCAAAATATGGACCGGGAAATTGAAACAGAGTGGTTAATCCTATACGATTTAGCAAATTGTAGTTGTCTAATCCACTAAGATAGTGTTCTTCAAAAACACGACTAGGAATGATCGATTTACAATGAAATTTGGACTGATAAGCATTTTTAGACTTCATGTATGCAAACAAATATTTATCAAACACTTCGATTGTGGTCAGTATGTCACTATTTAAAGTCACTTTCTGCCTTTTGTTTTTAGAGCAGGAATTGGATGAAGAAGCCATGATTTTAAATTTTGAACAATTTAGATAGCAATTATTCAATTAGGAGAGAGTAGAGACTAGAGATATCAGATATGAATACGACAGGAAGATCTTAGAGCTCTAGAAGAGAAAACAGATAAACTGAGCAATTACCAAAAATTGAAGTGCCGCTGAGGGAGGAAGATCTCAGTCTCACTCTCAAAGTCGAGAACGACGAGAAGTTTTATTTGAGATTAGGGTTTGGGTTTTCGTGTTCCGTCTCTATTTTGTAACTTTAAAAGCAACGCAGTCGACACCTTACATACGCGGTCGACACCTTGAATTTGCGGTCGACAGTTTACAAAAGGCAGTCGACACCTTTTATTTGCGGTCGACACTTCCCACATTCCTACCACCGGTCTCGTCAGGCTCACGAGTCCATCGAGCCCAGGCTCGACGGGCTCGTGAGCCTGAAAAAATGAGCTCAGCTCAGCCCGCCTTTCACGAGCAGGCTAAGCCCGCTCAGCTACAGTAACAGTCCGAGCCTCGGTTCAGACCGTTACTGTAGCGGTCTAAGCGGGCGGGCTGCTCGCCAACCCGCCCATTTGCCACATCTACTTCTAGCCTCTAGTTGTGCTGCGGGTTTTCCTAGCAAGCATTGCTTTGAAGAAGTGCTTCCATTGGCAGGAGGGGAGTGGCTAAAGAGAGCTCCAGAATTTTTGCTATGGATGGTGAAGCTAAGTAGCTTGCAAGTGGACCCGGCTGGACATCTTCAGCCCTCTTCTTTGCTTTGGACTTTTTTGGCTTTGCTGGCCCGTTGACCTCTTGTGCTAACTCATTTGGGTTGTCACCCTTTGCCATTTCATAGGCCCAGATTTGGGCTGAGGCAGAGATGACCACGAAAGTTGAAATTCTCTGTTGAGTTGGGTTAGGAGATGCTCTCTTTGGGCAAATTTGGCGATTTTGAGAGTCTTCTCTCGGTTTGCTGATTTTGGCTTTAAGGTGCCCGATTACTTGAGACACTTGCTACTTTTCTTCAAGTATTCTGCTTCTCGGTTCCAACCTGCAGATTGCTGAAGATTAGTTTGAGGTTTTCTTCTCTAAGAAAGGATTCCTTTACTGAAGATCTCAGTCTCACTCTCAAATTCGAGAACGACGAGAAGTTTTATTTGAGATTAGGGTTTGGGTTTTCGTGTTCCTTTCCCAGCGACGGGGAAGGCAGCCACCAGAGTTAAGCCTCGGTAATTGTAAACTCTGCTTTTCAAAAACTCTGGAACTCTGCTTTTCCTAGTCTGAAAATGTTTCAGTTGCCTTTTCAGTTTCAGACTCCAGTTTTTGTCAAGTAATTTTCAGTTTGGTCTCTGGTTCTTGAGGAAAATGAACTCACATGGGCCATTGCATGCTTGAAGTCTCGCTCGGTTTTTAATTTCATGTTCTGGGTTTTACGTAGGATTTCGGGTCAAATTGTTCAATTGAACTCTCTTAAATCGAACCCTGTTTTCTTCTCGAGATGTGAAATTTACAAGGTAAGCCGCCTTTTCAACCCATGGTTTTCTCTAAGAAAAAATAATCATCCCAAATCTTCTGTTGCTGCCATTTGGGAACCNTCAAAAGTATTCCCGTGCCATTTTAAGTCCTCACGTGTTTTCAAGCTGTAAATTTGGCCCAGCTTAGTCCACTTCCTAAAGTTTCATTTGGCTGAGTTTATTTGACTTAATCTTGTATGCATTTGGAACATTAACCGTTACACCTCACTGTTTCTGTCTTGGACTTTCTCCTTGGCAGATTACCCTTGTGTCTTCTTTCTCCCGACACTTCTCATAACCCCGAGCGTGTCACCAGAGGGGTTAGTAGATCTTGTGCCAAAATATATATTCGTACAACAATTCCATGTACAATTTTCCATGTACTATTTTCATCAAGTGATGCCCACCATAAGATAAGGCCATAACTAATGAGTTATGGCAATCCAAGAAACACACTAGCTTTAGGTCACTAGCTTCAGGTTGGGAAGGAAGAGAAGTATTCGGATTTTTTACAAAAATTCTCAGAAAGGAAGGATAATTATTATTCTTGACAAATGGATGCTCAACAAATGACTCATAGTAGCAGACTGGACGCTCATTGTCCATACATTTCAGTAGATCATTGATTTTACGGGAATTGAGTGTTATGTGTTTTCCATACACATAACTTGTTACTTGAAGGGGTTGTACAAAATATGAGAAACGTGCAAAGAATAGTCTAATTGCATTTTCAAAATATGGACCGGGAAATTGAAACAGAGTGGTTAATCCTATACGATTTAGCAAATTGTAGTTGTCTAATCCAGTAAGATAGTGTTCTTCAAAAACACGAATAGGAATGATCGACTTACATTGAAATTTGGACTGATAAGCATTTTTAGACTTCATGTTTGCAAACAAATATTTATCAAACACTTCGATTGTGGTCAGTATGTCACTATTTAAAGTCACTTTCTGCCTTTTGTTTTTAGAGCAGGAATTGGATGAAGAAGCCATGATTTTAAATTTTGAACAATTTAGATAGCAATTATTCAATTAGGAGAGAGTAGAGACTAGAGATATCAGATATGAATACGACAGGAAGATCTTAGAGCTCTAGAAGAGAAAACAGATAAACTGAGCAATTACCAAAAATTGAAGTGCCGCTGAGGGAGGAAGATCTCAGTCTCACTCTCAAAGTCGAGAACGACGAGAAGTTTTATTTGAGATTAGGGTTTGGGTTTTCGTGTTCCGTCTCTATTTTGTAACTTTAAAAGCAACGCAGTCGACACCTTACATACGCGGTTGACACCTTGAATTTGCGGTCGACAATTTGCAAAAGGCAGTCGACACCTTTTATTTGCGGTCGACACTTCCCACATTCCTACCACCGGTCTCGTCAGGCTCACGAGTCGGGCTCGTCAGGCTCATCGAGCCCAGGCTCGGCGGGCTCGTGAGCCTGAAAAAATGAGCTCGGCTCAGCCCGCCTTTCACGAGCAGGCTAAGCCCGCTCAGCTACAGTAACGGTCCGAGCCTCGGTTCAGACCATTACTGTAGCGGTCTAAGCGGGCGGGCTGCTCGCCAACCCGCCCATTTGCCACATCTACTTCTAGCCTCTAGTTGTGCTGCCTAGCAAGCATTGCTTTGAAGAAGTGCTTCCATTGGCAGGAGGGGAGTGGCTAAAGAGAGCTCCAGAATTTTTGCTATGGATGGTGAAGCTAAGTAGCTTGCAAGTGGACCCGGCTGGACATCTTCAGCCCTCTTCTTTGCTTTGGACTTTTTTGGCTTTGCTGGCCCGTTGACCTCTTGTGCCGACTCATTTGGGTTGTCACCCTTTGCCATTTCATAGGCCCAGATTTGGGCTGAGGCAGAGATGACCACGAAAGTTGAAATTCTCAGTTGAGTCAGGTTAGGAGATGCTCTCTTTGGGCAAATTTGGCAAATTTGGGAGTCTTCTCTTGGCTTTGCTGATTTTGGCTTTAAGGTGCCCGATTACTTGAGACACTTACTACTTTTCTTCAAGTATTCTGCTTCTCGGTTCCAACCTGCAGATTGCTCAAGATTAGTTTGAGGTTTTCTTCTCTAAGAAAGGATTCCTTTGTTAGTTAACTTGGTATTTCGTTTGTTGTTTCGAGAATATAGCTACTCTTTAAAGGGTTTCTTTGTACAATGTTGTTTTCGCCTGCAATATCTTGATTTACAAGTGAAAATGGCTAGAGGTTTCTTGGTTTTCTTCTTCCTTTTTCCCATCCGATTTGCTGGTTTTCCCAGCGACGGGGAAGGCAGCCACCAGAGTTAAGCCTCAGTAATTGTAAACTCTGCTTTTCAAAAACTCTGGAACTCTGCTTTTCCTGGTCTGAAAATGTTTCAGTTGACTTTTCAGTTTCAGACTCTAGTTTTTGTCAAGTAATTTTCAGTTTGGTCTCTGGTTCTTGAGGAAAATGAACTCACATGTGCGCCATTGCATGCTTGAAGTCTCGCTCGATTTTTAATTTCATGTTCTGGGTTTTACGTAGGATTTCGGGTCAAATTGTTCAATTGAACTCTCTTAAATCGAACCTTGTTTTCTTCTCGAGTTGTGAAATTTACAAGGTAAGCCGCCTTTTCAACCCATGGTTTTCTCTAAGAAAAAATAATCATCCCAAATCTTCTGTTGCTGCCATTTGGGAACCAGTGGATTGCCAAAAATCTCAGTTTTGGGCTCTGTTTCGTTGTATGCCTTACAAAGGCATTGGAAGTCCCCGAATCGGGGTTGTAAGTACCCGATCGTCGACTTTTCATAAAACGGGGACTTCGAACCTCAATTCGGGGACCATTCGGAGTAGAACAGGTCCCCGAATCAGGATTAGAAGTCCCCGTTTGTCGCTTTTTCATGAAACGGGGACTTCGAACCCGATTTGGGGACCTTCAGATTCAAACGGGGACCCCGAATCGGGGTTGAAAGATAAAAAAACACAAGATTTTTTAATTACTGGTCAACATAATCTAACTAAAATAATAAATTACCGATTGAAAGTGCAGTACTTCTGATCGGCTGCCGGTATATCAACGATTACCGGAGATAGCAATTAATGTGAAGTGATTGGGCGGCAAGGTAAAAATAAACGTAATATTGTGTCGGGGTTATTATATGAAATAGCCAACAACGTCAAAATCAATTTAACATATGTTGAATTAGGTGTAATTTACATGTAAGCGACACGTCAGGGTGTAAAATAAGGATGTATGCTAAGGGAGTAAACTTAGACTTTCTTCTAAAGACCAGTCTTCTTCTAACCGAGACAATCTGGTTGGGACTTCTCATTCTCCGGCTGTGCCTCTGGATAAGACGGCGGATAGTGAGTCAAAAATTTTGGCTCAAAGGGATGTTTTAGATGCTTAGCAGCTAAGGGGGCGTCTATCCTCTTTGCCCTTCTCGTGTTGCATCTCAGGAAGATTTAAGTAAAGGCCTCTCGGAGGATGGCTGTCGTAGTAAAGCCAACCACTCTGCTAATCCCAAGCCCGTTGTCCAGCATGGATTGATCCTTCCCTTGCATTCAGCAAAAGCAAAGGAATCAGGTTCCTACACTGATATGGTCAAAAACAACAGGAATATAGTTAATGGGTTTAAGCTTTCACGAGCCAAAGTTGATGAAGATGAAATTCAGATGTTGCCCTCTGAAATTATGGATGTTAAAAAATCTTTCGGGCATGCTCTCGTCGGTTACTTCCCGAGTAGGCATCCCGTGAAAGAGGGACTAAAAAAGCTCGTGATGGCTAGAATCCGCCAACAAAGGTAATTTCGAATATCCATGGTTGGATTATCTTTGTCTTCTAATCAAAATCTAGTCGTAAGAAGGTGCTTATGCAAGGCCCTTATTCGATCTATGGCAAATGCCTATTATTAAAAGAGATGAAAAGGAAGTGTTCACTTATGGTGATGAGGAGATAAAGATAGTTCCGATTTGGGTTACCTTTCCAAAACTCCCCATAGAATGTTGGAGTGTGCTAATTTTGAGCAAGATTGGCACAAAAATTGAAAACTCAGTAAACCAAAACACTCGAAAGAGTTGCTTATGCTCGGAATGTTGATCGAGGTTGATGTTTCCGTTGATCTCTTAAGAGAAATTAAGCTAAGGGATCTCAAGGGAAACCTTATAATTCAGCAGATTGTCTACGAAATGGAGCCATCATATTGCTCATCTTGCAAGACAATTGGTCACAGTGTGAATGATTGTAAAGTCGAGTCTGCCAAAGCCATTCCCCTGAATGTTGAAACGGTAATGATGACCTCACAAGGCAAAGCTTTGTGCAAAGCTTCGGTTGAGCCTTCTAAAGCAGGAGCGATGACCTCACAAGCCATTCCCCTTGTACCAATTCTATCACAACTCGACCATGGAGCTAATCTCATAAAAGCACGTCTCTTTTTCTTTGAAAAAAGGAAAGAGAAGAAGGAAAAAAAAGAGGGAAAATTTTAGAAATAGAAATCAAGACAGAACACAATCGTCAATCACAATCAGTAGGACACATGCTACCAGTCATGGTCACGTATTCTTGGAAAGTAATCCTTTCACAATAGTACGATTTGGTTTATTATCTATATTCTACTTTCTAGGAGTATACATGTCATTTCCTAATTCATATCATAATTAAATTATTACTAATAAATAAAAGAAAAAAATATTATTCAACACTTAAATAAGATTAAAATGTAGAATTAAAAAATAAATAAAATGTCTTTCATGATAACGAAGATATACTAAAATAGAAATTTTAGAAGCTCAGTTATAATTTGTAACTAAAGATCAAGTAACGATTGATATAATTAAAATGATGACTAAAAAAATAAATTATTAAAAAAATAGAATGATAAGTTAAACATAAAATTATACTAAGTTATGGTCCTTCAAAATTTGTATTTGATATAAATATGTTTTTTCTTCTAAAAAAGCATTCAAGACTGAGGTTAAGACATCTTTTGGATAGTTATATCAATATGATTGTGTTCAAGTATTGCATGTGACGATTTAATCAATTTGGTGCTCGAAATTTAATTATGATAAAATGACACGGAATGGAGGGGGTTTATATTTAGGAAGTGGGAGAATCGGGTTAGGTTAAATGGAAAACAATATTTTGATAATTCCAGAATCGGGACAAGAATTGGGACGGCTATAACTCGACGATGAGATGTAGTTTATGGCTGAAATTTTGAGTGGAATTCTGGGAAAAAGATAGGTGATATTCCTCCAAAAATTAAGGAAATCACGTGGATGGATTGGTTGGAATGTAATGGAACAGTAACGGCATTTTTTGTGGTGGCTAGAAATCTGCCAGCGGAAAGAACTAAAAACAAACGAAAAATATTGATGGAAGGAAGAGCTTGTGACCTTCAACCTCACCCTAAAGTCCTTGAAGAAGGCTGGAGTATTGAAGCACCATGAAATCTCCAGCTCGGAGGGAGGATTCCTTTGAGATAACCTATGGTGGCCAGAGGTGCGTCGGCTGCCGGTTTGAAGTTGGAAATGCCCGTGAGAGGGAGATGCTCAAAGCAACTTTAATTCAAATTCCAAATTGAAAATTACAAGNTACGTACAGGGTTAGCGTTTTTGGAGATTCGGTTGACTGTTGTTACGAATCTGAGTTAATGTCCTTCATAAGAGTTATAGTAGACAATTAGCGTAATCTATAGCCATTAGAATCACTCGATTCAGAGTTATGTAGGAAATGTTATGGATGTCGTAAGTTGGTAGATGGAAACTGGGAGTGCACCGGTCGACACATTATCGACCGGTCGACACAAAATAACTCTCTGTAAATGATTCGGTCGACCGCATGAATAAACGGTCGACACATTATGCTAAGTTAGGTCGACACCTATAGGTTATGTCGACCGATTCTTGAGTTCCAGAAATGTATGCCCTTTGTTTTGTCGACGTAAGTCAACATGCTTTGGTTTTCTGAATTGGATGTCTTCTAAGAAGTTATAGTAGACTCCCTAAGGAACAATTTGACACCTTAATCATTAGGAATGGATCAATATAGAGGAAGTTATAGATGTTTAAATTCGGAACAGAAAGTTAAGACTTTATGCAAATTCTGATCCGTATATGATTTATAGGTTTAAGCCATCGATTGGATTAAAAAGGGGACTCAAGTGGGTCGACTAAACCTAGCGGCTAAGGTAAGTTAGCATTAAGATTATTTGGCCCTTAAGTGGGACTACATTGCAAAGATTAGAATGATTGTTTGATGTGTGCTGCATGTTTGTTGCATGATATATTTGGTGATGTATGCTTAATTTCATGTTATGTAATGTGATTTAAGAGATGTTTTCATGTTCATATGGTCATGCATCATAGTTTTACAAAATCTCTACGAACTATTTTCATGCATGGTTTTACAACGTAGTTGGAGGTAAACGAGATATGATTGGTGGTATGGGACGCCAATTATGTTTTGTCTCCGATGAATTAAGAACTTGAATATCAGAACAATAAAGTAAAGTAAATGGTTATTACAGGCCTGAGCACCTCAAGTAGTAAAGTAGTGAGCTCACGATCAGTAGAAGTTGAAGTAGGTGGAGGGGGTGTTCTTGAGATCCTGTAATATTTCCAAAGATAAAGAAAATATGAAACCTAATAAACGTGAATGAAATGTGCATTGTTTTATCAACAGCATAGCATACTCATGGATTGCATTTTATAGTTATGTTATTTACTGAGCTTTAGGCTCATAGTTTAGGCTTTGCAATGTAGGGAATATAATGGAGGAAAGTGAGCAAATGACTGAGCAAAAAGTTAGAACAGAGAGGTGTTCAAATGATACCGTTTATTGAGCAATGACCGACGGGGAGTGATGTATGACACACACAAGTTGTTTTGTAAAAATGTTTTGAATGTTTTGAGATATAATTAAGAAGTGTACCCTTATTTTGGTGTGATGGATTATTAATATTTTGAAAATGAATGTATTTTAAGTTGAAGTAATTGTCCTCCGCTGCAGTTTTGAGTTATTCAATGCTTATGTATTTTATTTAAAGGTGGAATTCAAATGTATGTTTTTATTATTCGACGGTTTTCCTTCTAAACTGTCTTATAAGCTAAAGATAGTTTTCAGAAATTTAAAGTAACGAGTTTTCCACAAAAGTAATGTAAGTAAGTAAGTAAGATTAGTAACCGACCGGTTCTCGGGCTGCCGCGAGTAAGTAAGTGAAGTAAAGTAAAGTAAGGTAAAGTAAGTAAGCAAGTAAGGTAAAGCAGAAAGCGGCGTCTCGGGAAATCGGGTCATTACAGTGGAGTATTGAAGCACCAAGAAATCTCCAGCTCGGAAGGAGGATTCCTTTGAGATAACCTACGGTGGCAAGAGGTGCACCGGCTGCCGGTTTGAAGTTGGAAATGCCCGTGAGAGGCAGATGCTCAAAGCAACTTTAATTTAAATTCCAAATTGAAAATTACAAGCAAGCATTGAGGGAGGTTTTATCAGCTGAAAAGAGAGGAAAAAAGGAGGGAAAATTATGAGCCAAATTCATGCAACATGCATGCTGAAAATGAAAATAAAGGAGGGAAAATTGGACCAATGAGAATGTAAGAATGTGATGGCCACGTATCTTGCACGTGAATTAAATGGAAAAGGATAATCCGATAATTCCAGAATCGGGACTGGAATTGGGACGGCTATAACTCGACGATGAGATCGAGTTTATCGCTGCAATTTTGAGTGAAACTCTGAAAAGAGGATGGGTGATAGTCCTCCAAAAATTAAGGAAATCACGTGGATGGATCGGTTGGAAATCAATGGAACAGTAACGGCATTTTTGGTGGTGGCCGGAAATTTGCCGGCGGAAAGAACTAAAAACAAACGAAAAATATTGATGGAAGGAAGAGCTTGTGACCTTCAACCTCACCCTAAAGTCCTTGAAGAAGGCTGGAGTATTGAAGCACCATGAAATCTCCAGCTCGGAGGGAGGATTCCTTTGAGATAACCTACGGTGGCCAGAGGTGCGTCGGCTGCCGGTTTGAAGTTGGAAATGCCCGTGAGAGGGAGATGCTCAAAGCAACTTTAATTTAAATTCCAAATTGAAAATTACAAGCAAGGATTGGTGGAGGTTTTATCAGCTGAAAAGAGAGGAAAAAAGGAGGGAAAATTATGAGCCAAA
Organism: Begonia fuchsioides; assembly: GCA_003255005.1. Classification (NCBI taxonomy): domain Eukaryota; kingdom Viridiplantae; phylum Streptophyta; class Magnoliopsida; order Cucurbitales; family Begoniaceae; genus Begonia; species Begonia fuchsioides. The sequence goes on from QAOC01023573.1 coordinate 15,973, forward strand.
GTCATGCAACATGCATGGTGAAAATGAAAATAAAGGAGGGAAAATTGGACCAATGAGAATGCAAGAATGTGATGGCCACGTGATCTTGCACCCCTTCAGCCAATTTTCCCTTCTTTCTTGGGCCAAAATACCCTTCTTTCAGCCAAGAATCCCTCATGCAAAAGCATGCAAAATAACTAAAATGTATCTAGCCGAAAAACCCTCTCGGGTTCTCCTAAAATGTAACGTAAAAATGAACGTAAATTTATACTAAAAATTGAAATAAAATTCCTTCACTCCATTGAAGTGTTGATGAGTTGAGTCGTGGGACATTTGGTCACGTTTGCATGTGATTTTAACTCACCATGCAACGTGAACTTCAATCGGGTTCATGTGCGGGCTTGATTCCAGGAGGCTCGATTCTTGGTTGTAAGTCCACCTTTTCTTCATGCCAATTAATCACGTGTTTTGGCCTTGTTTGATCCTCTAAAGTTGGCTTAGAAATGTATTGTTCATCAATTAATTTTCCTGCCAAATTAACAAATATGTTAGAAAATTTCAAGCTCGGGCTCGGGTGATTGCTCTATTCGGTATGCTAATCTGTGACATGTCATAAAATGTGATAGAAATGTGAAAAAAAGCGGAAACTTGTTACTTGTTACTTGTACATCGCGTAGAAGAAAACCAATTTATTTCTAAGCGTATGTTACTTGTTTTGAGGGGCCAGCCCAACGGCCACAACCGAACACACAACATACAGGCCGGTCATATCGGCACCATGAATGCAAAACACTTTGGAAAACTAAGCCACAGAAGATTCCAAATTTTCCGCAAGTGCTGGAAAAATTTGGAAAAGGATCTTATGAATTTTCCTCTCGATAGATGCTGCGAGTTGGGATGGTTGTTGGAAAGTCTTGTCAAAACAGTGTGCGTTGTGTGCCAACAAAGATGGTAGGTTGTGCAGAGTAGGGTGGTTTTGTAGATGTTTCCGGAGAAGAAGGCCCTACGGTGGGATTTGGTAGTCCATTTGAGAGCCGCAGCGATAGTAGTTAGCCGCCTATGGATACCAAATCTTTCTTTGACAATGTACCAGACTTCGGATGAGAAGCTGCATTCGAAGAAAATGTGCTTGGATGATTCTGGGTGGTGACCGCATAAGGCACACATGCCATCCGTTTCTAGAAAAGACAACTTGTCTTTTCTGGGAAGTCTGTCGTGAAATGCAAGCCATAACGGGATGATGAGCTTGGGGACATGGTTATATTTCCAAATGGCTCTGAAGACGGGCTTGGAGGGGGTAGTCGGCCTGAAGTAGTCGTAGATTTTTGACGACTTCATGTTTGTAACCCACAAGGCCAGCTGTTGCTCGACTTTTTCATCGGATCCAGCATTGTGGAGGATGGACGATCTGATTCTGAGGATCTTTTGATGAGTGAGGATAAATGGTATCCCGAGGACCAGGCCCAAAAGGAAGCATTTTTTACCTAGAAGTGGTGGATCCATCGAATCCAGAGGCTGTCCTTTTTCTGGTGGATGCTCCATAGGATTTTGGCTAATAGGGCTGAGTTCCACGAGTCAAGGTCTTTCAGACCAAGGCCTCCCTCATCTCTGGGGAGGCAGCATGTCGGCCAAGTGACATTGACATATGATTTCCCCCTAAGGAAAGATCTGCACAGTTTAGTTAGCTTGGCACGGACAACGGCGGGTAACACGAAAATAGAAAGCCAAAAGCACTCGACCCCTGAAAGATCGATTTGATGAGCTTGATTCTTCCAGCTAGTGAAAGGCTTTTGATGTTCCAAATTTCCAGATATAGCCTCATTTTTTCAAGGACTGGGTTGTATTCAGGGACTCCAAGCCGCTTAGGGCTGAGTGGTATGCCGAGAAATTTGGTTGGAAAGTCCCTTCTGCCAGATTTGCTGTCGATTTGATGCTTTCGAGATCTTGGGTGGGGATCCCAGCAGCGAAAAAGGAAGACTTGCTGGAGTTCATGTGAAGGCCTGAAGAGGCGTTGAACTCAGATAAGCACTCAAGGATGCTTTTGATAGAGACAAGGTCTCCTCTAGCCAGCAGGATCAAGTCATCTGCATATGCAAGGTGTGTGATTGCTAGCGGTTGGCACATCGCGTGGTGGTTGTACCTCGATGATGGGAGCCGAGCTCGAATAAGCCTTGAAAGATATTCCAGCGCCACCACAAAGAACCCATGCAGGCGGCCATTGATAGCGACCGAGTTGGAAGTTGTGGAAATGCATTCCACTGTCCAATTGATGAAAGTGGCCGGGAAGCCAAGAGCAGCTAGCATCTTTTTGAAAAATTCCAAGGAGACCGAGTCAAAGGCTTTGCGGAGGTCTACTTTTATGAAGCACCTTGGTGAGGTTTTTTTGGTATTGTATTTTCTTATAAGCTATTGCATCAGATGGATGTTGTCGCTCATCGATCGACCTTTGATGAAGCCTGATTGGCCTTGAACGATGATGGATGGAAGGGTGGCCGATATCCTTGTTGCAAGGATTTTGGATATGATTTTGTATATGGTGTTGCAGCATGAAATGGGGTGGTAGTCTGTCATTTTTGATGCATGTCACGATTTTAGGATGAGAGCAATGGAGGCATGGTACCACTACTTAAGGAGGCGGCCCGAAGAGAAAAACTCCATGACGGCCTTCAATAGGTCCGGGATGACGATGCTCCAGTCAAATTTGAAGAATTTGGAGGTGTAACCGTCTGGACCGGGGGCTTTATCTTTGCAATACTTTGCAAGGCATACACGATCTCCTTTGAGGAAATATCTTTTGTGAGCTCCACGCATGCTTCATTCGTGAGGCGCGGACCTACCGATACTGCCCCGGCGTCGATGGAGGCGGTAAGCTATGGGCCACCAAGGAGGTTATGGAAATATTTGACGAATTCCGTCTAGATCCCTTCAGGGTAAGAGGTAACCAATCCATCGTCCTTCATGACGGAGCCGATGAAGTTCTTCTTGGAATTTATTTTAATGAGTGCGTGGAAGAACCTTGTTGGCTTATCTGCATTGATGAGGTATTTTCTTTTGGCCCGCTGTTGAAGGAATGTTTTTTTCGCCTTGCTGAGGAATTTGGCCTTGTTTCTAAGGGTAGCAAGGGCTCCACTGTCTGGGAAAGGGCCATCTTTGGAGAGGAACGTTGATTGTGCGGCTTTCCAATCCTGGCGAGCTTCCTTGGCCTGGGACGAGATGTGGGACAAGTGTCAAATGTTGAACTTCTGGAGGTTGTTCCCAAGGGACCGAAGTTTGGCGGATACGATGAATTGCCAAGTGCCACTCGGTTCGGAATTCTAACCCGAGGAGACGATGCTATCAAAGTCCTCGTGGGAGGTCCACGAAACCCCTCATATTCCAGGCTGCAACTATCATTGGGCGCGCTTTCTCCATAGTAGGCACGCACACTGGGCGCGCTTTCTCGATGGTGGGGCGTGCGCTGGGCGTGCTGTCTTGATAATAGGGGCATGCGCTGGGCGCGCTTTCTCGATAGTGGGGGCACACGTAGGCCGAGGTGTGGGTGTCCAGCGTGAAAATGCGCGCGCGCCACGGTCCTCGAGCTCCCACTCGAAAAAGCCCTTCGGCTGTCCTCTATCTTTCTCCGAGGGCTTCTCAATGTCTATGTTACCTACAAAAATAGCAACTAAGTTTACTAAAACTTGGTGATCAAGACCGTGCGTCAGCCATTGCACATCAGTCCTAGTCTCAACCATAAACGATGCTGAGTAGGGATCATCGAATGTTGCTTAAATATTTTTATGAATGTTGCTTAAATATTAGAGTGTTAAGGTATTTTGGATATTGGTGAATTAGTAGGTTGAAGGTGATGAAGGAAATAATTGATTTCCGGTCGACCAATATGAATTAGTGGTCGACACTTTGTTTACTGGTCGATTGCTATGGATTAGCGGTCGACACTTTGTTGATTGGTTTACCGCTATGGATTAGCGGTCAACATGTTGTTACCGGTCGACCACTATGGATTAGCGGTCGACACCTTGTTTACCGGGAGACCTAAGGATTGAGGAGGGGTCGACACAACATCGAAAATGATAAATCTAGGAACCAATATCTAGGAATGAAATTCAGTAAGCCCTATTCAACATCGAAAATGAGGAATCTCTCGGGCCTGACAGATATACCTCAAAGTTTTTTTAAGGATACTTGGAATATAACCGAGGAAATACAATAAAAAAAGGCCTCCCCGAGATGCATAATCAAAACTAACCTTTCCAAAGCTTTTGATTCGGTAAATTGGTCCTTCCTTAGAGATGTTTTAGTTGGGTTAGGCTTTCCCCCTACCTTTGTTTCCTGGCTTTCAGAATGTTTCTCCACGGCTACCTATTCCATCTCAATCAATGGTGGGCTATTCAGGTTTTTTAAGGGCAGAAATGGTCTTAGACAGGGGGACCCCCTATCCCCTACCTATTTGTCATTTGTCTTGAATACCTCTCAAGATTAAAACAAAAGATCACCTAACCTTCTTGGGAATATCTGGCCTTTGTTGTTTCTGCTCTCTTCATTCTTAATCCAACCGCCATCTCCTTTTCTCTTGCCCCTTCTCCAACTCGGTTTGGTCTATCATAAAAGACAAATTTGGTCTACAAAGATCTCTTATCACCCTAAACAGTGCTTTCAAATGGACAAAGAAGGAAAAAAAAGTAGATCATAGGAAAGCCAATCTGATGAAAATCACTCTTGCTGCCTTTGTTTACTACATTTGGAATGCTCAAAATGTTAAATCTTTTGAAGGGAAGAGTTGGTCTGTGGAGCACATTTCAAGAAAGATTGAAAAGCATGTTTTCAAAATGCTTTTCACTCTTTATCCAAAGATTATTGAGCAAATCTCATCCACTCCGAAATGACAAGATCCTATTTCCACCACCCTTCTCATTCCTTTTTTTGTCTTCTTGCAGGTTTTGCTCCTCTGTATGTCTCGGGTGTTTTTGTAACAACCCGATTCCTGAGCCACATGATGCTCTTCTTACTTACTCACTTTACTTTCTTACTCGCTGGCGACCCGAGAACCGGTTCGTTACTGAGTTCTTACTTACTTATTTACTTACATTGGTGGAATACTCGTTACTTTAGTTTCTAAAACTATCTTTAGTTTATAAAATAGTTTACAAGGAAAACCGTCCAATTAAAAACATACATAAACTCTTTGTAAACAACGATTTAAATTCCACCTTTTTATCAAAAATACATAAGCATTTAATAATGTAAACTTACAGCGGAAGAATATAGTTCAAAATACATTCATTTCAAAAGCTTTGTAATCCATCACTCCAAAATAATATATATATTATAATTACATCTTCAAAACATTTTGTATTATAACTTTGTGTGTGTCATGCATCACTCCCCGTCGGTCATCACTTAATAAACTGTATCATTTCGAAACTCCTCTGCTCTAACTCCTTGGTCAGTCACTTGCACCACTTCCTCCATTACATTCCCTAGATTGCAAAGCCTAAACTATGAGCCTAAAGCTCAGTAAATAGCATGACTATAAAATGCAATGCATGAGTATGCTATGTTTTTAAAACAATGCACAATTTCATTCACGTTTCTTAGGTTTCATATCTTTTTTATCTTTGGAAATATTACAGGATCTCAAAAACACTGTCCTCCACCTACTTCAACTTCTACTGGGCCCACTTACTACTTGGAATGTTCAGGCCTGTAATAATCATTTACTTTACTGTTATGATATTCAAGTTCTTAATTCATCGGAGACGAAACATAATTGGCGTCCCATACCACCAATCATATCTCGTTTACCTCCAACTACGTTGTAAAACCATGCATGAAAATAGTTCGTAGACATTTTTGTAAAACTATGATGCATGACCATGTGACTATGAAACATTACTTAAATCACATCAAACATAACATGAAAATACATATAACATCAAACATGTCATGAAAACAAACATACAACGCACATCAATCATACATCCTAATCTTTACAATGTAGTCCCACTTAAGGGCCAAACAACCTTAATACTAACTTACCTTGGCAGCTATCTTGAATTAGTCAACTTGAGTCCCTTTTCAATCCAATTGATGACCTAAACATATAGATCATTCAAGGATTAGAAATCAGGTAACATGACCTGTTTCATTGCATAAAGTCATAACTTTTACCCCAGCTTCCAACAACTATAATTTCCTCGATAATGATCCGTTTGCAATGCTCAAGGTGTCAAATTGTTCCTTAAAGAGTCTACTATAACTTCTTAGAAGACATCAAATTCTGAAAATGAGAATCAAAATTATTTTAAATCCAGAACCGGTCGACCACTTAAATCAAGGTGTCGACTGCTGTTCATAAATAGAGAGCGGAAATTGGGAACCGGTCGTTCTAACTTACAAAATGGACAACCTAACTTACAAAACGGTCGTCCGAATTCCTCTCCAAGTTTTCATCTGCAAACTTGCAACATCCATAACTTTGTCTACACAGCTCTAAATTGAGTGATTCAAATGACTATAGATCACTCTAAGAGTCTACTTTAACTCCTATAAAGGAAACAAACTCCAGTTCGTAACACATATCGACCGAATCTCCAAAAACTCTAACTTTGTACACAATCAACTAATTTTCTAACAATCTACATGAAATCCTTTATTTTTATCCATCAATTCAACCAATACAATCATATTATCCTTACTGAAGCTAAAAAAAACTCAGATGATAGAAAAATTACCTTGAACTTCAACGGTAACTCACTTTCTTACTCTTTTCTCTCACACTATCTCTTTTCTTTCTCAATCTCACTCTCCCCTTGATCAAGACGTGAGAACTTAGAGTAAAATAGGGAGGAGTTGTGCTGGTAGGGAAATGGCAGACCATGCCTTCTTATGTTCTTATTAATAAAAAACAATGTTTTCCTAACATCCATTCATCAGGATTCTCCACGTTTTGGCTGACTTTTCAACTCAAATTGGGGAAGGTGTCGACCGTTACTCAACAAGGTGTCAACCGCTACTCAACAAGGTGTCGACCGCTACTTAAGGTGTCGACCGAAGGTGTTCCAGAGGGTTCTATTGTGTCGACCCCTCCTCAATCCTTAGGTCTCCCGGTAAATAAGGTGTCGACCGCTAATCCATAGTGGTCGACCGGTAACAACGTGTTGACTGCTAATCCATAGCGGTAAACCAATCAACAAAGTGTCGACCGCTAATCCATAGCGATCGACCGGTAAACAAAGTGTCGACCACTAATTCATAGTGGTCGACCGGAAATCAATTATTTCCTTCATCACCTTCAACCTACTAATTCACCAATATCCAAATACCTTAACACTCTAATATTTAAGCAACATTCATAAAAATAATCTTAAACGCTTTCATCTTAAAGTCACAAATTCTTAAAATAAATTAGGGTTGTTACAGTTTTGGTGGATGTTGCTGCTTCTTGCTTGTTCATTTTTGTTTGACGGATGCCGCTGCTCTTTTTCTTGCTCGGATCTACTGCCGCATTAGTTTATGTTGACTTGTCTCTAGATCTGCTACTTCTTCTTCGGCTTGTCTCAAGATGCTGCTATTGTTGCGGCTTTATCTTAGTTTTTGGCCAATGCCGCTGCTTCTTGCTCTCATGGTCACTGATGCCTTTATCCCTAGCTTTGCCTGCTCCATCTCGTTCCTGGTCTCGAAGATGGCATTTTGTTTTCCTCCCAAAGGTGCCTCTTGTTTCTGCCTTAGGGTTGAGCCGATTATTTGCTTTTGTAGCTAATTTTGAGCCTGGATTGATTTCTATTGCCGGCTTGTGTTAGTTGATTTTTTTTCCTTTTGGTAAGACAGCATGTTGACTTTCCTTTTGTGCTTTCAGCTTTTGTTGGGTGTCAGGGGCGGTTTCTCTGGCTGTATTTTTCTTCCCCGGCCCCTAGCTCTTGACTTTCATTCTTGTTTTGCTTTCCTCTTTATATTATTTACCTTAAACCAAAAAAAAGAGCTCTTAGTCTGTCAATAATTACTATGTCTGGACATGGTAAGTTTCCCCGTGTTGAGTCAAATTAAGCTGCAGGCTCCACTTCTGGTGGTGCCCTTCCGTCAATTCCTTTAAGTTTCAGCCTTGCGGGCATACTCCCCCCGAAACCCAAAGACTTTGATTTCTCAGAAAGTGCCGGCGATGTCCTATAAGCAACATTCGATGATCCCTACTCAGCATCGTTTATGGTTGAGACTAGGACTGATGTGCAATGGCTGACGCACGGTCTTGATCACCAAGTTTTAGTTAACTTAGTTGCTATTTTTGTAGGTAACATAGACATTGAGAAGCCCTCAGAGAAAGCTAGAGGACAGCCGAAGGGCTTTCTCGAGTGGGAGCTCGAGGACCGTGGCGTGCGCGCATTTGCACGCTGGACACCCACACCTCGGCCTACGTGTGCCCCCACTATCGAGAAATCGCGCCCAGTGTGCGTGCCTACTATGGAGAAAGCACGGCCACCCGCGTTCAGACTTGAGCGCACAACATGCTCCGAGCACACGCTCACTTCGGCCACAACGGCGTGCTCCCCGACACACTCTGCAAGATCAGCGTCGCCCAAGCGCGCGCAACTTATCATCACGACAGCAGCGTTGACCGTGCGCGCAGAACTTAGCATCCCGGCGACGACCGCGGGCACCTCGGCACCATTTTGTGCGCACAAGACAGTGCTCGGTAGCCCGGCGATCGCAACCGAGGACATGTCCGAGGCTGCCAAGCCCGCCAGATAGGCTCATCGGCCTTTTCTATATTTTTCGAGTTTTTCTAAGTCTTAGAATAAGTGAAGGAACCCTAAAGGGCCAGCCACCTTCCATATAGGGAACCACCCCCATGGGCCCTCGGCTTACCTTAAAGGGACCCTTCCACACTCTATATAATGTGCCCCTCCCCTCCTTGTTTTCTTAGTGAAGTTTATCAAATAAGAGAGCCTTGTGCCTTACTTGATAGCCATCCTCCAGCCACTCTTCTCCGGTGAGTCACATCCGGCCAAGGAGCGTCACCCCTCGTCGAGCACCCGGTGAGTCATATCTGAGCGCCCCCTCGAGGTCTACCGAGCTTAGCAACTCAACCACCAGAGTGTCTAAGTTGCCTCGCCGCTAACCGCCACCAACCTTCTGAGCCACGCTCGCCTCCTTCCCGAGCGGTATTTTCCCTTCTCTCTTTTTCGTCCCAGTTTGCGCCGCACTAGTTTGCCGAGACAACACTTGTCCGGCCACTCGAGTGCGTGCTTGCTCGTCAAAACTCCATCTATCTTCTTGATAGTGCGACCTTGACCTTCGAGCATACATTTTTCCATGCTAAGTGGAACATCACTTGATCCGCGTCGTGCTAACCTTTCGGTTGCACATCAAGGACGGTATTTGATCGTCTTCGAGCCCCCAACTTTCGTTCTTGATTAGTGAAAACATCCTTGGCAAATGCTTTCGCAGTTGTTCGTCTTTCATAAATCCAAGAATTTCACCTCTGACTATGAAATACGAATGCCCCCGACTGTCCTTGTTAATCATTACTCTGATCCCGAAGGCAAATAGAATAGGATTGAAATCCTATGATGTTATCCCATGCTAATGTATACAGAGCGAAGACTTGCTTTGAGCACTCTAATTTTTCAAAGTAACAGCACCAGAGGAACGACTCGGCCAATTAAGGCCAGGAACGCATCGTCGCCAGAAAAGACGCGACTGACGGTGCACACCATAAGTCGGACCAACAGACATATCCCGAGATCCAACTACGAGCTTTTTAACTGCAACAACTTAAATATACGCTATTGGAGCTGGAACTACCACGGCTCCTGGCACTAGACTTGCCCTCCAATGGATCCTCATTAAGGGATTTAGATTGTACTCATTCCAATTACAAGACTCGAAGAGCCCGATATTGTTATTTATTGTCACTACCTCTCCGTGTCAGGATTGGGTAATTTGCGCGCTTGATACTTTCCTCGGTTGAGCCGCCAGGGCGACGTCAATGCGCAAGGAAAGCAATCGCAGTCGTTCATACTGCCAACTTGGGTCAAGCTCTCGACACTCTCCAATAGAAGAGGCCGACAACTAATTCGTTCATTTTCTACATTTGTGGCAACGACCAACAAATACATGCACACCGCCAAAGATAATCAAAAGCAACAACAAGAACTGAAGCATCAAATTTTCCTGGCGGGGTGCAGCAGCCAGCTTTCACATTCGCCCTCAATACTCCGTCCATGGCCCAACAAGACCTGCCCTTCACACTAGTTGCTCGGGTGAAGACACCAAAAACAAAGGCTAAAAAGACCACCTCTCAACCCCTTCTACCTTTGCCTTGTTTCAGCAAGAAACACAAACATAAGCCGAGAGGGCTTCCTCCCCCTCTGATCAATGATAGTTGCAGTGTAACACCCGTTTTTTTTTTTTTTTTTTAAAACACATACTAACTTTTCACAATTAAGATAAACTCGTCAATTTGAAATCCTTGAGATAAAATACAGCGGAAGACTTTCCTTTAACTTCATCAAAATCAATTACATTCGAAATAAGTAATCCAAAACATACTTATACTTTAACATTAAACCAAGTTATTACAAAACAGTTATAAACTAAACATAACATTATACATTAGTTTTTAAACAAAACATTTTCCATTTACATGAGCCACCCACCGGTCAAAATCGCACTAACAGCCACAAACTTCAACGATGGACGTACTTCACCACCTCGAGCATCTATCAGCGGTAAGTAAAACCCACGGTATTTGTTTCATCACCTACATTACAAAGTTAATTTAATGAGCCTAACGCTCAGTAAGTTAATCCATAATAATGCAACATTTATGAGACCTTTATGCGTATGCTATTTCATAAAAACAATGAAATTTCAGTATCGTTCGTTTCTTTTCTTTTTCTTTCACTTAACAGTCCAGTTAATGTGGGTAATACCGTCTAGGGAAGAGAAGGCACCATTTGGTCCAACCTCTTGGGACAGCCAACTCAACCCCGCCCAACATATAACTATTTACGTACATTTCATTTCATTTCATTTCCTTCATTATATGATCGTTGAAGGTACCACGAGAGAGAGTAGACACCATTTGGCCTCCCTCGAGGCAGTCTAACTCGAGCTCCTCCTTCAACGACCCGTTGCATTTTATCATGAAAATCATGCATGTAAATCATTTTCGTATTTTTCTTAAACCATGATGCATGAACAATTAGAATGCATGAACATGTATGCATGCAATAAAATATTCAATTCAAACATTGCAAGCATTCTAAACATGCATCTTAATTCTAACACCAATCATCAATCAATCATCAAACAAGGCACTCAAACATATCCTCAAATAAATTGAGGTCGGTGTATTGTGCATTACACCCCAAACAATCCAGCATATTTCAAATCATAAATCCTAATCTTTGTAATGTAGTCCCCTTAGGGCCAATCACATGCAACATTAACTTACTTGAGCAGCTAGCTTGTAATAATCCCCTTGAGCCCCTTTTTAATCCAATTGATGACCTAAACATGTAGATCATTCAAAGATCAGGAGTCCGGTAAAGTTACCTGTTTTACAGCATAAATTTATTGTCATAACTCACTATCCACTTATCCATTTGACTCGATTCTAGTGGCATTGAATCACTCAAGGTGTCTATTACATTTCATTAGAAGACCATAATTTCAATGGAGCTTCATAACTTGATGCATAACGCATAATTCCAAAACCGGTTCTAACACTCCTGATTTTCAACTCTTGTTTTCTATCCCAACTTCAAACAACCATAACTTCTTCTATAAGGATCCATTCGTGCTGATAAAGGTGTCAACGTGTTTCTTAAAGAGTCTACTATAACTTCTTAGAAGACATAAAATTCATAAAACTAACGTAGCATGAAGTATCGACCGTTTTCCTGACAAGGGTTGACCGCTGTTTGCAAAACAGAGAGCATGCAATTTTGGAACTCCAGAATCGAACTGCGGTCGACATAACCCACATTATGTCGACATAAGTTTTCCCAGTTTTTCCTACTAACTTGTAAAACCCATAACTTCATCTACAAAGCTCCGATTTGAGTGATTCAAACTGCTATAGATTACTCTAAAGGTCTACCATAACTCTTATGAAGGACACAAACTCCATTTCGTATCAGGATTCGACCAAAACTCTAAAACTCTAACATTGTATGTAATTTACTGATTTGAAAACACTCAACACGAAATCATTCATTTCTTAACCACCAATTCAACCAATACCATCATTTTTATCATTATTGAACCTACAAGAACTTTAAAGGATAGGAAAATTACCTTGAGCTTCAGCCTCCACGAAATAACTAAGCTCTCCACTTCACTTCTCTTGAAGTCACTCTCTTTTTCCCTAACAAAACTTCCTTTCTCTCTCACAAAACTTCTTTTCTTTCTCAAGCTCTCTCCTCCTTGAGTTAGAGCAAGAAAGCTAGAGAGAAAAGGGGGAAGAAATCGTGGATGGAAGTAAGAGTGGCAACCCATGCCTCTTTTATGTCATTTATTAAACAAAATCAATCTTCCTCCTACATCCACCAATAACATTTCTCCAAGTTTTTTGGCTGCCCATGCCTTAAACTTTCGTAATTAAACCATATTAAAGTGTCTTTCACGTCCATTCATCAGATTTCTCCACGTTTCAGTTGACTTTTCAACAGCATGGATGCTTATGTCGACCGATCGTTCATTATGTCGACCGAACTTGTTTCCCGAGAGTAACTTATGTCGACCGCTCGTTCGTTATGTCGACCGAACTTGTTTCCCGAGAGTAACTTATGTCGACCGAACTTGTTTTTGTGTCGACCCCTCCAAAAATCCTGGGGTCGACATAAACGCTTTACCGTTTCCATACACTGACTTGAGATGCCCATAACTTTTTCTACATAACTCTGAATCGAGTGATTCTAACAACTACAAATCATTCTAAGAGTCTACTTTAACTCTTATGAATGTCATAAACTCTGATTCGTGATATAATTTGACCTAACAACCAAAACAAAAATGGACTTCAAATAAACACTTTTCATTTAAAAGTCTAATTTCTCAAAATAATAATGAGGGTTGTTACATGCAGCCTAGAATATGAGGGGTTTCGCGTCTCCCCTCAAACAAGATGACTATTCTTCCTCATCTCCAGTTAAAACATCGACGTTTTTGGGATTCTTGAATCCAAATCCTCCCCGGAAATTTTGGCTGCATTTGTGACTTCAAAATTCCCGAGGTGGAGGGATTGCTTCCCGATTAGGCAACCTAGAAAAGAGGGCCTAAAAAAGCTTGTGGAAGCCTGGAAAGTGCCTACCAAGGTCATTCCAAACATTCATGGTTGGATTCTATTCGTTTTACAATCAGAGTCGGATTGTAAAAAAGTCCTCACTCCTACTCCATATTTGGCAAATCCCTTCTCCTAAAAGAGATGCCGGAAGCCTTCACCTTTGGTGACGAGAAGATAAATATAGTCCTGATTTATGTCACCCTTCCAAGGCTCCCTATTGATTGCTGGAGTGTGCCTATCCTGAGCAAATAAGCTCCATAATTGGTAACCCAATCATAACAGATTCGTTAACCAAAACTCTAGAAAGAGTAGGGTTTGCCCGTATGTTGATCGAGGTTGATGTTTCGGTTGACCTCGTTAAAGAGGTCAAATTAAGGGACTTTAAAGGCAATCTTAACATCCAAAAGGTAGTTTATGAAGCCCAATGCATCCTTCAATTTTGTCCGTGTCAAATCTTCATGGACAAGATCGCTTAGCTGGAAAATAATAACCAAGAGGATTTGGAGGGATTAGCACGCACAGAATCCCATAAATCTCGGAGATACATTACCACGGCCGAGCGCACCCGACAGCGCACCCACCAGCGCACCCGATAGCGCACCACACCCGCCAGGGCACTCGATAGCTCACCCACCAGTGCAGCGCCCCCGAACCACGACGCACCTCCAAGATCTCCGTGCCAAATCATCAATCCGAACTTCGCATCATCCTCGACGTCCAACTAATCTGATGGCTTGAGATTACTAGTTCTCTAAATTTTCGTTTTAGTTTTTGTCTACTTAAAGAACATTAAACCTACGTGTTACTTAGTGAAAATTTTATCAATACAAGTGCTTAGAGCCTTCTTGATAATTCCCTCAACCGACGTTACTTCTCCGGTGAGTCACATCCTGCCAAGCTTCCGTCAACCTTTGTCGAACCTCGGTGCGTCATATCCGAGTCTTTGCCAAGGCCTACCAATTTGGATCCTTTGATTGCTCAAGCATCCTAATCGTCCGACTTCACCTTCACCTTCTGATTCCTCCATAACCCGCACCATCCCCGAGCCATCATCAACCTTCCCGAGCCTCCGAATATATTCACCGTGCCATCTCCCTAATTCCATCATCTACCTTCCATAAATCCATATATTATTGACCATTCCATTGAGCTTTCACCCAACGCCCGAGCCAATTTACCTCGCGCGCACATCATTACATTCCCGACGTGCAAACCACCCCGGATTGCACATCAATTGGTATCAGAGCTAAAGTTCCTATTTTGATCGTAAGAATCCAATTTTTGCATCAAGGTACACATGATGACACGCAGCGGAGCCGTTCACGGGAACAACCGCGACAATGCCACCACGAGCGAACAAACGCTCCACTCCAGACCTCCCGAGCATGAGCCGAGCATCCAAGAGCAATTGGATGCTAACAACCAGCGGATGGAAGAGCGCTTATCGGCCAACGAGCGCTTGATGCAAACAATCCTTCAACGATTGGACACGATGAACAATCAACAAGCCCAACGCCCGGCCGCACCTCGACCCATGCGGAGACACGGGAACGGAAATTTCCGAACCCAACCACATGACTCAGATGGGTCCGACGACGACTATTTCCCGAACCCACACATTGATCGGGAAGATGAACGGCGACTCCATAGGATAACAATTCCGCCTTTTAACGGAACCGCCGATGGGAACACCTACCTAGAGTGGGTTGAAAAGGTTGATTCAATTTTCAACCTTTATAATTATTCCGAGCAGCTCAAGGTTCAACTAGCATCCTTGGAGTTTACGGGATATGCGGTACTTTGGTTGAATTGCCACCGAGCGCAACTCCGGCGCGAGAGACAACCCGATGTTTCGACATGGGAAACGATGAAGGAGCATATGCACGCCTGGTTCTTGCCGAACTACTATCGACAAGAATTATTTTTACAACTGCAAGGGCTAAGACAAGGCGAAAGATCGGTTGAGGAATACCTCACCGAATTTGAAACTATCCGGATCCAATGCGAATTAGAGGAGCCTAGTGAACAAATCATAGCCCGGTTCATTAGAGGGCTCAAACGGGATATTGGAGACGTCGTGGAATTACAAGCCCACGAGTAATTTGAGTCACTTATTCAAATGGCTTTACGAGTTGAAAGACAAGTGAAACGGAAGAGCAAGGCCACGGCCCAAAGGCCAATTCCGAGAACGTCCGCCCCATACCGACTGGCGCCCACGACGACACCTACAGCCGCACCATGGGCCCCCAAGCCGACCCAACCCATCAAGCCCCAAGAGACGGGTAGCGAGGGATCCCGTACCAGAGAGATACGTTGCTTCAAGTGTCTCGGCCGAGGACATATGGCGGCCCAATGCCCTAACCGTAGGGTTATGACGATCCTCGAGGGCTCCGAAGAAGTTGTGAGCGAGGATAAGACTAAGGGCCTGCAAGAGGCTCCAACCGAGCCCGATAAGGGTCATGACCCAGCCGAGAACGACGAAGACGTGTGCCATGCACAAGATGGGACGTGGCTCATGATCCGACGAGTCCTCTCGACCCAATCCCAACCGGAAGCATACCAAAGGGAAAACCTTTTCCATAGCCGACGCTTGGTCATGGGAAAAGTTTGCTCCTTAATTATTGACGGTGGGAGTTGCACGAACGTAGCCTCCCGGGAACTAGTGGACAAGCTATCCTTGCCGACCACCGATCACCCGGCGCCCTACAAGCTACGATGGATCATGGACAAGGAAGATGTTTGAGGGACGAAACAGACCCGAGTCGAATTTACAATCGGCCACTACAAAGATTCGGTTTTATGTGACGTGGTACCGATGAATGCCACTCACCTCTTGCTCGGCCGACCATGGCAATTCGACCGCCATGTCATACACAATGGACGCACCAACCACTACACGTTCACCATGAATGGACGAAAGGTAGTTTTAGCTCCCATGACCCCAAAGCAAGTGGCCAGAGATGAGGCCATAAAGAAAGAGGCACGGGCCAAGGCGACCTTACCTATGGGCCGAAAGGAACTCGAGCGGTGCCTAGCCAAAAGGGAACCGATCGTTGTGTTACTACATCGGGACTGATGTGCAACCCGAGCACTTCATGGATCAAGCCCCGACCAACCCAACGAGCCAACCCGATTTTACTAACTTAGTTGCTCGTTTTGTAGGTATCTTAGTCTCGGAAACACCTTCTGAGCATGATCGGGAATGACCCAAGCACTCCGTTACATGGTGCTCGGCCATTCCCGGCCTTGACGCTCACATTGGGCCGTGTCCAACCGTACCCGGCAGCCCGGCCAACGAGGCTCATGACCGAGACACGCCCCGCACCCAACGGGCGCTCCACGAATCCGACCCGACGACCACCCAAGCTACGGTCGTCGGACTATCCGAAGACCACTAGGGCTTCGGCCCGCCAATAAGTGGCTGGCGTGAGAGAACGCACTGTCTGATCCCCTTGGATCGCGCGTTCTTCCACGGGGTCCAACTCCTCGGCCAACTCATCGCCGTGCCTGGCCACCTTAGCTTATTTTCAGCATTTAGAAGACTTACTGAAGAAAGCAAGAAGTCTAAAGACCAAGGACGTTGAATGCACCATTGGAAGCCCACGATGGCCGAGCCTCTCACGAGACACGACCCACTATCGGCCCATTCAAAGACTTAGCCAAATTCTACCGGCCAAACTTACTTAATCTTTAAGTATTTTGGTTATTTGGTTAAGATAAGGAAGAGGATCAAGTTTGGCACGAGCATATCTTCGTGATGACCGTAGATCACCCATCGGACGCACGAGCATGGCCGATCTCCGAACCACCTACAATTATCAAGGGATTTTCATGCACCAAATCCTTGGAGCATCTATTAAATCTTCAGAGGATCTTCAATCAACGGATTTCCTCAACAAACTCTCGGATCCCTTGAAGATCGCACATGACCGACCGCCGACTCGGCCCATCTAGACGTGCCCGCGCACCAACTCGAGTCATCACCGGTCCATCAAAGAACCAGACCGTGCGCTACCTTTTTGATGTGCCCGGGACTCATCAACAAACGGAAGGAGCAAAAACTCGAAGCCGTGCAAAACTTTTAACTAATATGTTTGTTGATTTTGCAGGTACAGTTTTTTCTACATTGGAGCTCCTAAATATTCCTTCACAACATGATCAAGAACTCCCCAAACATTGCTTACAATGAAGTATAAAGAAGAGAAGGAGTTAGTCGAAAATCCAAGATCTTCCTCGCCAAGTTCACCACCCGAGACATAACTACACTCGGTTTCAAGGACAATGGAGACCGTATGCACCAATACTTGGGGAGATGAAGTCTTCCAAGGAATGATCAAGTGATGTTTGATTTTTGTTTTTGTAAATTATAAATATGTTGGGCTGTTTTGTTGTTGTAAACCTTGATATCCGGTTTAGGCCTTTGAGAGGGATTTTGGTTCGGTTTGAACCAAATCCATGGCCCATTTAGTTGGATCT
>QAOC01023573.1:76717-90984 GCA_003255005.1 Begonia fuchsioides
GGGGGGGGGGGGGGGGGGGGGGGGGTGACACAATATGTGGCTTCGGTCGACCCCAAGACTTAGAAAGGGTTGACATAATTGGACTATTTCGGTCGACACAAAGGACTCTAGGGAATAGATTGGGTCGACACAATATGAACCTTGGGTCGACACATTCATACATGTCGTTGAAAAGTCTGCCCAAACATGGGGAAATACGATCGGTGGACGTAAAGAGAAGATTAATTTTGTTTAATTAAGGACGTAAGAAGGCATGGTCTGTCATTCCCCTACCAGCATGGTTCCTTCTCCCTATTTTCTACTCTGAGTTCTCACGTATTGATTAGGGAGAGGGAGATTGAGAAAGAAAAGAAGTGGGAGATTGAGAAAGAAAAGAAGTTCTGTGGGAGAAAGTAGAGAGAAAAGAGAGATATCTCAGAGGGAAGTGGAAAACTCTGAAGCTTTCGTAGAAGCTGAAGTTCAAGGTAATATTTTATATCATCTTAAGATTTTCTAAGTTCAGTAATGATAAAATGATTATATTGGTTGGATTGGTGGATAAAAATGAGTGATTTCATGCTAAGAGATAAGAAAAGAGTTAAGTATGAACAAAGTTAAAGTTTTGAAGATTCGGTCGATGAGTAGTAGGAATCAGAGTTTATGACCTTCATAAGAGTTAGAGTAAACTCTTAGAGTGATTTATAGCCATTAGAATCACTTGATTCGGAGCTATGTAAAAAAGTTATGGACGTCGCAAGGTAGTGTAAGGAAACTGTGAAGAGTTTGTGTCGA
Organism: Begonia fuchsioides; assembly: GCA_003255005.1. Lineage (NCBI taxonomy): Eukaryota > Viridiplantae > Streptophyta > Magnoliopsida > Cucurbitales > Begoniaceae > Begonia > Begonia fuchsioides. The sequence continues at coordinate 77,489 of QAOC01023573.1, forward strand.
CCCTTTGTAGTTTGGGTCGACCGAAAAGAAAACACAGTCTCTATTTTGTCGACATGTGTCGACCCATCATAGTTTATGTCGACCCAATCACTGTTCAAATAGTGAATGCCCTCTATTTTTTCCACATAAGTCGACATGCTTTAGTGTTCTGAATTTGGTGTCTTCTAAGAAGTTATAGTAGACTCCTTAAGGAACAATTTGACACCTTAATTATCAGGAAGTTATAGTACACAATCTGTTAAATTATAAGGTTTCCCTTGAGATCCCTTAGCTTAATTTCTCTGAAGAGATCAACGGAAACATTAACTTCGATCAACATTCGAGCATAAGCAACTCTTTTGAGTGTTTTGGTTAATAAATTAGTCATGATTGGGTTTTCAATTTTTGTGCCAATCTTGCTCAAAATTGGCACACTCCAACATTCTATGGGGAGTTTTGGACAGGTAACCCAAATCGGAACTATCTTTATCTCCTCATCACCATAAGTGAACACTTCTGTATTCTATTTTAATAATAGGGATTTGCCATAGATCGAATAAGGGCCTTGCATAAGCACCTTCTTATGACTAGTAGATTATGTTGACCAGTAGTTAAAAATTCTTGTGTTTTTATTTTAGTTAGATTATGTTGACCAGTAGTTAAAAAATTTTGTGCTTTTTTATCTTTCAACCCCGATTCGGGGTCCCCGTTTGAATCTGAAGGTCCCCGAATCGGGTTCAAAGTCCCTGTTTCATGAAAAATCGATGAACGGGGACTTCCAACCCCGATTCGGGGACCCATTCTACTCCAAAGGGTCCCCAAATCGGGGTTTGAAGTTCCCGTTTCATGAAAAGTCAATGAACGGGAACTTCCAACCCCGATTTGGGGTCCCCGTTCTAATCTGAAGGGTCCCCAAATTGGGGTTCGAAGTCCCCATTTCATGAAAAGTCGACGATCGGGAACTTCCAACCCCAATTCGGGGACTTCCAACGCCTTTTTAAGGCATACGACGAAACAGAGCCCAAAACTCAGATTTTGGCAATCCACTGGTTCCAAATGGCAGAGCAAAAGATTTGGGATGATTGTTTTTTCTTAGAGAAAACCATGGGTTGAAAAGGCGGCTTACCTTGTAAATTTCACAGCTCGAGAAGAAAACAAAGTTCGGTTTAAGAGAGTTCAATTGAACAATTTGACCCTAATTCCTGCCTAAAACCCAGAACATGAAATTAAAAACTGAGTGAGACTTCAAGCATGCAATGGCACACGTGAGTTCATTTTCCTCAAGAACCAGAGACCAAACTGAAAATTACTTGACAAACACTGGAGTCTGAAATTTAAGAGGCAACTGAAACGTTTTCAGACCCGGAAAAGCAGAGTTTCAGAGAAACGAAGTGCTGGAAATTAGAGTTTTTGAAAAGCAGAGTTTCCAATTACCGAGGCTTCACTCTGGTGGCTGCCTTCCCCGTCGCTGGGAAAACCAGCAAATCAGACGGGAAAAAGGAAGAAGAAAACTAAGAAACCTCTAGCAATTTTCACTTGCAAATCACGATATTGCAGACGAAAACAACATCGTACAAAGAAACCCTTTAAAGAGTAGCTATATTCTCGAAATAGAAAACGAAATACCAAGTTAACTAACAAAGGAATCCTTTCTTAGAGAAGAAAACCTCAAACTAACCTTCAGCAATCTGCAGGTTGGAACCGAGAAGCAGATACTTGAAGAAAAGAAGCAAGTTTCTCAAGTAATCGGGCACCTTAAAGCCAAAATCAGCAAAGCCGAGAGAAGACTCTCAAAATTGCCAAATTCGCGCAAAGAGAGCATCTCCTAACCTAACTCAACAGAGAATTTCAACTTTCTTGGTCATCTCTGCCTCAGCCCAAATCTGGGCATATGAAATGGCAAAGGGTGACAACCCAAATGAGTCAGCACAAGTGGTCAACGGGCCAGCAAAGCCAAAAAAGTCCAAAGCAAAGAAGAGGGCTGAAGATGTCCAGCCGGGTCCACTTGCAAGCTACTTAGCTTCACCATCCATGGCAAAAATTCTGGAGCCCTCTTTAGCCATTCCCCCTCCTGCCAATGGAAGCACTTCTTCAAAGCAATGCTTGCTAGGAAAACCCACAGCACAACTTGAGGCTAGAAAGAGAGGTGGCAAATGGGCGGGCTGGCTTGGCAGCCCACCCGCTCAGACTGCTACAGTAACGGTCCGAGCCTCGGTGGGCTGACCCAAACTCATTTTTTCAGGCTCACGAGCCAGACGAGCCAGACTCGCGAGCATGACGAGACTGGCGGTAGGAATGTGGAAAGTGTCAACTGCAAATAAATGGTGTCAACCGCCTTTTGCAAACTGTCGACCACAAATACAAGGTGTCGACCGCGTATGTAAGGTGTCGACCGCGTTGCTTTTAAAGTTACAAAACAGAGACGGAACATGGAAACCCAAATCCTAATCTCAAATAAAACTTCTCATTGTTCCCGACTCTAAGAGTGAGAGTGAGATCTTCCTCCCTCAGCGGCGCTTCAATTCCTGGTAATTTCTCAGTTTATCTATTTTCTCTTCTAGAGCTCTAAGATCTTCATGTCGTATTCGTATCTGATATCTCTAGTCTCTACTCTCTACTAATTGGCTAATTGCTATCTAAATTGTTCAAAATTTAAAATCATGGCTTCTTCATCCAATTCCCGCTCTAAAAACAAAAGGCAGAAAGTGACTTCAAATAGTGACATACCGACCACAATCGAAGTGTATGATAAAAATTTGTTTGCAAACATGAAGTCTAAAAATGCTTATCAGTCCAAATTTCAATATAAGTCGATCATTCCTAGTCGTGTTTTTGAAGAACACTATCTTACTGGATTAGACAACTACAATTCGCTAAATCGTATAAGATTAGCCACTATGTTTCAATTTCCTGGTCCATATTGAAAATGCAATTAGACTATTCTATGTAAATTTCTCATNGCAGTTTTAAGAAAAAGAAAAACGATTTCAGATTTATGATCATTTTATATCCTTCAGTTTTAAGTTTTTAAAAAATAAAAAAAATTAATTAAAATAAAACGGGACGTTACAATAAATAAATTATAATTATTTATATAAGATAAAATTATTTATGTATATTTGGCTCGTTAGGCTCAGCAGGCTCGTTAGGCTCGTGGCTCGTGAGCCGGTTTGAGTTGAATTTTTTTTAATAAAAGCTTATTAAGCTCAGCTCGTTAGGCTCGGCAGACTCGTTAGACTCGGCAGGCTCGACGAGCTAGACTTTTTCAGGCTCAGTGACTCGTTTGCCATCTCTAGCTGGAAGTGACAGGAATGTGAGTCCCCAAGCAGCGCAAACAATCCCCAACAAAAGGCCAGAATCCTTTGTCGATATTCTCAAGACAGCTACGACTAAGCCCCTGCCGGAATCAGGAAAAATTAGCCAAAGGGTAGAAAAGCCAATTATAGAGACTGAAGACCAAGGGAACCAGGGTCATTCCCTTCCTGCTCCTTCCAAAAAGGAGCCGGAGTCAACCATGCAGTTCCTAGCCCACATAAAACTGCAATGAAGCCATCTTCCCACCCTTTGGCTCTCAAGCCGGATGCTGCCCTTTCGGACAGCTCGGGAGGTAGTACAACTGGCCTTTCCCCAAATGATATTTGCTCCGAGGGCCCCTTTGTAAGTTTATGTAATTTTTTACACTTGTATTTATTTTATATGTAATTTAAAAAAAAATAATATATATATACGTATGTGTGGCTCGTTTGGCTCGGCTCGAATAGGCTCGTTCGCCAAACATACGGAGCCAAATTTTTTGGAAAAAAGCTCAACAAGGTCAGCTCGAATAAGCTTGACAGGCTCAATAGACTTGGCTCAAAAATCTCGACAAGCTCGACGACCGAAAATTTTTTTGGCTCGGCTCGCTCGAGCTGGCTTGATTGTCGACTCTTTTTTTAAGTAATTGGTTGGGTTTATTACTAATTTTAGAATGCATATCAGATTGCATTACGATTTGAGTTGAGTTTTACTCAATTTTAGAACTTTTTGACTCATGTCTCGGTTTCGGTTTCATAGGTTTTTACTCCTAAAGAAAAGAATCAGTCAATAAATCAAGATTTTTTAAAATTTAGACCAAAGCCAGGTTAAAACCGGCGGTTCTGATTTGGTTTGTAGTTCTGGTCTGGTTTTTCCAACCTTAGCGCGTTGCACTTTGTCCATAAAAAAGGTAACGATCATCTTGACGGTTGTCGTGTTTGGCAAGTAACTAGTCAAGTTGATTGTTACTATATGATCGGCAGGCTATTATCAGAGAAGTGCAATAAGAGATAAGTGTTTCTCTCTTTTGAAAGAGAGAATCCCAAAGTTCTCTTTTCGTTCACGAAGAGAAAATGGGGCGAAAGCTAGTGCCGAACAAATGTCAGGGGCTAAAGGTGAAGGGTGAAGGCAATGCGAAAGGCAAACAACAAATGGAAAAAGTGATNCTTGGCTCAAAAATCTCGACAGGCTCGACGACCCAAAATTTTTTTGGCTCGGCTCGCTCGAGCCGGCTTGATTGTCGACTCTTTTTTTAAGTAATTGGTTGGCTTTATTACTAATTTTAGAATGCATATCAGATTGCATTACGATTTGAGTTGAGTTTTACTCAATTTTAGAACTTTTTGACTCATGTCTCGATTTCGGTTTCATAGGTTTTTACTCCTAAAGAAAAGAATCAGTCAATAAATCACGATTTTTTAAAATTTAGACCAAAGCCAGGTTAAAACCGGCGGTTCTGATTTGGTTTGTAGTTCTGGTCTGGTTTTTCCGACCTTAGCGCGTTGCACTTTGTCCATCAAAAAGGTAACGATCATCTTGACGGTTGTCGTGTTTGGCAAGTAACTAGTCAAGTTGATTGTTACTATATGATCGGCAGGCTATTATCAGAGAAGTGCAATAAGAGATAAGTGTTTCTCTCTTTTGAAAGAGAGAATCCCAAAGTTCTCTTTTCGTTCACGAAGAGAAAATGGGGCGAAAGCTAGTGCCGAATAAATGTCAGGGGCTAATGGTGAAGGGTGAAGGCAATGCGAAAGGCAAACAACAAATGGAAAAAGTGATCGTGTGGGGCGAAAGACCAATAGCGGAGGAGAGGGATGAAGCCTGATGCGTTGCTTCCAAGCGTTCGAGCAAGCTTGGGTTGGGAATATGAATCTCGGGCTGAATGACACTATTGAATCACTTTATCTCACTCCGGCTGCTGATCTTGATCTTTTTCCACCTCTGTCAGCCTTTCTTGATAGCTATTATCTCAAAATATTATGTGGGATGAATGAATTTCATGCAACATTGAACTGGAAGAGAATCGAAAGGTTGGATAGTACAGTGAATATAACTTAGCAATTTGATGTCATAATTCAGTAATAGTAATTGAAGAAAAAATATTGAAGCTAGAATAAATTTTTTTAGTTATTAAACATACTCCTTTCAATTTAAATTTCAAGTTTATTATATAAGCAAAAGAAAAATATGTGATGTATCAAGCCAATACTTTCTAAATTTTTCTCTATTTTATCAAGTATATTACAAAACTCATTTATTTGTCAATTTTTTCAAAAGTATTCGTTAGATCTATAAAATTTGGTAAAACAAGATGAATACTATGATAATTAATTTCAGAACATTTATTAGTAACTTCAAAAAGTGATTGTAAGAATGAATAACAAACTAATATGATTCAATATTTTTTAACATTAAATAAGTTAAATTTCACTATTTATCGACATTGATTTTAATTTTCTTTGATCAAGTTGAAAAGTCTTGCAAAAATAAAAAATTTCTTGTTGTTGTTGTATATTACAAGAATGATATTTTGTTAATCATGATATCTTTAATTTTGGAATGACTCCATACATTTGAAGTTTTATGTTTTTTTCTTTAAGAATGATGTAGATGCATTGTGGACGATTGACCTAATGAAAATCTAGGATTGTCTCCTATAATTTCTTCCCTATCAACATCAACACATGTGGCGATGTAAAAATTTTAAGGATCCACAATCATAAATTTTACTTGTACATTTATAGTGGAATGTTTTACGTTGGCTCTTTGCCTTGTGATTTTTATCTTTGATTTAAAGGGTTTTCTACGTAAACATACTGGTGTCTCGTTCAAATCACAAGATCTTTCATAATTATTAATTTTGAATCATTAATTTTATCTATAATATTTTAATTATTATTTCCAAAAGAAGGTGTGATGGTTCCAAGAAACTTCAAAAACAAAAGAGAAAGGAAACGTAAAAAAGAAAAGTAAAAGAGACAAATAAAAAGATTGAAAAAAAGGACCAAAGTGGGGAGAGACACAAAGTCAATCATATATTTACCTATGTTTTTTTTTTAATTTTCAACCATTTATACGCATTAGTGTTTGTCAAATTTTAGTTTAATTGATGTAGCATCAAAAAAACCTTGTTAAACTATAGATCAAAATTACAAAAAAGGCGATGGCAAATGAAGGGGAAGAGTAAAGGCTTGTATGGTAAGATTTGAAGATATACGTATTTTATGTGCTTCATTAACATTGTCTCTTCATCACCGTTGCACAAAATGTGAATTAATTTTTAAATTAGAATAACGTAAAGTTATGCAACGTCGGTGTAACAACCCTCATTTTTATTTTAGAATTTGTGACTTTAAGACAAAAGCAATTAAGACTTTTTTATGAATGATGCTTAAATGTTAGAGTGTTAAGGTACTTTGGATGTTAGTGAATTAGTAGGTCGAAGGTAGCGAAGAAAATAAGGTTTAAGGGGGTATAAGTAATGACGTTATTCGGAAATGTTAGAAAATCTTCTAAGTGTTTAAGAATACTTTAGGTCAACCCCAGGATTTATGAGGGGTCGACACAATTGTGTACTTTATGTCGACCCCAGGATTTATGAGGGGTCGACACAATTGTGTACTTTATGTCGACCCTGATGTGCCGTCCGGGGTGCTCGGGGGATGGAATAGACTCGTGAGAGTTTTGATTAGAAGGTGGCTGGACAATTTGAAATAGATGGTCCTGATGCCTTCCTCTTCAGCTAAAAATCCGAACCAATATGGATATGCAAGGCTGAATTTGAATGGAGACCAAGGTGGCACGGGGAAGACCTTCGGTTGACCATGTTCCGGGCATCACGAGATTTGATGCGTGCCAATTTGAAATAGATTGTCCCGATGCCTTCCTCTTTAGCTAAAAATCCGAACCAATATGGATATGCACGGCTGAATTTCAATGGAGACCAAGGTGGCACAGGGAAGACCTTCGGTTGACCATGTTCCGGCCATCTAGGGATTTTCTTCGTGCGAATTTAAAATGGAAGGTTTAGATTCATCCCTCTTCAGCTGAGAATCCGAAATCATATAGATATGCGCAGCGGATTTTGAATGGAGACCAAGGTGGCACGAGGAAGACCTTCGGTTGACCATGTTCCGGCCATCTAGGGATTTGCTTCGTGCGAATTTAAAATGGAAGGTTTAGATGCATCCCTCTTCAGCTGAGAATCCGAAATCATATGGATATGCACGGCGGATTTTGAATGGAGACCAAGGTGGCACGGGGAAGACCTTCGGTTGACCATGGATGAGTGTGCGTGGCTGACCGGGGTTGACCATATCCCGGATATTGAGGGATCTGCGTGTGCCATTTTAAAATGCTATTGCCATACGATCCTCTGATGATTGTGGCAGTTTTGGCACGAATCTTTTGGATGAAAATCCATGTTGTTCCGCCGGTGGCTCGATGGATGATTTATGGGCACGCACGGGCTGACCGAGGTTGACCATATCTCGGATATTGAGGGATCCGCTCGTGCCATTTTGAAATTCTGTTGCCATACGATCCTCTGATGAATATGGCAGCTTTGGCGTGGATTATGTTGTTGAAAATCCCTCTTGTTTCGCCGATGGCTTGATGGATGGTTTTTGTGTGCGCGGTTTGATCTTATCTCCTGTCATCACGGGATTTGTCCGTGCCATTTTGAAATTGTAACTTTTGACACTCCTAGGTTGTCCAAAAGAAGATAAGGGCATGAGTATTTCTGATGTAAAAGCTTGGGTGGCCGTTGATGTCTTGAAGCGTGTCCCGCGGGTGTCCATGTCTCGGACACCGATAAATCCGCGTGTGCCAACTCGAATCTTGTCCTTTCCTTGACCAAATAATCAGATTACTTAAGGATTTAAGTCAAGTTTCCGATAGGATTTGGTCAAGGTCTTGACACGCTCCAAAGGTGCTGAGGTGCTGGAAATAAGAGTGAAGATTGCAATCTGCCCGGAAGGACAGGGAGTAAGGCAGAACAGGGGAGTGCAACGCTTATTTCTCCAAACGCATACAGGTTTAGGTTATAAAACTCAGCCAACTTAAACTTAAGGGCGTGGACTAAGTTTTGACCAGATTTGCAGCTTACAAGCACGTGCGGAACATTAAAATACAAGAAGACACTTTCAGATGCACAAGCAGACAAACAGGAAGGAAAAAAAAACAGTGTAGGGGTGATGGGGAACTTCTACACAACTTCCAATGCAGGGACTCTGGGATCGTGAAAATAAGCAGACAACAACTTCAATCAAAGGGGAAGACAACGCAAGTGGTTTTATAGAAAACACACAGGTAGGCTAAGAGTTATGCTGAATAGAAAATTAATGGGCAGAATTGCCCAATTTTAGGAACTCGGGTAGGAAGCAGTGGGAAAACACAAGCATAACTTTTAAAGGGAGGTGGCTATGGCTAAACGGAATGAACCATTGATTCAGGCCATGAAATTGGGACTCACTGCTAGAAATTTGGGGGCTTTGCTCACAGGATTCAAAAATGGCACGGAATGGACGGTTGGAGTTCAAAGTCCACTCGGGAAAGTTTAAAAATAGCAAACAACACAACTAGGACAAACAAATGTAAACGCAAGTGGAAGGTAGGCTATGGGGGTTCCAAACTCGCCTTTGATCCTAACAAGTGAGGAAGGGAGGTCGAAATATGGTTTAATGACCCTAGCAAGATCACCAACACCAAGACAAGAGAAGGTTGAGGATATTACTCACCAAAACCTTGAATTGTCGTGAGAAAGGAATGGAGATTGAGAGCATTGGCTTCTGCAAATTTCTTCTATTCTTTTCTTCCTCTAAAAGACACGGGAGAGGGATTTTGATACCCACTCACCGATTACATCAAGAAAGAAAAACAAAAAGAAAAGAAAAATAGGACTAATGAGTGTTTAATAGGTGTTAGGTGGGATTGGGGCCCACCCAAGCTTCCTAAAAAAAACACCACAAGACTCTAGACATAAGGCCACGTCCAGACATCAGCCAAGAGAGAGGCCAAGTGGGGAATTAGGGTTTCCCTAAGATCCAACGAAATGGGCCATGGGTTTGGTTCAAACCGAACCAAAATCCCTCTCAAAGGCTTAAACCAGACCATCAAGGTTTACAACAAACAAAACAGCCCAACATATTTATAATTTACAAATACAAAAAAAATCAAACATCACTTGATCATCCCTTGGAAGACTTCATCTCCCCAAATGGTGATGCAATACGGTCTCCATTGTCCTTGAAACCGAGTGTAGTTATGTCCCGGGAGGTGAACTTGGTAAGGAAGATCTTGGATTTTCGACTAACTCCTTCTCTTCTTTATACTTCCATTGTAAGCAATGTTTGGGGAGTTCTTGATCATGTTGTGAAGGAATATCTAGGAGCTCCAATGTAGGAAAAAATGTACCTGCAAAATCAACAAACATATTAGCTTAAAGTCCTGCACGGCTTCGAGTTGTTGCTCCTTCCGGTTGATGATCAGTCCCGGGCACATCAGGTCTCCTAGTTGACCCAAGGTGGACCTTATCTTGACCATGTCTTGACCATGTCTTGACCGTGTCTTGACCATGGTTCGGTCGCCTTCTCCTTTTGTGGGCCTTTGTGTGTCTTCTTCTTTGGGCTGCTTTCTCTTCCTTCTCCAATGTTATTTGTTGAAAATAAATAAAAATAAATGTGGCCGGGCTCGGCGTTGGGTGGGCCGTGATGTGCCACGAGGGTCGAGCACAACGAACCGAGAGGTTTTCACTAACATGGTTGTTCATTTTGTAGGAATCCTAAGCTCGGAGCTACCTTCGGTAATCAACCAAGACCAACCCAAGATGAGCATCACGAGTCCCATTAAGGGGCTCGGCCATCTTCAATAAGTGGCCGAGGGACACATTTCCTTTCAGCAAATAAAGAGTTAGAAGAGTAAGAAGAGCAAGCCCAAGACACGGGAAGACGGATTAAAAGACCCGCGATCCAACAAGGCCGAGACCCATGCGACACTTAAGGAAAGCCGCGTGCACTTATCAATTTCGATCGTGCCAAATTTACACAAGAGAAGCCTATTTGCTGGAAAATATCAACCAGAAGATAAAGGGGAGATTCGCACGCGCAAAATCCCATGAAACATGGAGATCTCGCTGTCACAACCAAACTTAGACAAGTGCTCGGCTACATTCAAATTTCTCCGTGCCAAAACTTGGGAGGGAAGGCCAAATAGCGGGAAACATTCATTCGAAGGAGGAAAGGAAAATTTGCACGAGCAAATCCCGAGAATTACAGGATTCCCTTAATCGCACAAGACACGCCCGCATAAGCGAACCCGACAGGCGCACACCCGCGCGCACCCGGCTGCACCCGAACCCTTCACAAAGGCAACGCGCCCCTCCGCGCACCCGGACCTGGCTACACCCGGACACTTCATCGAGCGGCACGGAATCCCGGAAGTCCCGCACCACCTCATCGATTCGAGTCTTCACAATCTGAGACGTCCAACCGATCAACGGCTTACAATTCTTACTTGTATTTTTCCTTTCATGTTTTTGTTTATTTAAGGGGCATCTAGCCTCTATTGAACTCAGAGAATTTTCAAATCAAAATTGTGTTTACACACCTTCAACCTTTGGTCGAAGCTCTCCCTCGTCGATCCTTCTCTGGTGCGTCATATCCGGCCAAGCCTCGGCAACCCTTGTGAGTGAACGATGCGTCATATCCGAACACGAGCAAGGTCTACTGATTTGAACACTTATTCGTTCAAGTATTCAAAGCGTCACATCCACCTCCATAAAACTACACTTCTCCGAATACCCATTCCATTTTCCCCAACGACCACTTTCACCCGCTTCCGACACACGACCACCTTCCTGACTACCTGAACCACCCTTCCATTGACTCGTGCCATTTCCTCACTTTCCTACTCCATCCCCATCAATCCATCCTAAAACCCTCAGCCACTTCTAAAAACACCATTCGCCCGAGCTGTTTTACCCGTGTGCCGCACTCATTACTCCCTGAGCCCTCCTGTGCGCACACCCACCGATCACGACGTGCAAACCACCCCAGATTGCACATCAGGCCGAGGACTCGTTCTTCGTGGGAGGACACGGGATCCGTGGGGATTGGACCGTGCGTTCTCTCACGTCGGCCACTTATTTCAAGTGGACCAAAGTCCTAAGGGATTTCGGCCACGTCGACGTCCTGTTGCTCATTGGTCGTCTTGGGGTGGTCGGGAGGTGGGCCGGTGGATGCGTCGGGGCCGGGAGTGTTTGGACACCAAGTGATCGAGAACTTGGGTCGTTCTCGATCATGCTCGGAAGGTGTTTTCGAAGCCAAGTTACCTGCAAAACGAACGACTAAGTTAGAAAACTCGTCTGGGCTCGTTGGGCTTGTTGGGGCTACGTCCATGATGGGCTCCGGTTGCACATCAGACCCCAGGATTTATGAGGGGTCGACACAATTGTGTACTCTAGGTCGACCCCAAGATTTAAGAAAGGTCGACACAAATCGCTCTCGGGAAATCCTTTCGGTCGACACAACGGATGAACAGTCAACACAAATGAGTGAATGACTTACGGGAATAGATTGGGTCGACACAATTAGAAGAGCGGTCGACACATTCATACATGTCGTTGAAAAGTCAGCCAAAACGTGGAGAAATCTGATCGGTGGACGTAAAGGAAAGGTTGATTTTGTTTAATTAAGGACATAAGATAGGCATGGTTTGCCATTTCCCTACCAGCATGGTTCCTTCTCCCTATTTTCTACCCTAAGCTCTCACGTCTTGATAAGGGAGAGGGAGATTGAGAAAGAAAATAAGTGAGGGATTGAGAAAAGAAAAGAAGTTCTGTGGGAGAAAAGAGTGAGAAAGTGGAGGGAAGTGGAAAACTCTGAAGTTTTCGTGGAAGTTGAAGTTCAAGGTAATTTTTTATATCCTCTTAAGGTTTTCTAAGTTCAATAATGATAATATGATGATATTGGTTGGATTGGTGGATAAAAACGAGTGCTTTAATGCTAAGAGATAAGAAAAGAGTTAAGTATGAACAAAGTTAGGGTATTTGAGATTCGGTTAAATTGTAGCACGAATTAGAGTTTATAACCTTCATAAGAGTTAAAGTAGACTTTTAGAGTGATTTATAGCTGTTAGAATCACTTGATTCGGAGCTATGTAGAAAAAGTTATTGACGTCGCAAGTTAGTGTACGGAAACTGAGGAGAGTTTGGGTCGACCCCTAGTAGTTTGGGAAGATCGAATCTCGACTGGAAAACGCAAGGTCTCTGTTTTGTCGACATGTGTCGACCCATCATAGTTTATGTCGACCCAATCACTGTTCAAACAGTGAATGCCCTCTGTTTTGTTCACATAAGTCGACATGCTTTAGTTTTCTGAATTTGGTGTCTTCTAAGAAGTTATAGTAGACTCCTTAAGAAACAATTTAACACCTTAAGTATCAGGAATCGATCAATATAGAGGAAGTTATGAATTTTGGAAGTTATAGTTGAAATAGTTACTCATGGTGTAAAACTTATTCGAATGGTATGACAATATAGGTTCTCAAGCCTCTAGTGTGCATTGCCAAGTTGAAACCAAAGACATCAGAAATCAAGGTAAGTATGTGTTGCATGCGTTTGGCCTATTAGAGGTCTACATTGCAAAGGTTATGTATTTTTATGATTTTTTATTGATGATAAACTGGTTGGGGTGTAATGCACAATACACCGACCTCAAGTCATTTGAGGATTGTTTATGTGCCTTATAATGATTGATTGAAGGATTTCTGTTGAATTTTTATGGATATGTTTATATGACTTTTATTTGGATTATTTTAGATTTTCATGAATTAATGATAGGATTGTATGTGACATGCTATGGATATCATGCATCATGTTTTCTACGAATGACAACGAAAATGAATTTCCATCCATGAAAACTATAATAAGTGAATCGTAGGGGGATGGCGGATTGAGTGTTAGGTTGCCCATGGGGGTCTTTGATGCCTACATTCATCCCCGCAATATCTCTATTGATTCGATGAAGACATCTACGATACAGGAGAGTAAAGACGCCCTCGGCAATGGCTATGGGTCCATGTTACCGTGAGCCCAATGGGGATCGACGGTAGGTTGTTATATCTCCTAATGACACACGTTATGTAAACCCTAAGATCATTTTTTGTAGATGGTCGTCATATGGGGCCGGATCCACACCACGAAAATGAAATAAGCTGCATTGTTT
>QAOC01023656.1:8114-69368 GCA_003255005.1 Begonia fuchsioides
TTTTAATTTAATATTACTTATAGAGCTAAATAACATTTTTAAGTAAAAGAATCTAAAATTTGATCAGAACTCATTTATCAATAATTAAAACTAATTTCTCTTTTAAGATTCAGAGAAGTCTTGTAAAGAATGAACACAACAAAACTATGATCAAATAGGGGTGTTCAAGCCTAAGAAACCAGGTTCTCTTAATCAAGCAGCAGTTCAAAGCACGAAGTAAGATCAAATTCACCTTACAATATACTCATTAGCGCCATCAAGCTTCTATTAGAGAACACTAGTTAACCAAACAAACATGAAAAGTATTAATCAAGATAATTTCTAGGAAAGACACTCTCAGCAGTCTCATAGACAGAATTATATTTCCAAGTATGTTTCCAAGAAAGACTGCAGAGTCACAAACAGACACACTTAAATATCAGTCTCCTAGACAGAACGTACTTACACAGTACAATTACATCACTAACCAGACAAATACTTTTTCCCAACACAAAGACAAATATAATAATATTCGCACTATTGAAATTGAATACGAAACATAAATATCACAAAATACTAAAGGAATGAACACACCAGAATTTACGAGGTTTGGCAAATTGCCTACGTCCTCGGGCACCACCACCGCAGCGAGTCGATCCACTAATCTCTTAAAAAAATTACAACTTAGTAATCCTTAATTAAATGAATCACCACAAATGAGAAGTATCTTAACAAAGACACTCTCCAACAACTAATAGATACAAATGATCGAGATATTATAACGAAAGAAGTTTAAGGGCTATTTATAGCTTTGATAACCCGTTAAATTTCATCAAATTTTCAATGTGGGATTTCAATAACGTTTAACTACATTCTTAAAAAATGGAAACTAATTAACAATCTACACCTTGACGATTTTTTTGTTGTATAGACCATCTTCTCAATTCTCCAATTCCTGAATAATCTTTTGGTGATGCCTTCAAATGTGCCTTCAGGCGCCTACTCAATATTCAAGATATTAACCAAGTCTAAAAAATGTTTAAACTTAGTTGCTGCTACCACATTGGTCAACATGTCTCCAGAATTTTTAACAACTGGAGAAAATACCTCGTTGTAGTCGATTCTCTCCTTTTGAGAATAACCATTTGTTATCAATCTTGTCTTGTAACAAACATCTTTGTCAGAGAACCTTTATTTTTTTTCATAGACTCATTTGTATCTAACGACCCTTTTACCTACTACTAGAAATGCATAAGTCACCATGTCATTAAATCGAACAGGTCTATGAATCTCTCTTCTCTCCCTCCTTGTTGCAATTGGATCTGATTGTTGTGTTTCTTGGATTGTAGACTCAACTTCATTTAGTTTCTCTTCAACTTCTAGAGCGTTACAAGAAATTACTTTTTCTTGAGTTTAATCAAACCACTTTTTTTCAAACTTCACCTGCTCCGAAGTATTCTTCACTTCCTGAACATCACCATTTATCATAGAAGATTCATCAAAACTAACATATCTGCTAAATATCACATTTTTCGTCATTGGAAACCAAAGACGAAATCTTTTTATCCCATAGGTGATTCTCAAAAACAGAGTCTTCTTTGCTCTTGGTTCCAACTTTGATTCCTTAACATGACAATATGCAATATAACCAAATATATGTAAGGAATCATAATCATTAGCAGATTTTTCAGACCATACGTCCAATGGTATTTTTCCACCAAGAGTTGATGATGGTAATCAATTGATAAGATGGTGTGCATATGTCAAAGCTTCGGCCGAAAAATGTCTTCCTAACCCAGCATTAGACAACATACACCGAATTTTTTCAACTAATGTCTGGTTCATACGTTCTAAAACACCATTTTGTTGGAGTGTTTCTCTAACTGTGAAGTGGCGAACAATTAAATTGTTCTGACAAAACTCGAGGAATGGATCACTTTTATACTCTCCTCCATTATCTGTTATGAGTACTTTGATCTTCCTTCCTGTTTGATTCTCAATCATAGTTTTCCACTTAAGGAAAATTTCAAACACTTCACCCTTCGACTTCACGGTATACACTCAAACTCTCATTGAAAAGTCATCAACAAATGTTACAAAATAACATTTACCTCCCAATGATGCTGTTTTGGATGGTCCTCATACATATGAGTGAACATAATCCAGAATACATTTTGTATTATGGATAGTAGTTATGAATTTCACTCGTTTCTTCTTTCCCAAAATACAATGCTTACAAAACTCCAATTTGCATGCTTTTGCACCTTTCAACAAAGCCTACTTCATCTGTAAGGATTTTTCACAAGCATGACCTAAACGCATATGCCACAACTTTGTTACTCCAGATGATTTGTGTTCTACTACAGCAGTTGCTGATCCGATAACTGTACTACCATTAAAGTAAAACATGTTATCCATTTTAACACATTTCATCACAATGAGTGTACCTGATCTAACTTTCAAACCTTCATCTCGTATTGTCACAGTTAAGCCTTTGGACTCTAATGCTCCTAAGCTCATAAGGTTCCTTTTCAAATTTGGCACATAACGGACATCTGTCAGAACTCTAATAGATCCGACATGATTCTTCAACTCGATTGAGCATATTCTCATTGTTTGGCAGGAGCTTTTATCGCCCATGTACACAATTCCACCATCAAATTCTTCAAAGTCAGTAAACCATTCTCTGACATGAGACATATGATAGGTGTAACCCGAGTTCAGAATCCATTCATTAGATTTAACGGCTGTTATGTTTGCTTCAGATGATTCAGCAACTAAGGAAAGATCAATATCACTATCACACTCAACTACATTTGCATTTGTTCTAGCATTTTATTTCCTCTGTAATTTGAGATAATTTTTCTTCCAATGTCTTTTTTCGTGACAAAAGACACATTCAATTTTCCCCAATTTCGCTCTTGATGTTGATTTATCTTTTCCTCCTTGCTTACTTTGCTTCCTTGCTTGTGAGCAGCCTCTTGATACTAGCACCTCATCAACTGCTACTTTCTTACTTTTCCTTCTCAAATCATAACTATATAAAGCAGCACAAACAACATCGAGAGATACATCTCTCTTTTCGTGAAGCAAAGTGGTTTCTAGGTGTTCAAATTCGTTACGAAAAGATAATAATAACATCATAGCCAAATTTTCATCTTTAAATTCTTCGCCAGTGTTTAACAAATCTCCTACTAGTTGATTGAATGTTGTAATGTGATTATTCATTGTAGTACTTGATTGATATTGAAACCGAAACAACTTCTTTTTCATGAGAAGTTTATTCTTACTATTTCTCGTCATGAACTTGTCTTCTAATGTCTTCTATAGTTTATTTGCAAAATTCTCATTCTTAAATGTATATTTTTGTTCTCTTAAAAGACATGAACGGATTATACCACACGCTAAACGATTGATCGTCTTCCAATCAGCCTCTATAACATCAATTGGTTTCTCATGCTCTATAGCAATGTCTAGCCATTGTTGGAATATAGCATCGAGGACTTCGCCTTGCTACATACCAAAATGACCAGTGTCATCAAACAACTCTACCGAGAATCTCGAGTTTGATATTATTGTCCTAGCCATCATTGTTGAAGAATTTCATGTTGAAGTAACATTTGGATTTGTTGCCGAAGATGAGCCCTCCATAGTATTAAATTTTCAAAATAGTATAGGTTGAACCTTTGACTCTGATACCACTTGTTAGAAAAAACTGGTTAACCAAACAAATGTGAAAAGTACTAATCAGGATAATTTTCAGGAAATACGCTCTTAGCAGTCTCCTAGACAGAATTACATTTTCAAGTATGTTCTCAAGAAAGACTAGAGGGTCACAAACAGACACACTTAAATACCAGTCTTATAGACAGAACGTACTTACACAGTACAATTACACAACTAACCAGGCGAATACTTTTCCCCAACACAAAGACAAATATTATAATACTCGCACTATTGAAATTGAATACGAAGCATAAATATCACAAAATACTAAAGGAAATAACACACCCGAATTTACGAGGTTCGACAAATTGCCTACGTCCTCGGGCATCACCACCCCAGCGAGTCGATCTACTATTCTCTTTAAAAAATTACAACTTAGTAATTCATAATTAAATGGATGACCACAAATGAGAAGTATCTTAACAAAGACACTCTCCAACAATTAAGAGATACAAATGATTGAGATACTATAACTATGAAAGTTTAAGAGTTATTTATAACTTTGATAACCCGTTAAACTTCGCAACTTTTCAATGTGAGATTCAATAACGTTTAACCACATTCCTAAAAAAAGCAACTAATTAACAATAAAATCAACAATTAATTATCAGCTTCATTATACGTCAGTAGTCTGAATGATAATCACTGTAATCATGACGGGTAGGCATGTCATTCTCGACCTTCTCCGCTATCCTATCTTCCTTAGGGGTGGGCAACCCGAACCGGACCTTAAGGTCTGGCCCGAAACCGTAAGGTCATGGCCAGGTACGAGTACGGTAATAGGTAAACATATAGATTTTGGGTTCGGGTAAACGAGTAGAGAGTCCGGGTACCGGGTATTGTTAAAATACCTGATACCCGTGTTTAATACCCGTACCTAATTTTATTTCAGCCTCCTTGACAGCCAACGCCCTCACCTCTACGGCTCTGCCCAACGCCCTCACCTATACGGCTCTGCCCAACGCCCTCACCTTCACTCGACACCCTCACCTCCGCTCGATTCCTAGCCGGCAGCCGCAAGTCCTCCACTAAATCGACATTGTGTTAGTGTTTCATCCAGTTATTTTTATTAATTGCTTACTTGGTTGCTGTTTTTTTTTCAGCCGCAAGACTTATTCATATGAAATGTAGTAGACCGAATAAGAAAGAGATTGATACCAATTACATGAAATTTGGATAAGTATGGAAAGAGTTATGAGCTCCGAAAGTTAGGTAAAAAATAAAAATAAAATATTGAGTGCTTATTTTAGTTAATTGTGATTTTCATGATAAAGTCGCAATCAAGTGTAGGCCCTAGTTGTACTTCCAAAAAAACTAACATTTAGATCTGCAGTTTGGGAGCATTATACAATCATGGAAGAGAGTGATCATACTGATCTGAAAGCTAAGTGCAACTATTGTGAGCAGCTATTTGCTTGCCACTCGATTAAAATTGGCATGTTCAACTTGACTCGTCATTTGAAGACTTGCAAGAAATATTTGCATACAGTAGATGCAAAACAACAGATGTTGCCTTATGTTAAAAGTCAGGCAGTTGAAGCCACAACCAGCATGTTCACGCAGGAAATTAGACGTGATGTTTTAGCTAGAATGCTAATAACTGATGAATTGTCAATGATGATGGTTGAGTGAGTCAGTTTCCACAAATATTCGAAGACTTTAAATCTCTCATTCGTCATACCATCGCGTAGGACGGTAACAAGAGACATAGAAAAGATTTACCAACAAGAGAATGGTTGATTGAGAGGTTACATAAAAAAAAGTAGTCAACGAGTCTGTTTGACAACAGACACTTTGGACTTCCAACCAAAACATGAACTACATAGTGACGACTGACCACTTTATTGATGGTAATTGGAAAGTACACAGGAAGATTTTGAACTTCTGCAAGATCGATTTTCTTAATGTTTTTTTTGTTGTTTCAGTAGTTAGTACTAGAGCCGACAAGCGTTGGTGCTGCGTTTTGCACCATACAAAGGGTCGATCGCTTTTTAAAGGGGTCGACCGATAGAAGGTGTCGACCGCTTATTGAACTTCAAACGAACGAGGACTTCGAACCCCGATTCGGGGACCCTTCGGATTAGAATGGGACCCCGAATCGGGGTTGGAAATCCCCGTTCGTCGACTTTTCATGAAACGAGGACTTCCAACTCTGATTCGGGGACCCTTCCGATTAGAATGTATTTTTATGATTTTTTAAATGAATTTCGAGTAGACCCAAAAATACCCAGATCCTACCCCAAATACCCAGATCTGGGTATTTTTTTTTTTTTTTTTTTGAGTAAGTCTGAGTTTCAGGTATTGCTTCATAACCTATATCCAAACGGACTAGATATTTTAAAAAAAAATACTCATCCCGTTAACCACTTGAATAGTCCGTTTGCCCAGTCACTCCTAATCTTCCTTAGCCGTTTCAGCTCGAAAGTTCTGATTCGAGTCGAATCATCTTGGTTATCCAGCTCGATTAGAGGAAAACGAAGGGTACCCACTAAAGGTTTGGGGGTCTCCGAGGGTTTGGAATGGAAGATCTCGAGAGTAAGGAAAGATTCATGGAGAGGTAGATTGAGACGGAGAGTAAAGCTCTCGTTCCAAACAGGCTCCGTCGAACCGGAATCGTCGGATTTGGTGGCGAGGCGGCGGTCGGGATCGACCCAGAAGATCGCGTAGGGCTTGAGATTGCTTTTTTTCCAATTGACGTTCTTAAGATGCTTCGCAGAGACGAGGGTGAGATGAAGATGCAGAGGGTTTGATTGCGGATGACGAGACGACGCCATTGCAGGAGCTTGGGGAACTTGCACGGGAAGGGGAAAGTTAAGGCGGGTTTATAAACGATTAGCGTTCGTGGAGTTGTTGGACAGATGAAAAGATTATATCTTATATTAATTGTTGTGCACTCTATAATTTAAGTTTATTTAAAGATTATTATAATTAATTAAATTAAAGTTATTTTATTAAACAAATTAAGATAGAAGGGGATGCAATACCAAATTTTTGGTTGAGTCTTAATAATATTCGTTCTTATTCGGTCGGTCATAAAATTATATCACTAAAATATATTAGTCTATTTTTATTTATTTTTTAAATTAATTTCATGTTCATTGTAATTCTTTTCTNTCCGTGTGAGGGAGGATCAGACGAATGAGGCAAGAAAAATGCCTCATTCGTCCGATCATTGACTCATTCGCCCAATCATTGCTTCACTCGGATGCATCATTCGTCTCAGCGAGGCAAGTTATGCGTCCGTTACCCAAAAAAATATAAATTCGCCCTTCTTTCTCATTGAAAATCACACCTTCAAAAAGCAGTTCTATATCTATTATAATGGCTCGTAGCGCGAGCAACTTGTGGTTAGAAGCGACAAACTACGAGGAAGATGAAGCATAAGAAAGTGAAGCATAAGAAAGTGAAGCAAATATAGATTGAGTTTACGAACCTAATACATATGTCCTTAAGTTGCAATCTTTTGATTGTGGATATGATGTAGATGTTCAATCTTCCTCAGATGAAGCAAATATGATAGTTTTGACTATGCCACCTGAATCAGACTAGGAAGATATATCCGAAGTTTTGAGCTTGCCAGCGGCAACCGATAGCGACTTTTATCTCGGTAAAAAGGTACCTATCTGATAAAGACTTAAAAGATGAAATTACAAAGAATGCATTATCAAATGGTTATAGGATCACTTTCAAAAGAAGCAATCCAAAGAGACTAACAACAATATGTGTAGAGGGATGTCCATAGCACCTTCATACTTCAAAGATGCATGAAGAAGAAATAATCCAAATTAAAACTTTCGTTGATAGTCATACTTGCGCTCGAGTATTGGAAAATCGACTTGCATAGACAAAATGGGTGGCGGCCACATATTTTGACAGGTTCAAGAGTCAGCCTATGTGAGAAATCTCGTCTATAATGGAGACGGTACGTATAGATTACAATGTTATCATAACTTCAGGTATTGCAATTAACAGTCGCCTAGAAGCGCGACGTTTGAATGAAGAATTTGACGAAGAACAATTTTAATTTCTTCGAAAATATGGAGATGAGCTCCTGAAGTCCAAACCTGGTAGCAGAATCAGCATCCAAGCCAAATTATTGTACGGCACATGTGAATGAGGTGCATGTCCTGACCATCTTTTAACGGTCGTCGGTATTGACTTTGAAAATGGACTATATCATATTGCATATGCAGTAGTAGAGTCGGAGTGCAGAGATTCATGGAGTTGGTTTCTTGAACAACTAAGAGAAGATGTTAACAGTTCAAACGGGTTTGGGTGGACTGTAATATCATACAGACAGAAAGAACTTGTCAATGCAGTTCAAGAGAAGCTTGGTGATGCGGAGTATAGATTTTGTCTCAAACATCTATATGCCGATTTCCAAAAAAGCTTCTGTGGAGAAGTATACAAACAGTTTTTATTTAACGCTTCACATGCCTCGACCGAACCCGAGTTCGAACGCCATATGACACGATTGCACCGTCATAACCTGTTGGCTACTAAATATTTAAAAGCTATTCCAAAAGAAACATGAGCAGCACATGTCTTCTCGTCGAACTCAAAATATGAAATGAGTTTGAATAATCTCAACGAGTCATTCAACAACGTTATTCTCGCAGCTAGAGACAAACACATCATCACAATGTTGGAAATTATACGTAAATCTATAGTTGTTCGTATTGTGAAAAGACACGAGATGATGCTTCAAAGTCGGATATCCTATGCCAAAGAATAAGGAAAATCTTAAATCAAGCGACCCGAGAGGCGAGACGTAGCTCTTACAAATGGGAACTGACAAAGATTCCATGTGTCCATGCTATCTCCGCTATGCAGGTGATGCGCTCGCCAATTGATCAATATGTACACCAATACTATTATCGGGAGACGTACCTAAAGATGTATTTATACTACACTGCACTGATTGCTGAACGTAAGATGTAACCGTTAAATCCTTGAAGATATGGTGCATAGATACTATCAGCAATTAGGCGCAGACCTGGTCAACCAAAGAAGAAAAGAACAAAAGACGCCAATGAGATTCAATGTAGCAGCACTTCCATAAGTCGAAAAACCAGCACTGTGCAATGTGGTACGTGAGGTAGGAGTGAGCATAATAAGAAATCATGTCCCGGAAGAGCTTCAACCTCAGACGCTCGACGATCTGCCGCTGAGGAAGACATGTTCATGGGCTTCAACGTAGGCACACAAGAGTCACAAAATAATCCAGCGGAACCCGTCCAAAATCCAGAATCTCGTAGAATAAATATATTATAATGATGAAGAAAAAACATGTTCATTACAAATCAAAACATACGATAATATTATAATGAAAAAAAGTACAATAACAATGAAAAAGTAACTAAAAATCGCCACAATCTTGTTGGAGCTGTGAAGGATCCTGGTAACTCGGAGAAACTCAAAACATCTTGGCCGTATCCGTCGTGCATCGCATCTCGTCTACTGTGTGCTCAATCATGTATATCTTCTGCATCTGCTCGGCATGGTAGCTGTTCATCCGCTGCATCTGCATGGTATGAAACAGCTGCATCTGCTCCATCATAAAAGCCAACGTTGGCTCATGGTACGAGGGCTGCGACATTTGTCTACCGGAAAGGTCGGAAGGTCCTGACATCTCACCATCGAAGGTGAGGAAGGTCCTGACATCCCACCTATCGAAAGTGCAGAAGGTCCTGACATCCCACCAAAAGACGGCTCTGCCATGTCAGCATAGGGAGGAGTGGGCATCTGAGTAAAATCCAGCGGATCATCCTAAGAGGGAAGATCAACGTCCGGATCGAAGTGCATCCGGGCGACTGTTGTGTCTCTCTTGTCGACCCACATATCGCCAAACTCTATCAAACTTATCCTCCCAAGTTGTCGACGATCGAAAGCATCTTGGACCCGGGGCGCCCTCATCACCTCACCATGAGGAATCGCTCCACATAGTATGGATATGAGTTTTGTAATCAAAACTCCGTACAGAAGGTTTTTCTCAACTACCTTATGAATCTCACCCATATGATGCAAAATTAAATATCCCGGATTAAACCGAGTTTTAGTATAAAGACAATACATAATATACAAGTTTATATGTGTTACCAGCTCTCGATGTTCGTCCCTGAGAAGAATTGTATGAGATATCATGTTCTGGATCACCCGAGCTACCACGTTGAGCTCGTTCTCTTTCGGCTTTATCAACGAGTTTGTTTGACTATTCGACGCCCTAATTTGTCTAAAAAATGATAATTCGGCCGCCTGTACACAAGGTACGGCCTGAGCGGAGTTATAATACATCTCGCCTTGCTCATCCTCGGACTCATCTGAATAATCGATAATTCAGTTGATGTGCTCCGGTGTAATGACCACATCCCGCCCAAACATAAATGTTATTGAATTACCGCTGCCCGCAGATACCACGAGGTTGGAGTAAAACAGCCGCACTAATCGCTCTGCTAATGGGCCTGACAACTCAAAATACCGACCAACCCAATGTCAGCAGCCATCTGCCGAATCTTCAAGCCTTCAAATGTTGCGAATACAACTGGTCTTCGAGGTATGTCTGACCGTACCGAGAAGACTTTGTTAAACTCCTCTCATTTGCAACGGAACGAAATTCGTCACGACGTGCTTCTACCGACATGGGCGAATCAGGAACCCGAGGACGGTATCCAACGTCCGAGGGCTGGGACGTTCTCTCATCATCGTCACGATGCTGTCCAATGATTATAATGCGTTTTCCATGACCAAAATTCTTTTTTTGCAAAAAAAATAAAAATTTTAGCAGAGTTTCACTACGATTTCAGAAAGGTAAAAAGTAAAAAAAAAGTATGAATTTATAGTTTTTCGGCCCCACCTACTCACAAGTTGCCTCACTCGGACGAAACAATGCGTCTGAGTGAGGGAGGATAGGAGGAATGAGGCAAGAAATCTTGCGTCCGACGAGCCTAAATTTTAATTTTTGAAAACTCACGCTCAATTTAACTTATTTTTCGAAAACTCAAGATCAAAATTTATTTTTATTCTTTATATTAAATTATTATGATTTAAGCCATGCTAAAGTGATTAATAAAAGCAAATTCAAATAAAAAGGTCAGATCGTTGAGGTTCTAATAGGTCGGCTATTATTAATTACAAAGAAAAAGTTTGGTGGGGCCCAAAATCGATGTTTGGGACCCACTGGCGAGGATGCTGACGTGGAAACTTTCATTCACTGCTCGCGGACCTCAAATATAATTATAGTATGTGGTTAATGAATGGACTTGATGTCCGCCAGCGCTTGCTTGAACGAATTATATATATAACGGAATCCCCCACCACTTCTCTTATCCTCCGCTCGCCCTTCTGTACCTACAATTTTGGCCTGTGGATTGAAGATATTAATCCCAGAATTGGCTCCGATTTCGTTTCAACCTCTTGGATTCGCTTTTTTGTCGTTGTTTAGAGAAGAAATTAGGTTTTCAATCGACCTTTTATATTTTCGTCGTTCGTTGAAGAAAATCTTTGGATTTCGCCATGTCCAACGACCGAGATTCAGCTGGAAATGATAAGATTGAAGACGCTGATAGATTGGTTCAGTCAAACGGAGAGGACATTGAGGAATCTAATCAGAATGACTCTGTTTCTTCCAGTGGCGTTGAGACTTCCAGTTTTGGATCTCGCATGAGGTGTGAGGCTGGCCTCGCGGAGCGTCTCACGGATATCCTTGTGAATGGAGAAGACCGCGATTTATTGCTTCAGCATGACGATCGAGAAAATAGCGTTTTACTGTGGCTTCAGGCGCTCGATATGCAGGTCATGGGGGCTTGTCGCTCCGACGAGAGGTTGAAGCCGTTGTTGAAGTTGAATTCCTCGAGTAGCATGGCTGAAGATCGTTTGCTTGTCCAATTAAGTCAGGTTTGTTATTAGATGATTAGATGTCTATTTGTTATAATTTAGAATATTAACTTATTCTGCATCAAGTTCCTGTTCGGTTTCTGTGAGTGGTTTTTGGTGGACGGAGATGATTGCATGAATTCTGGCTCCAACCGTCAGTTCAAATGAAATAAATTGATTTCATATGATGAATTCGTGCGTTTATTTTCTTTCCTCCTCTCCAATAATTTCTTGATGTTAGACTATGACTTTCGAATGATAATTCTCTAGATCTTATTCCTATCATTTACTTTCAGTCTTTCCCAAGTTCCACTTATTAATTTGTTTTTCTACGGTCAGCATTTCGAACCTGCAGAAGTTGGTATGCTAGCTAGATGCTTCTGTTTACCACTTGTTTCTATTCGAGTTGGAAAGATCGAAGAGCAAGGGACCCGTCTTTTCCCCACTGCCATTAGGTAATTTTGGATTATTTCCCCGTGCCGAATTGTGCATTGCCTTATGAATTGGTGTTTTATTTATTTCAATATTGTTGCTGTTTGAGGAATCAAGATGAATGATCCTTTTTCCTTATTTTATACGTGAATCTTTATGTTTCTATCAGATTTTTTTCTTTGTATTAATAACTTACATGTCATATTCTGGGATAATTCTTGAGTTACCCTCTTGCGATACCATCTTGTCATACATCTTGACATATCGTCGAATGATTCGATGATTTCAAATACATTTAATGAATAAAAATATAAAAATTATTTATATTTTATTTTGATCTAATCACGATGCGTCACATCGAGAGATATGACAATAAAGTATGACAAAAGAGTAATTCTAGACTAATTCTATATTCTGAGAAATGTTTACTTGGTGTTAGATTTTTTTTTAAGATTTAGTTAATATCTTTTTATACAATTTTCCCCTTAATATTTCATGGAGAACTTGGTCAACCTCTACTTAATTGAGATAGTTTCATCATTTTACTATCAACCTTCTCCATGCAATCGATCCCTATCTAGCCTCATCGGTCTTGTTTATTGTGTACTTTATAAAATTACTGTTACTTAAATCTAGTTTGACTTATTGCTATATTCTCGTGGTTGGCTCTTCGAATACCCCTAGAAGAGAGCTTGGTTGATTTTTGTAATTTTTTTATTTCATTAAGGTTGTTGGTAATCTCTCTTTTTGAACTGATGGTCGAGTTTTAATTGCATGTATGTGACAGTCACTGTTGAGTGTTGAAGCTGTGACTTGTATTGATTATTTTTGCTGATATGCAGCCTAGCCTGTTGTCTTTGTGATTTGTAACCCAGGTTGAAGTTTATATTTTCTTAATTGTAAGATAAAATGGTCTCCAGTTGAAGATTGTGTATGATGTATCGTGTGGAAATCCTCCTTACTTGTCTCGTTTGATGTTTGCAGCTAACTATTTTTTTTAGCATTTCTAGGAGAGATTTTCCTTTGTTAATTTGAGATGGATCACCTAGGAAGTTTTAATGGGAATCTTAATTATATAGCTCTTAAAGAATAATTACAGATTTAGGACTATATATTAACCTATTGATGATGGTGTTGTCCATTCGTCCAAATAAAAATATCTTTTGGCTTGTAGGTAAAGTGGACGTTTACTATAATGATCTCTGAATAATGGGGAAGTAAAGGTAGTTTCATGCTCCTATATTATTATCTTAGCCTGCCATTGCTTTCTGGATGTTTCGGACTGACATTACATTTGAGTGTGAAATGGCGTCACTAGTGGTGCTGTATGCTTTTTATGCACAATGAACTCTTTTTGGAACTTAGATTCTGCTTTTCATAACTACCTTTGTGTGTGTTTTTCCTTACGGAACAAAATTCTTTATTTTCATCCTCTATTTCTTCTGCATGTTTATGAATACATATGAATGGTATATGATAGGGAAAATGCTTATTTATACATGAGTGATATTTTGATGGGAACTAGGAAGTGCATATTAATACATGAACGATATTTTGGTAGGAACTAGGAAGTCATTATGATTACATGAATGATCTATGAAATGTGAATAGAAAGTTGAAAGCGAATAGAGAGTTGAAAGCGGCTTCATAGCAATTGTACTTTCTTGAGTCCAGTATAATAATTAATAAGTGAGCCACCACTGTGAGAATTTTTGTTCATCTGTTAATTTTATAATGGACTGAAGAAAGCATATTCAGTGTTACACTTTTAAGGGGAAATAATTTTTTTTCTTGTAATAGACTATTAACAGAGTACCTTTAGACTTCATAGTGGCTGCGATTTTCTACTATTGTATGCCTACTGTAATTTGAAGGAGATTCGATATGCTACAACTAGGATTGTGATAAGAAAAATAATTTCTGCCTGGATCTGTTTGAGAATGTGTATATTTATATTTATTGATGCACATTACACCTCAAAATACTTGATTATAATGTCCTCTTTCCTTTGATGTGGCAGGGGAAATCTGAATCTTATTGCCTTACCCACATCTGACTTTTGCATCTCATTTATGGGGGATGATGGCCACGTGGAGAGACTCGTTTCTTTAGGTAGCCAATCACAGTGCAGTGCTGTGGGAATTGAAGAGATCCCAGCAGACAGTTCTGGCCGCTCGTTTGCTATTAAACTATCTCAACCTCAAGCTTTCTACTTTTGGTGCTCTGAGAAGTCGAAGCTGTTGGGCATTGAATTGCTAGCAAAGGTATTTTCAATCTTATTTTGAGATTGCAATGTCCAGTCCAATTTCAAGTTCATGATGCGGGAGTTGGGTATTGATATCTTCATTTTTTTCCTCTTCATCACAGATGAAAGATTTAGTAAATAGAAGACCTTCCATTGCGGAACTGACTGGAATAAGTGAGTCAAGGCTCGGCTGCTTCGCTACTCATCTTCGTGCAAATCTCATTGGATCGACTTCTGACTGCAACGAAGCAAATTATTCTGCTAAGGTACATCGCTCAGCTGAATCAAATGTATCAGACGTAGATCATGATGAACAGGTTTTATCCACATCATCAAGATCCATCCGATACAGCCACATTGGCACCCCAGCTAGCCTGAAATCAAATCCATTCCATCCGGGCAGTCTCAGCCCGAGATCGAGTTCCTTTAAAGAGGGCTCCCCAAGGGCGTTCTCTTCTCTGAGAGACTCTATCCGGGAAAAGATCAAGCGCCGAGGAGACAACAACTGTACCAGAGCCAACCAAGCTACTCCTTTCCTGGCAATCTCCGGTACGTCATCTTCCCCGTCTGCCGAGTTGAAACTTGACAAGGTTGAAAAACTCGGATCCAATTTGCCTTATCCCGAGTCGAGTTTTTTGGAATCTCTAAAAAATCCAGCATCTCAGCCTCCTTCACTGGTATCTTCGTTTCTCTCTCCTTATTACTGTTGGTGCCCATCTGGTGCTTCAAACCTCCACCACTCTTCAGAATCTAACCAGCTTCCACTCTCCATGGATGAATCAACTCCTCTTCCTCCTCTTTCCTCTTTATTATGCTCGACGCTCCCTCCCAATTTCTCGCCTTCAACAGCTCCTCTAAATCTCCCGGACGTCTCTTCGATGAGCTTCCCGGCCTTTTTTCCCGACCCTTTGCCCAGGTTGCAAATGCAGACATCCCAGCAATTTCCGACTTTCACTCCTTTGATGTGTGATCCAATCGTCCACATTCCAGTTATTGACATTTGCTCCTCGTACCTTGTGAGTGCCGGTCCGACCATGGCAATCAATATTCCTCCGCTCCACCCGAAATTTGTTAATCCGATGATTCCCGAGCCTGACTCTATTTTGGAAAAGGATGCGAGAGAGACATTGCGGCTGCTCATAAGCAGCTCGGGCCAGGCAAACTCTCCTTTAATGGACGTATTACCTGCTGTTTTAACCAATGCAGATAAGAACCAATGCATCCTTGTCACCGGCAGCCGTGGCATTTACAGCTCAACCCGAGACATAAATGTTATAACGAGTAGCGTTGCAGCCCTGGGATTGGTTTCGCTTTCCGGGAGATCGTTGGTTGATGATGCAAGGCAGAGCAGCTGTGACAAATCGGATGAAGTGGAGATGGAAAGGTCTAGTGCTTCTGATTCTGAAAGCTCATGTACAGACATCGAGGGGTGAAACGATATCGTTTTACACTTTTGAAAAAAGGACATAATTTGTTGATTTTGTGCATAATTTGTTAATGGCGGTTTTCCCCTTTTGGGTATCTGTATATGATTTGCTGTTCTCTTTATTTCAAACAGAGGTGGGCAACTCCGGGTTTCGGTTCAATTCAGTCTGATCATGCTCACCAAAGAAATCAATTTTTGTTGGATCATGTTAAAAACGCAATTCAGCGGTTGATCTTCGGTCGTTGGTTGCCAAAAATTATGCAAAATGAGTGGAAAAAATCAACCTGAAACTGGGTAAAACACGAAGAATAGAACATAAACAAAATGCTCCAAAATGGATCAAATCTCAAAAATCCGACCCAACAATTCCAGAACTTCCAACTCATGTACAACGATTCCAGTTAGTTATGTGGTGAACCCCTTGGAGCTAGACCGTGACAAGCCCTGGACGGGGACCGTTCTTTACTTCAAAACGAACAGGATCCACCTTTCTTGGGAATGTTTGCTTTGCTTAGGAAAACATTCCACAGGAAAAGAGGACAAAACAGATAAACACTCCATCCAACAAAACAGTTCTTACATTATAACTTCATAAAAACGAAACAAATATAATCACAAAACACTCAATTCCAACAAACAAACAAACTCCAAATATCCAAAACACTCACACATTCAAATCTTAATATTTGCAAACTTTCCAGCCATGCAGGAACCTCATCACTTCTTCCTCTCCCGGTCATCACTTCTTCCCCTGCTTCCAAATGGCTTCTTCCGAAACCCATCGAAACCCCGAGCATTCACCGACTCGATCGTTTGCCGGCTAGGGTCCGGAACCCCCCCGGCTTCTATGTTCAACACATCTTCTTCCAATTCCTTGTACTTCTTCATCACTTCCCAAACCGTCCTCCCAGGAATCAAAGCTGCAATTTTCACCCATCTGTCTGGAGATTTTTCGCTGTGGATTGCCAAAGCATTTTCAAACTTTTGGTTCTCTTCTTTCGTCCATTCCTTGTTCTTACTCTCCTGCTCGAACAAAATGGGATATAAAGAGCCCATTTTCTCTGTTTGTGGTGAAGTATCGAAGAACTGATGTTTCTTCTCTGAAAATGGAAAAAACTACTGGTTTTTATAGGCCAGATAGAGGCGATAAACACAGAATTGAAAACCCTTTTGGATTGGATTTAAGAATCTACTTTTTGGAGAATCGGGAATGATCTCGAGATGCCATTAAGCTATCAAAAACTTTCCTGTGCGAAGTAGATATATGTTGAGATATAGATATCATCAAAGTCTGGCCTGGAGTTTTAGATTTCATCCAAATAAAAAATTGAGAGAAGCCACTTGCGAGGAAAGTTGAAGAGAATCTTCAGTGAAAGAGAAGAGGATCTGAGTTTTTATGAGTGGGGAATAAAAAAGTATGCCTCAGAACTGAGTTTAATGGCTTGTGATTATGAATGCGTAACGAGTCACTGAGTCAAGGACCAGTTTAGGACCATTTTAGGACCAGTTTAGGACCAGTTTAGGACCAGTGAATCCATCTTCTCTCTTTCTCTCTCCTCTGTTTATCCATTTCTGAACCCAAATGAAATTCATACACAAATTTGAAGGCTAGTGGGAGTGGAACTTAGCTATCAAGCGTTTATCAAGCCTAGTTCTTGAAGTTTCTTCTTAAATCTTGGAAATTTATGCATGAACTCATGTTTTTTACAGAATTTTGTTACTTCGTTTTCCCTTGGATTTCGAATTTATGGATCTTTGTTTGTAGTTATTTGTAAACAGATGTACAGTTCTGAGTTTTCAGCTACAATTTGACCCCAAAAAGGTAAGGAAATGAATGTTCAAAAATATGATCCGTATTTTCACTTTTGTCCTATTTATCAACTCTTTTTCCAGCTTTCGAATCGACATAAGATGAACTCTTTGCTTAAAGAAATTTGAGCGCTATTGACGTTGTAGGAAAGCATAAGTGCTAGATTATGAGAATCGGTAGAGGTTGTGTCTTTGTTGTGTAAATTAGGACAATAAGTTTAAGTTTATCTATTGAAAATAGTCTTTTAGTATACATCTTGATGCGTTATTGCGTGATTGAGTCAATTCAAATGTATTTAATAAATAAAAATATTAAATAATTATTTATTATTTGAATTGATTTAATTTTGTGACGATAAGTCCGAAGATATATAAAGGTGGTAAATATAGATTAACTTATGAATTTACACTCTATTCTATATCATTTTACTCAAATTTTAACTTTTTATAATGATTACGAGTCTAATAGACTCCAAAGACGATTAAATTAACAAAGATAAGATAAGCATTGTCTGTGCGGGCATAGCTCAGTTGGTTCAGTGATTGCAGATTTGACTCAAGAGCTACGGTTCGAAGCCTGCGTCATCACAGTGTGAGAGTTTAATCCTCTAATGTTGAGGTTGATCATTGTGGTGTCAGGTAAAGGCCTCTCATTTGTGGGCCGCTGAGTCACTGTGATTAACTCTCTCACATGCTGTCGGACTGGGGTGTGAGGGCCCTAGAGGCGAGAGATTTCGCCTTTTTTTGAATCAAGATAAGAAAAACATTATAAAGAGAGATCTATTCATTCACTTTGGGATAAATGAAAACTTATAATATATATTTTAATTTCACGTTGTGTAGTTAAAATTTATCAAATTAACTAAAATTACTAACTAAATTGACGGATAACTTAAAATTAATAAAAATATAAGGACATAGTATTCAGTAAAAATTATTTTAAAGTTCAATGTGCCAATTAATAACTATTAAAATTTCAGGTATCAGTTGTAATTAGAGGTGGCAAATGGCCGAGCTCGGACCGTTACTGTAGCTGAGCGGGCTCAGCCTGCTCGTTAAAGGCGAGCTGAGCCGAGCTCATTTTTTCAGGCTCACGAGCCCTCCCAGCCTGGGCTCGATGAGCAAGCCCGCGAGCCTGACGAGACTGCAAATAAAAGGTGTCGACCGTAAATAAAAGATGTCGACCGCCTTTTGCAAACTGTCGACCGCAATAACGCTTTTTGCAAGGTGTC
The DNA here is from genome assembly GCA_003255005.1 of Begonia fuchsioides. Taxonomy (NCBI): domain Eukaryota; kingdom Viridiplantae; phylum Streptophyta; class Magnoliopsida; order Cucurbitales; family Begoniaceae; genus Begonia; species Begonia fuchsioides. Next base: position 26,836 of record QAOC01023656.1, read on the forward strand.
GACCACGTATGTAAAGTGTCGACCACGTTACTTTTAAAGTTACAAAACAGAGACGGAACACGGAAACTCAAACCCTAATCTCAATTCTCAAATAAAACTTCTCGTCGTTCTCGACTCTGAGAGACTGAGACTGAGATCTTCCTCCCTCAGCAGCGGCGCTTCAATTCCTGGTAATTGCTCAGTTTATCTGTTTTCTCTTATAGAGCTCAAAGATCTTCTTGCCGTACTCGTATATGATATCTTTAGTCTCTACTCTCTACTAATTGACTAATTGCTATCTAAATTGTTTAACATTTAAAATCATGGCTTCTTCATCCAAATAGTGACATACTGACCACAATCGAAGTAGTTGATAAACATTTGTTTGCAAACATGAAGTCTAAAAATGTTTATCAATCCGAATTTCAATATAAGTCGATCATTTCTAGTCGTGTTTTTGAAGAACACTATCTTACTGGATTAGACATCTACAATTTGCTAAATCGTATAGGATTAGCCACTCTGTTTCAATTTTCCGGTCCATATTTTGAAAATGCAATTAGACTATTCTATGCAAATTTCTCATATTATGTACAATCCCTTCAAGTAACAAGTTATGTGTATGGCAAACACATAACGCTCAATTCCCGTAAAATCAATGATATACTGAAATACAGGGACAATGAGCGTGCAGTCTGCTATTATGAGTCATTTGTTAAGCATCTATTTGTCAAGAATAGTAATTATCCTTCATTTCTCAGAATGATTGTAAAAAATCCAGATACTTCTCTTCCTTCCCGACCTAAAGCTAGTGACATTAACGTAGAAGCTCGCCTTATTCACCACATGATTACTTATAATCTTCTTCCGAGGGATGGTCATCGCGACCATATAAGTGAAATGAATTTGTTTCTCCTCCACAACATCTATAACAGAACCAATTTTAATGTTGGTTATGTTATTGTCAAACGCATGATCAAATTATTTGAAAATGCTTCTAAGTCATTGTCATATAACCTCATGTTAATGACAATCTTTAATGATTCTAGAGTCGTGTTTCCTACAAATGAGCCTTCACTACCTGTGAGGAAGGGAGACTCTTACTCTGAGTTTACTCTTGCTCGCATGAGAATTGTTCGTGATGAAAATGGTACATGGATATTTAAAGCGAACAACAAAAATGTCTATCAGGGAGCTCTCTCCGTTTCAGTTTCAACACCTCAGCGTATCAACTCAAAGCCTATATGAAATTCAAATTCGATCAGTTAACATGAATCATAGATAGCTTGGGAAATTACGTGGAAGAGATGATAGATGACTTAGAAGATAAGCTCTATTGTCTATATCAAAAAGTTCAGGACTTCAACTCATCTTCCTTTCCAGATCCTCCGAATGACTCTGCTCCTGAGGCTGAACCGGAACCAGCTCCAGAACCTTCAACTGTTGCTGCTCTATCAGAAGATTAGATTAATGTAAATGTAAATTGTAATAGTCTTCACTTGGTGTACAAATATATATTTTGGATTTTTGAGTGATGCTCTAATGACTAATAGTAATAGTCTTGACTTGTTGTATGAATATATATTTTCAGATAATGCTTAAGTACTATTGACTTGTTGTCTGAATATATATTTTCGGATAATGCTTAAGTAGTCTTGCCATAAGTTACGGGTCGACCGCTGGATGAAAATAGTACATGAAATTTTGTTTGTGTTTAAAGTGTCTCGCAAACTTACAAGTGTCGACCGCTTGGTTAAACAGAAGACTTAAAATTGTCGACCTAAACATACAAGTGTCTACCGCCAGACGTAGGGGTCAACCGCTTGGTGAAACAGAAGACTTAAAAGTGTCTACCTAAACATACAAGAGTCGACCGGAACTCCAAAGTGTCGACCGCCAGACGTAGGGGTCGACTGCTTGGTGAAACAGAAGAATTAAAAGTGTAAACCTAAGCATACAAGGGTCGACCGAAACTTCAATATTTTCACCAAATTCTCTTTCAATCTCTCAACTTCTTAATTTCTAATACTCTTACTTGTGCCTGCTAATTCATTTTTTTTTAAGAAANTAATTTCTAATATTCTTACTTGTGCCAGCTAATTCATTATTTTTTAAGAAATTTGCTCTCTCTCAAATTTTCTTTCAATCTCTCAACAAGGTATATTTATATTTTATTTGTGTAATTTATTTTTTATTATTTTTATGTAATTTACGAACTACAAATTTTGCTTGTAATTTTCGTAGGACTCGTATTCGTGGAGGTGATCACAAATCGATACCACATACAAGCCGTTGTTGAGTAATTGGTGTGCNTTATCTGATCGACACAATAAATATTATAAATAATTATTTTAATTATAATACATTAAAAATATTTATTTATAATATTTATTACACTAATAAAAAATTTACTTGTCTAAAAATAAATTAAGAGAATATATTAATAAATTAAACTAAGTTAATTCTTTGAATTAAAGGCCCAATTATAATTTTCTTATTGATCCTTATAAAATATCTATTCACAGACTAAGCCCTACAAAGTAATTAATAAACATTCGTCCCCTAGCTTGTTCTCCTACGCTGCAAAACCAGGTCTCTTCTCCTGCCGATTCTCTCGTTTCACCGATCCTAGACGGATTACGAAGACGCATATTTTCCTCGTAAGGTTTTTTATATTGAGTTATTTTTTCACGCTTTTGTTTTTAAATTCTGGATCTCTATGTTTTTTCATCTCTGCAATGCGGGAATCTCATTTTCTTCCTCGTTGATTCGTTTGTTTCTTCCTCAACCTATTTCGAGTGATGTAAGGTAGTTTAATCAACTTGGATGTGCTTCACGGTAAAATTGTTCATTGCTCCGTATGGACTTTCATATTTGTATCTGCACCTTAAGAAATTTAGGAAAAAAAAAGAAAGTTTCTGGAAGATGAAGAGACATAGGTTTCTGTATGTATTGATCTTTCTTATTTACAGAGAATGACTATCAGATTTATAGACTCTTTTGAGCATAGAAAGTTCTATGCTCTGGCATCTGTATTGTACCCTAACATGAAGGAAATGAGAGTTCTACCACAATAATCAAATATTGAATATGCATGTATCTGTTAACATCCCCCCTCGAGCGAAGAGCTTGGATAGAAAATTCTACTTTGATAGAGGTAGAGTTTTAGTGAGACAGTACTACCTCAACAATTGAGCATATAATTGAATATACATATATATGTTCATAAAGAACACTTGGAATTGGGATAAACAATTTGGTAACAGCAAGAAATCTTCTTTATAAGCAATCTTTGTAGTTTCTAATCAGAAAGTTATCCTCCAGAGCATTGTGTTTTGCTGGCATTCTTTTTTTTTTTTTTTGTTTCTTATGACGTTCAATAATGATTATCTTAATTGAGTTATTTAATTTTTTGGGGATAGGGTGGATGAACTGTAGGCGTTGGTGGTTATATGCATTTTCTTTCTAATACAGGTAGATGGGGTTGTGGACTCTGTTAGAGGGCTTTCTGCTCCTTGCTAATGCACTGGCAATTTTGAACGAAGATCGCTTTCTTTCACGAAGGGGATTGAGCTTTTCAGAATTCTCAGGAGGCAAAACAAAGTCATTTAAGGCTCAAATCGTTGGTCTCATTTATGCAACCCAGTACTTGAGAGTTCCTCTCATACTACTCAATGCCATCTGCATCTTTGTTAAGATGGTGTCGGGCTGATTACAACGCAGGTTAGATATATAGATATAAGTTGGTGTTTGAATTTTTTTTGGCTACTTTGATTCTGAGATTATACATCCTGTGGATGACTTTGTTTTGCTTTTTCAATGAACCCACATGAAGATGAAGAAAATTAAGTGGGGGCTGATCACTTGTTGAATTTATTTCTTCTGGCATCACTTAGTTGTTCCTCTAGTATTCTGATAGGCCCACTCCAATAGTCTAGGGTTATGTTATTTATATAATATTCTGTTAGTAAATGTATTTTAGTCATTTAATGAAGGAATAGAGATATAAATAAGGTTATTGATTAGGGTTAGAGACAATCAATTGTTTGTCTCGTTTAGAGAGGGGTTGGGTTCTCTGCCTTATTGTTTCTTTTCGTTCATTTTCTTTCCTTTTGCTCTTATGTTTTTTGTGATTGTAATCAAACGACTGTTTCGCTTATTTTCCATTTAAATTGAGTCATTTATTCGCGTTTTGAATATTTGGGTCGTATCATATTTCTTGTATTTGAAGTGCATGCTTGTTATTGGAGGTGTTTGTGAGGTGACGGGTAGTTTCTTGTTTATGATAGTAAAAACTTCAAACATCACAAAAAATAGGCCTTCAGATTTGGCTATAATAGAATCATAGCTAGATTAGCGGCGAATTCGATAAACTAAGAAGAAATTGTGTCATTGATTGTATAATCTCAGGGAAAGAAAGAAGTAAATCGGTGATCGATTATTTGAGTTTGTTTCCGTGTCTTGTAGGTTTGACCGTTGCTTGTCAAAGTATGCAGATGAACCACTTTTTTCTTTCTTGGTGAGGGCATAGATATAGATCATGAATTTGACCCTAAAAACTCAGAAGGATCGACTGTAAATTTCGATAATATTATTGTTTTTAAATACGCAAATAAATGATTGGTTAGGTCTGGTTTTGTTCATCCCTAATGTAGTAGCTTGTCAAACAAAAGCAAAAATGACTCAAAAAGGTACTGTAATTATAAGATTAGGCGTATTTTAACATTAATTTTCTTTCATAATCAGTTTTTAGCTGTTGATACGAACTAATTATATTAAGTCAATAACCATTTAACTATTTAAAAATTAACGGAAAATATATAAATATTTTAGGATAATTGATTGCCTGATGTAGCCAATTTAATGTATTTTATATTAGACAAATATGTGTCCTCAAACTAGGGCTAATATCTCAACCGTCTTCTTTTTTTGAAGTAAACTTTCCACGTAATTCTGGTCAATTTATTAAAGATAAACGAAGCTTGATCGCCCAAAAAAACAACTGAAATTTGTAAATTTAAGATGAGTTTTGCTTCTTAAATCTTTCCTCGTTCAAGATCTCAAGGAACAAACCCTGAATTGTCAATTTATTTGTTTATATGAATTAAATATACTTGAAATTTTGGGTAAATTTGTGGTCACACGTTCATCATATTAATATACCACCACTGTAGCATGATAGAGAGTTGGTTCGCTACAGAAATAGAACACGTTTGACCGGTCAAAGTTCAATCAGACCAACTCAAGCTCAAAACACAAAAATGGCTAATGTGGGACTGATGTGCCTTCCTTGGGGGTCGGCGCATCGTGGGTTGAGAGAATGCACGCACACGGGGCTCGGATGAACGTCGTGTACGGCAAACGGGAAGTCGGATCGTGCGAATTGTGGGGTTGTGTTGCAGAAGCGTATTGTGAGGAAAATAAGGGATAATGGTCGTATGGAAAGTGGAATGGCTCGGGTGAATAATGGGATGGCTCGGTGGATGAAAATATGGGTGAAATCAGACAATGGATGGTTTGAAAGCTCGGGGAACGGAATGGTTAAACTCTTGCGAGTTTAGATAAGGGATGGATGAACAATTTGAATACTTGAGCAATCACGGTATTCTCCTTGGTAGACCTCGCCCGCACTCAGATATGACTCACCGAACGTACGTGCAAAAGGGTTGACGTTCTCGGCCGGATGTTACTCACCGTAGAAGTATACGTCGGAGAGAGCTTCAAACCTTTCGGGAAGAAGGTGTTATGCACAATGTTTCTCTAAAAATTCACTCTATCTCATTCAAGTGCAAATGTTACACTTAAATAGCAAAAACGTAAAAGATAAAAAGCTAAGAAAGATAAATTAAGCCCTTGGATGACTTGAACGCCTAAGATTGCTTCGGAAGGTCTCCGGTTGACTTTAGGCTCGGTTCATGAAGATTGGCACGGTTGGTTTTGCGTCTTGACCGAAGGTGACCATGGTTGACCGAGAGGGTGCACCCGGTGGGATAATCTTCGAGCCATGAAAGATTGGCTCGAGCCAATTTGGATCCGGGGCTTCTAAAAGGCTCTCGGTGGTCTGAAAGATGTGTCACGTGGTCTGGTTCCTCGGTTGTCCGACAATGGTTCATGAATGTGCACGGGCGACTTGAAAAAGACCGAACCGATGGTTGATCCGATCTCGGATATGGTGGGATCCGCGAGGATATTGTGGAAATTTGTTGTTCGAAGATCCTCTGAAGATTTAACAGATTGATCACGGATTTTATGGATAAAATCCCTTGTGGCTCGCCGGTTTGTTGGTGAACGGTCTTGTGTGCGCGGTTTGTTCTTATCTTCATGTCATCACGAGATTTGTTCATGCCATTTTGAAAAGGTTGTTGTCCAACGATCCTCCTACAAATATGGCAGCTTTAGCACGGCTGGATTTGCATGAAAGTCGTGCTTGACCGAGGGTGATCTTTTGTTGTCCGTTGGATGCGCGCTCGGTTGATCTTATCTCGGATTTCTTGGGATTCACTCGTGCTAATTTTGAAATATTGTTATCCAACGATTCTCCTATGAATATGGCAACTTTAGCACAGATTATATGGATGAAAATCCCCTTTGTTTCGCCGATGGTCCGATGGTCGGTTTTTGTGCGCGCCCCGTGGATACTCTTCGGAAATATTGAGATTTATCCGTGTCAAACTCGAACCATATCTTTTCCTTGACCAAATAACCAGATTACTTAAGGATTTAAGTAAAGTGGCCGATGTAATTTAGTCAAGGTCTTCTAGTGGGCCGAGGCTTGACCGTAGGCCGGTCAATGTTCGGCCGAGGTGGTCCTTCGTGGGCCTTCGCTTATGGAATGTGTGTTCCTCTTCTTGGGCTGTCTTCTCTTCCTTTTTCTAAAGCTAATTGCTGGCTGAAAATAAAATAAACTAACTGTGACCGAAAATATGGTCCATGGTTGAACACTTGATCCGTGGGGATTTGGATCGAGCGTTCTCCTATGTCGGTCACTTATTCCAACGGGCCGAAGCCCTAGTGGACTTCGGCAAGGCCGACGACGAATGTTTCGTGGGTCGTCAGATCGTGGTCATGAGGTTGAGCGCCGGGCGTGTCATGGCCGGGAGCCCCGGGCTTGTCTCGGCCGGGAGCCTCGGATGTGTCATGGGCTGGGCTGTTGGGCATGTCGTGACCCGGAGGCTGGGCGCTGGCCGTGTCATGGCATGGAGCCTGGACGCTAGGTGTGTCATGACCCGGAGGCTTGACGCTGGGCGTCGGGTCGTGGTCGTTGGGCTGGGCGCCGGGCGTGTCATGGTCCGGAGCCCCGGGCGTGTCTTGGCCGGGAGACTCGGGTGGGTTACGGTCTGGCGCGCTGGGCGTTAGGTCGTGGTCGTGGGGCTGGGCGCCGGGCGTGTTATGGTCTGGAGCCCCGGGTGCGTCTTGGCCGGGAGACTCGGGTGCGCAGTGTGGCGCGCTGGTCGCGTAGCAAAATTCTTGACTTTTCCTCAATTATCTAATATAATAAATATAAATAATTGTATTATCTCGAATAAAAAAAAAATTTGAGCTTCAATTTTTTAGAAATAAGTTAAATCATACTTGAGTTTTCGAAAAATTAAAATCGGGCTCTTCAGATGTATAAACAGATGACTCATTTGTCCGAGTGAGGCATGGGTCGGACGAATGAGACACGAGTAAGACGAATAAGACAAAATCGTTTCTCAAACTGACGTAACATTTAATTTTTTTTTAATTTTTTGTTTTTAATTAATTTTACTAATCAAATTTTATTGAAATAACTTGAAATTTTTATCACACATTTCTACTCTGGAAGTTTTTAAATTTTTTTCGACAACTGTACGATTTACTATAATTATTTTAATATAGAAACAAAATAATTTTGTTAAAATTACATACAATAATAAAAATTCTTGAAACTTGTATCACACACTTATAGAATTGTAAGATAATATTACAAAAATTTTCGTGAATTTTTAATAATAGTACAATTTACTATAGTTTGTTTAATACATAAAAAATAAATTTTGTTACAATTACGTACATCAATGAAAATTCACGAAATTTTTTGTAATATTTTAATTCTATAAGTGTGAGATTAAAGTTTTAAGAATTTTTATTATCGTATGTAATTTTAAAAAAAAAATTATTTATGTATTACAAAATTATAATAAATAATTTAATTATTGAAAAAATTTAAAAACTTCCTGAGTAGTATCGTAAATGTGTAGGGAAAAATTCAAATTATTTAGATAAAATTTAATTAATCAAATTAATTAAAAAAAATTTTAATATTAAAAAAAAATTTAATATTACATCGGTGTGGAGGACAATTTTATATCATTCGTCCAACTCGTGCCACATGTATCCGACTTGTGTCTCATTTGTTCAACCCGTACCTCACTCGAACAAATGAGTCATCAATTATGCGTTCAAAGAGCTCAATTTTAATTTTCTAAAAACTCAAAATCCATTTAACTTTTTTTTTGAAAATTGAAGCTCAAAATTTATTTTTAATGCAAGTAATTTACATTTTAGAAATAATTCGAAATTTGTCAATATATACTAAAAATCACAGGAATTTGCGAGATTTGAACACTAGATTGTATAATACGACATCGTTTTTGGAAGATTAAAAAAGAAACACTTTCTAGACCTAATGCCAACTCACACTGCCTACCTTCTTCTGCTTCCCTTATTTCTCCTAATCTACAACCCAAACAATTTTAATTATCCAACCCTAGTTCACTTGTACTTGTATTGTTTAACAAAAACAAACAGTAATTGGTCTTCTTTCGTAAAATCCGTTAAAAAAACCCTTGTCTTGAATTAGTAGTTCCATTCTAGAGGAAGGCGCAGCTCATGCTTTAGGGCTGTATCTGGTCGATGATATCCATGCCTCTGCTGGGTCGAAAACCCGTATTTTGAATCTGCAGATGAACCTGAAAATCGTTAAATTTTAAATAGTTCAGCAAAATCTTGTTTTTTAAGACATTGAAAGCTTTTTCTTTTACCATGGAAGGCTCCTCGTCTTCTTTCTTTCGAGTCTCTGTAGAAGCTCGTACTGGATTCATGAACTTTGACTGGAAGATCAGTTGGAAATCCTGCAAATAATTGAACTTTGAACGATTTGAAAGCGAAATCACTCAAAAAAGAAGTCATGAAACGAACGAAATGAACCAATACCTGAGTTTTTGTGTTGATCTGGTGGGTTTGCGTAGTTTCGAGGCAAGAAAACACCAGTTCCAACAGATTCTTTTTTCACGGCGGATCCGCCGTTGATAGAGGGCTGTGAGGTCGACCTTACAGCCTGCGGTCGTTTGCCTTGGTTCTGGGTCCGCCATGAATGATAAGCTAAAGCTTCAGATGGTTCACATCTTCCATTTCCGTGCATCATATTTCTTTCCCTTCTGTCGAATCGATGCCTTTGCTGCTGGAGAACAGCAAGGGCCACCATTTTTCTGCACTCCAGAGAACACTCTTCTTCTGAAACTTGTTCATATCTTTTACACTGAAACTGTAAAAAGAGAGAAACAGTAACCGTTAAAAGATAAAAGAAACCACGCAGAAAGAAGATGAACTGAGAAAAAGAGGTTTACTTGAGAAGCCTCGGGCAGGTATTGAAATAATCGAGGGTCCCGGTAAGAACCAGAAGTTGAAGATTTAAGCCATGGAAGAGTTCTTGTACATTGAGAAGGATAGCTTCTAATTTTCGAGACAGTGTTAGTGTCCCACGTGTCTTTCTCCGCCGCAAACGGCGTTTCCGGGGGGGATGGTGACTGAAAAGGACCGTCGGAGCTGCCACTTCCGGGAAAATTTCTCGGGTACAAATATTTACCGATGCCGGCGAGAGGCGACTCCGGCGAGCCACTCACATGCCGAATTCTCTCCTGAAACCAAGATTAAAACAAAGGTCTTCGATTAGGAAGAGAGAGAGAGAGAGAGAGAGGCTGAAAAACGAACCTCCGGTTGGCTCTGGCGAAAGTAAGGAGTGAAGGGTATTTTAGTCTCAGACAAACGCTGCGTCAGCGCGGCGAGGAAATCCTCGTCGGAGCTCTCCGTCTCTGACGAACTCACCGTCGACGCAACCGACGAGCTTAAAACGGAGCTAGACACAAAGGAATCAAGCTCATTTTCCATGAACAAGTTGTCTGGGAGAAACTCCGACGGGAGACGAAACTCTCCGGCGTCCGAAACGTCATCCATGGGAGATGGAGTGGAGAGAGAGAGAGGAGCAGATATGGAGAGATATTGAGGATGAAGAAGAAGAAGAAGAAGAAGATTTAATAATTGACCCAACAGAGTCTGCAGAGGTAGAGGGAGTAGGACCCAAGACAGAAAAAAAAAAGCGAGGAGAGAGAAAGAAGAGAGGAGAGAGAAAGGAAGAGAACCACTGTTCAAACTTCAAACCACCCTGCTTTTATCAGGGTTTCAGGGAGAGAAAGAAAGGGAGGGGAGAGAGAGAGAGAGTAGGCTAATACCTGCTAATATTGCTGTCTGTCCTGAGATCCCCCGACAGAACCTTACTTAATCTTGATTAACCAGGGTCGTTAATGCTAATCATATAAGGGTTAAAAAAGTAAAAAGAATTTGAAGCTGCTGACGTGGTGACAGCCATTCAGATTCTTAACTGTCACTAGATATTTTCTCACCATCTTTATCCGTTTGCTTTTGACGGTTATGCCCACCGGCTGTCATTTCAATTGGATATAATAAAATAAAATTTAATTTAATTATGAATTTTTTTTATCATAACTTACATTTTAAATTATATTATATTAATTGACATTAAGTTAAGTTTTTTTTTCATTTTTATGCATATTCTATTATTTAATTTAATTTTTTATTCTAATTTCTTTTCATTTTATCATCTTAATAATAAATAATTAATAATAATAACACATTAAAAAAAATTTAAACTTTAGCTAAAAAAATCATAAACTTTGAAACAAATTTAGAAAAACCTTAACTGAGGATGAATTTTAGTTCATTCCCCTCATTCTAAGATAAAGTCTTAATTGATAAATTAAATGTTTAAAATATTGATTAAAAAATAATTATATTTTAATATTGTTGAGGGATATAATTACAATTTTTGAAAGTCAATTAAAAAACATATCTGATCATTACTTTTAAATAAAGTATGAAATATTATTATTTTGATAATTAAATTATCTGGCTCTCTTTTAGAAAAGCCTCCGCCTCTCGGACCTCAAACATCGGTATTCGCTGGATTTAATAAAATGTCACGCTACCATTGATTTCGTCACTTTAATAAATAAATTATAAAATAAAGTTTTAATTAATTTTTTGGGGGAACGGATGGCGTGGGTGGGGCCACAGCCACCCAATCTTTACCAACTCATACTCAATAAACTCACCGCTCAACATTATTATTACCATAAACTATATTATTTATTTAATTACTATAGTGCCCACGTGCTGTGTGTACTTCCCCACTTTAATTAGGGGCTATATTGTCTTTTCATGTTTGCTTCTTGTGGAGCCGCCGTATTCCGAGCACAGTCGTGGAAAAACCAATCCCCACTCCTCTAAGGCTATGCGTGGATCCCACTCTCCGCCGTAAACCGGACCATACATTGGGTTTGGTTTAGTCGTTCCCGTGCTATTATTAATTTCTTAGTGCTTCTTCATTTAATAAAAAAGATTGGTCCAATTGACCCAGTTGATTGCACTCGTCCGATATGTCGAGTCCAGCTGGGCCTACATTTACATCTGTACGTAGAATTTTATATATGACGTCATAATTTCTGTTTCGCTATTTGGCGGCAGATTTGTACGGCGTAGATTTTATTCTGCAATAACAGCTCTTATACAAGTTGCGGGACCCACATAGGAAATAGAGGCCGTTGGATCATGCTAATCTGACAGCTATTTAAGATCCGATTTTCAAAATTCAAACGAACATGGGAATGGGGCCCCTCCCACGTGATCCAGATCCAAGCACGTAGTTATTTAATTAATTAAGCACATAAATATTAATAAATATCAACTATTATTTAATCTATGATTAGATTAAAATAAGCGGATAAGGGTTGAGTTAGTGAGGGTGACAGACAATTGATTCGGTCCAAAACATTCTTTGATTACAAGTTTATTTTGTCTAAATCATTGATCTTGTATTGTTTTTTATTTATTAATTTTCTTGGAATAAATATATACATATTTATTTATTTATTTATATAAGTGTTTATATATATGGTTGAAGTGAATCTTCTTTTTTCGTACTCCCCAACCACACATTCCTTATCAACTTTTTAGATCATTCACTATTCTCAACTAAAAATGAGATATTTTCCTAAAATTAAATATTATTATGATTAAAATTTAGCTTTCCAATAAAAAAATAAACTTCGGTTGTGGGAAGTCAAAACAAAACCAAAAGGGACAAACATGCAACATGCGTGTCACAATGTGTGGAGAAGTGATTTCTCCCATATGGGCAAAACCCAACCGGTTTGGTTCGGTTCAATTTAGTTTTATTTTTTAGTAATTAAATTTAAATTTATTTTATATTCCAGTTTGAATCTATGTCGATCCAATCCTGTCATCTTCTTAGGGTACATTATCTCAGTTGCAATGCACGTTATAACGACCAAGACAAGAAAAATTCTTGGATAGTAATCACGGGTGCAATCGATCTATGGATTATCGATCAAAAAACGGAAACTTGATGGTTAAATGGGGTGTAGTGGAGTAAAAGAGTAGGCGGTTGGATTGAAGTGGGCTTGTTGGAATTTCAAAGTGGAAAGGGCTCTAATAACTATGGCCATGGGAGACTTTTGAGCCTTGTCCACTTCTTTTTTTCAAACTAGGTCAAATTAATGAACAAAAGTCAAAAGAGGGTGATCCAACGGCTACATTCTTTCCAAATTCTCTCTGCCCTAAAGAGGCCAAGGTCTTGTGAATTTGAATGGCATTCGAGTTCATTTAATTTTGAGAAATACTTACATCGAAGCAAGTAAAACGAGACGGGCGCATAGACCTAGATGCATAAAACCGCCCTATAGCCACTATTTTGACTAAAATCGTGTGAATTGGATTCATTTCGAGTCGGTTTCTAGCAACACTAAATTTGCTACGATTATTCATTAAATCTATCAGATTCTTTAGAGACAAATCTGACATTACATTTAGTTTTTGCGATGAATAATGATATAATTATTTTTTATCATCTTGCCTTGAAACAGGAACAAGTTTACATTAGACAAGTCACACGTACGTTGTTGCAGATGTCATCGTCGAGGAGAAGCATCGTAACGGTGCCGGAGGGCAGAAAAGCTTCGTTTTTTATCCTTCAACTATCAATTATTTTAATATTAATTTGAATCTACTTTTAACTCAGACGCACAGAGAGAGACGTTGGGAAAGAATGACTGTTGGGGATTTCATCTTTGAAATTAAATTTCTAGAGAGAAAGAGAGAAGACTCGATTTTGTCTACTTTTCTCTGCCACTATTTGATCGAGCAAGGCAAGATGCAATGATGGGCAACGGCACTCTCCTCTCTCTCTCTCCCTCTTTTCGTCGCTTAAAAATCGAGTCTTTGTAAAACCCAGGTTATGTTCGTCGAATCGTTTGGGAATCTGAGCTCATTTCTAATTTCTTCTTCTGGGTTGGTAGATTTAGATGCTTTTTAGAATGGAAACTTTGGGGAAGATGAGCGAAAATATGAGAAAAAACAGCGAAAACGGAGTTGAAAACGAGTCTCTCACAGATTCAAGCGCCGTAACGAGCTCGAGCAGGTCGAGTTCTGAAATTTCCGGCGAGGAACCGACGCCGCTAGGTTGGCCTATCCAGCAAGCTCAACTCAGTAAGAATCGGACTTCTGATCAGAGCACGGGCGAAAAAAAGCCGACTCTCAAAGATCAAAAGATGAACAAGTTTAGCTCTAATGTTTCAGGTTTGTTCTTGCTCTGTGTTTTTTTACTGAAATGGTTCAATTTGACGCCATTATCAATTGATATCCAACAGAGTTAGACATGATGAAGGAAAGATTTTCGAAATTATTGCTTGGGGAAGACATGTCAGGGTCTGGAATTGGAGTTTGCCCAGCATTAGCCATCTCTAATGCAATAACAAATCTCAGTGGTACATATAAATCGTTCTATTTCTCAGTTATTATCATCATCTTCCTCGTTATTTTTCTGGGTTGAAGATGATTTTTGTTCTCTTTCTCTGCAACATAAAAAGCTACCATTTTTGGGCAACTATGGCGACTAGAACCTCTTTCCGAGGAGAGGAAATCCATGTGGAGAAGAGAAATGGATTGGTTTCTTTGTGTTTGTGATCACATTGTTGAGTTGATTCCTTGTTGGCAAACATTTCCTGATGGAACAAAATTAGAGGTCAATTTCTGTCTTTGAATTCAGTTCATTCGATCAATTTTCGTAAAGAAATAACGAAAATCAGATCTCATAATCGACAGGTGATGACATGCCAGCCGAGATCGGATCTTTTGGTCAATCTACCAGCTCTTCGGAAATTGGATAACATGTTGATTGTAAAAATCTAAACCAATCTTCTTCATTTCAAACAATTTAGATGGTTTTATGTTTTTATTTTCGGGAGATTGATCTTCTTGTGACAGGAATTATTAGATAGTTTCAAAGAAACAGAGTTTTGGTATGTTGATCAAGGAATTACAGCTCCGGGGGTCGACGGATCGGCCTCGTCTCGCAAAACTATTCAACGGCAAGAGGAGAAATGGTGGCTTCCGGTCCCTCGGGTCCTGCCGGGAGGTCTCACCGAGAATTCGAGAAAGCTGTTGAATCACAGAAGAGAGTGTGTTGGTCAAATACTCAAAGCTTCCATGGCCATCAATGGCGATTCATTAGCAGAAATGGAAGTTCCTCAATCATTCCTTGATGTTCTTCCCAAGGTTTCAAAATTTTATTGAATTTTGTGTTTGATTTGATGATGATCTTTATAAATTATCGTTGAGAATGTTTTGCAGACCGGAAGAGCTTGTCTCGGCGACGTAATTTATCGATATATTACGTCCGATCAATTCTCATCGGACCGTTTGATTGACTGTCTTGATTTGTCATCCGAACACATTGCGCTCGAGATCGTTAACCGTGTGGAAGCCTCGTTAAATGTTTGGAATCGTCGAGCTCATTTGAAACCTCCGATGAATGCTAATTCGACCACAAAGTCTTCGTGGGAGATTGTTAAGGATCTCGTAATCGACGGTGATAAGAGGTCGTTGCTCATCGAACGAGCCGAAAATCTCCTCCTTTGTCTCAAGCAACGATTCCCGGCCTTATCGCAATCGACTTTAGACATGAGCAAGATTCAATCTAACAAGGTGATCACTTTTTTCCTTGGAATAATTTTCTCAATTTTGACTCTTAGATGGTTAATATGATGTTCTTCGGTTTGTAGGATGTCGGAAAGTCGATTCTCGAGAGCTACTCGAGAGTTTTAGAGAGCCTAGCTTCAAACATAATGGCTCGAATCGAAGATTTACTTTACGTCGATGATCTCACCACACGATCGGGCCGATCATCGGCAATTTCGACTTCGAATGCAGTAGTTTCTCCCAAGATATCGTACCCTTTGTCGGTGACAATTTCAAGCTCACCTTCTTTTGCATTGCCGATTATTACTCCGTCGAGGGGGTTTAGAAGCATAAAACCTCACGGACGAGGATTCGGAGTGAGAAAAGCCTTGACGAATTATCTCGGGGTGGAGACAAAGCCGAAGATATGTGGCAATCTGGTCGCACGGTCCGAGAGCAATGCGACGGAAATTGCAGACCGGAATGGTCGTAAACCAGAGAGAAATTGATTGTTTTTTAAGGTTAAACATAGTAGTGTCTGTCTTATTTCTCACTATTTTCTGTGAGTCATTAGTTGTAGGGTTTTAAACATAGTATAAACTTTCAAACATTCGTCATCATGGGATCTTACCATGTTCATTAACTTTAGAGATTGAAGTTATATGTTAGATCCAAAATCATGAAGATAGATTCGAGTTTTCTTGTCCGTGAAACACGGGCCGAGCTGCGCGGGTTGGTTATCTTTGTTGGAACCGGACCGAACCAGCTTGTGGCCACCCCTGGTTGGGGGTAGGCTGATTCGATGTTTCGGCTCTGATTAATTAGCTCTAAAAGGAGTGCTTATCCCTAATTTTAAGAATATATAATAAAAAATGGAAACAGAGAAAAGGCTCAGGCCTAGACCAAGCTAAAGCCCAGATTTGGGCCCAAGTTTGCAACGGATTCTGGATACTGTAAACTCTTTCCAACTTCCACTCCGGCTTTCGTCCATCTTTCCCGATTAGGGCTTCGAAATTTGAAAAGAGGAATGCTGCAGTTGGGAATCGTCCCTCCATTTCCGCATTTATCTTTTCCTTTTACTTTACTCTCCAAACTCTACTGTGATTTCAACCAATTGGCGTTTGAGTTTTTGTGAAAACTGTTGGTTTGGTGTGTTCTGCCGATTTTGCGGGGTAAAGATTGCGTAGGGAGGTTGGATCATGAGTTTTGAGGACGCTTCCATGGCATTACTGGCGTCGAGCGCCGGAGATACCGTCAAGCTCTTCGATGTTTCGGTTCAGACTGGGGATCACGGCGATCCGTGTGTGTTGAGCTACACTCCCTTAGCCGGCTGCCAAATCAATTCTGTCAAGTGGAACCACACTAGTATGTCATCTTTTTTTAGTACTTTTCGTTTCAGCGCCCTTTGGTTTTGGTTTCGATCTCGAAATTTTGCTTATTTCAAATGACTTTCTCTTACATTTTTTAGTATGACTATCTCGTCTTCCTTATGCTGTAAAATTAGAATTGTTGCTCGAGAAAGTTGAAGAAGCGTGTGAGCTTTATTTTAACTATCATTTACTTTGCTATAACGAATAATGACATGAGGTTTAGTGACGGTTTTGATAATCTTTTTATTATTTGGATGCACTTGGAGCTTAATTAATGCTGTAGTTTACTAGCTAAGTGCTGCGATGTCTTTTTTCTTTTTTTTAGTCTGGTTTATAAGCATGATGCTTCTGCAGATTTTGTCCTTGCCAGTGCTGGAGATGACAAGAAGATTTCATTGTGGCGCAAGAATGGGCAAAGCATGGGAACCATTCCTATGGCTGGGACTGATAGTGGAGAAAACGCGGAGGTAAATTATTTATTCAGCTGTTTACATTGTGGCTGCATCTTTATGTTTTTTTACTTGTTTCCAAGTATTTGTTGGGATATTCCATGACTCTTGTTTATATTTCTATTTTTCATGAAAATGAGGTGACTAGAGGTTGATTGTATTGCCATGCACCCATTTAGCCGAGGGCATGTTATATGTGTCTTTGAGGGTGATAAATTTTTTTCTTAGATTTTCTTTCTATCTTGTCTGCTAGGAAGTTTTGCATAAAAAAAACTTGAAGGTGTGCTTTCTGTAGCATAATCTGCTCAAAATTAGTAGCTGTTGGGTTTGGAATGTTAGTATTGAACTTTTGTGCAGGAGTCAATATTTTCTATAAGCTTCAGCAACAAGGTATCCAGGTACATATGCTCTGGAGGAAGTGGTCAAGTTGTAAGAATATGGGATTTGCAGAGAAAGCGCTGCATAAAACGGCTGAGAGGTCACAGCCATACAATTAGTGGTGTAATGTACAACTGCAAAGATGAGCACCTGGCATCTATCAACCTTGGTGGAGATCTTTTAGTTCACAATCTTGCATCAGGTGCCAGGGCGGCTGAACTTAAGGACCCAAATGGGCAGGTTGTCCTTTTGCTTTAATTTTATATTTTTTTTCAAATCTCAATGTCTTAAGTAGTTCTTTTTCTGCTGGCCTTAAGACCAGGTACTGAGAGTGCTTGATTATTCCCGAAATAGCCGGCATCTCGTAGTGACTGCTGGTGATGATGGAACAGTACATTTATGGGATACAACTGGACGAAATCCAAAGGTTGGTGGACTCTGCCCAATTATATTGGGATGTTTGATGGCTATTTTTTTCACTAATTAGTTCCAGATAGGTGATTCAGTCAAGTAACTTTTTTTTTCTTATGCTTGAGTTGTAGGTTTCCTGGATAAAGCAACATTCTGCACCAACTGTTGGTACCAGCTTCTCACCTTCTAATGACAAGGTCTCATACGTGTTTTTGTTTATTATTGTGTTTAGTATGAAAAAGATAATGTTTACTTTATGTTCTGTTGTATTGAAATAGTGTGACAGTTGAGGGAAATAGTGAGCATTTCACAAAAATGATCCATTTCTTCATTGTAGAGTATAGCGAGCGTTGGTTTGGATAAAAAACTATACACGTACGATTCAGGGTCGAGAAGGCCCGCTTCCGTCATTTCGTATGAGTCACCGTTTTCGTCTTTGGCATTTAGAGAAGATGGTCTAATACTGGCTGCTGGAACAAGTGACGGACGTGTTGTGTTCTATGATGTTCGTGGAAAACCGGAGCCATTCAGTGTTCTTGGTGCTTATAGTAGTTCTGAGGTATAATGATTTCTCCATAACGGCCTGGTCTTTTTTTAATTTTTGTATAAACAAAGTGAATTGATTTGAGAAAAAAAATCAAAGAAAAGAGGGGCTATCGGAAAAAGAAAAAGGATCTCAATCTGGTGCCTTTTATAGCATGCTTTGTTGCTCAAGGTAATCTGGCTGTTTATCTGGATCAGTTAGTCTTTAACCATAAATGGAACATGAAAAAAGTCAACATTTGGTATTTAAGTACATTCGTTTTTTCATGTTAAGTTGCTCCTTATTGTCTAGGCATCATACTAAGATATGATAATTCCATTATTTTACTTCGGAGATGGACGGGTTTCAAACAATAAATACCTTTATTTTGAGTGTTAAAAGTCAAATTTATTCTTTGAAGTAGGTCACATTAATGTTTATTGCTTCAAGGACTATTCAGAAAATGACTGAAATATAGATGCTTTCTGGTGCTATATCCCTTGGCTATGGTTAATAATACGCTTTTTCAAATTGTCGAAAACAATTTCATCATTTCTATCTGTGGATATTTTTTTGTATTAATTGTCTGGAACTTTAATCAGGCTGTTACAAGTTTATGCTGGCAAAGGTCAAAACCAGTTATTGTAAATGAAAGTAATTGCACTGCAGAGACTGCTCTTTTTGGAGGTGCAGTTGAGGATTCTATACTTATGCCCGATCCACTTCCTTCCATGTCTTCATCTAGCCTTTCAATGCCAACAGTCGTATCTAGTTCTCGAACTTCAGGTCGTTCAGGGCCATCTCTTGATACAGCACCACTTACAACTAGTACAGATGCAACATCGACTATGCCGCATGGGCTTTCTGCAGAGGAAACACCTCTTCGAAGTCATTTGTGGCCAAGTGGAAGTTTGTCTAGATTGAATGCTCCTCGTTCTACCTATAACTTCAATGATGAGATGGATGTGTTTTCTCCTCTCGTGGATGTTCAACCAGTAACACCCTCGCTTAATAAGTTGTGGGATGATCATAATGGAGCTAAGAAAGATCATCAATTAGTGGATAAAAAATCATCTATGTTATTTCCTTCAAGTAGGAGATTCAATTTGACGGAGGATGGAGATAAAAGACCATCTATTGATAATTCAATATTCCATTGGAAATCCAGCTCCGTATCTAAACAGGTATGCTTGTTTGTGAAGATTCCTTTCAGTTTGTTTTTTTATGTGTGTGATAGATTTAAACACAATCACGATAATATTACACAAAACAAATTTACAAAGCAGAGGACTTCGAGGGCCTCAACCTCCAGTTTTCAGTTTTCCCCCCACCCCTTCTCCTACAATCATTTATCCGCTTTATTCTTACACACCCACACACAAATAATCGCTGCAACTTCTATTAACCTCTCTTCGGTTTTCTAGTATAAGAAAACCGGATAAAGGGCCTATCAGTGTGCTCTTTGTGATTGCTCTACTTTGTTCTCCTGTAAACTTGATCGGATTAATATGAGTATTTTCAGGATTCCATTTGTCTCATCCTATTTGATTTAACTATACTTTTGAAACAGCATTCTTTCTTTGTTCTAAACAGGATGATTCCTCTTCGTCAGTGGCTCATTTGGGCTCAACTCCCACACCAACTCCTTCATTCAAAAGTGATGATTCTATTACACCTCCAGAAGCTTGGGGTGGTGAGAGATTATCAGATAAAGTTGCTCACCTTCGATTACCAAACACAGTCCCGCCTCGTTTCGGGATGTTTACTTTAAGTGGTCAAACATCTGGATCGATGTTGACTGGATTTCAAGATCCCTTGTCAACAAGTCACAGCTATCAAAGCACTACAACAAGTTTGAATTTCAGTTATCCAAATTTACGCCATAAAGATTCTACTTCAATTCAGGAGACTTCATTAGGATTTGAAAGTAGATCCTCGAGTACTATGCCCTTAACTCATAGCCCAACATCCATGGCTATGCCTAAGAGATTATCTACATATGCTGAGAGGATAAGCCATTCATCGTCTTACAGCGATGGGCCATCCCTTGCAGTGGGTTCACCAAAGACAAAGAAAATGGGTTCAGAAACACGAGACGAGCTTTTGAATAACTTGCTATCAAAGTCTGATGCATCAGCATCTGTCACCGAATCGGGGGTTCTTCCACTCGCAAATGTAAGTATTTTGGCTTTTGACAACTATGACTTCCTCATTAATGTTTACTTTCTGATGTGAGTTCTAATCTTATCTCGTTATATCAGTCCGTGTCGCTTATTAATTAGTGCAATTATATTTTTTGTAATTATTTGTGATTATCATTTTACATCAATCAACCAATGACATGCAATCATCAAACCAGGAAGTAAACTTAGAATGTAGAATTAGAAGATAAATTTCATAGCTCTAATCATAATGGTACAAGTGCATTTATTTTATACCTGCATGAAAAAACACAATAGTTCAGAATTCAGAATATGTTACTTCCCCTGACGATTGCGAGAGGACCCCCCTTCTATGGAATTCAACCAACCAAAAAACAAACAATAAAGAATAAAAGGAAGAAAACAATTAAATTACGAAAATAAGAGATACAAAAATTTAGAGTATTTGCTTCCTCTGAGCTCATTAATGGTGGCTCGTCATCCCCAATAAAATACCTAAAACATTTTCCTTGATATTTTCTACTACAACCCACTTCTATTTATAAATAATATAACATGATACCCACATATATTAGCATTATCGGATTGATGTCTAATTTCAAAAGAAACTTTGGTGACAGGGAGGGAATTTGCAACCTCAAAAGGTTCATCAGATGAATGGACAGCAAGGAACTTCCTTCACACTTCAGCTTTTTCAACGCGCTCTAGAAGAATCTCTAGATTCATCTCAGCAACCTATGCACGACAAAATGCGGAATCTTCACCTTGAAGTTCTGAAACAATTTCACATGCAGGAGGTACGAACACGACTCACCGGACGACCTTTGTTCTTCATGCTCATATTCATATCTAATCTTACTGACTTTTTAGAATCATGGAACAGTTGCAGTTTTCTAGCGCCATGAGTTCAATGCTTGAAAACCAAGCTGAATTGGCAAAAGAAGTCAGATCTTTGAGGCAAGAAATCGAGCAACTTCGGCGGTTGCTATGAACTACTATACAGGTCATGTTTCTTTCTCATGAAGCCATTTCCGTAGGTACATATAAAAAAGCTGTGTCGGCTGAAGATGTTTTTTTTTCTCTCAATATTGGATTTATGAGAGTGGTTTTTGGTAGTGTGCTCATAATATTAGAACAAATTCTTCGCCTAATCGATCGATTCGTCTCCCCAAGATTGGTAAACATGATCTATTTTATCGAATTGAAAACATAAAAGAAATGTATAGGATCTAGGATAATGCTAGGTTTACATTGATAGCACACATTTTTATTGTAAATGTTGGTAGCATACATCAGTGTGTGTACAATAAAAACGTATGTCAATAAGATAAATCTAGCGATATTTTAAGATTTAAGGGGATTCAAGAGCTCATACCCTCTCTACCAATAGAAAGTTTTGGCTTATTTTGTTATTACTATTTGGAGGCTTCGAGTATGGCATAGTTCATAGAAATGCCGTTTTTGAAGAGTATTTTTCTCAACTTCGTCAAATGCATAAATAATCAGAATGACAACTTTTGCTCGCAATTATATGTTCGTCATCTTCAAGTCTCGCACTACTTGGGGGCGAATCTAGTCGTGGATTGAAGTAGATCCGAGTTGAATAATTACCTAGATTTCCCATCGTTGTTGTACGAAAAATAAAGAAGAAATCGTTGATTTAGCTTTGAAGAATGATTGCACGATGAAATTTATTAAAATTGAATTTCGCTTAATCACGGTAGCGACTAAGTCTAGGTGTGACATTAAATCTTTTATAGTTTAATTTAGATTTTTTAATTTTTATATTTAAAGATCGGAATCAATTTATGAATCATATTTTTTTAAAATATAGATCGGGTAAAATTAGGGGTGGGCAACGGGTCAAAACGGATCGGATTCTGACCCAATCGATTCGACTTGTTCGGATCGGATTCGAAAATATGAAAGCTGACCCGATCCGATCCGTTGATCAAAAAAGCAACCCTAATCCGATCGGATCGGATCGAAACGGATCTGATCGGATCGGATTAAGAAAAAAATTATAGAGATGAGGGAATCCATTACGTTTTCTAGTTTATCCCTCCATGGCCATAGATCTCTTTTTATCTCTTTTTATTTTATTTGACCTAATCCGTTGATCGGATCGGATCGGATCGGATCCTGGCCCAATCCGATCTGATCCGAAATAATTTTTCTGGACTCGACTCGTTTGCTTATGTTCGACCCGTGGATCCGATCCGTTTGATCCGATCCGTACGGATCGGATCGAGTCCAACGGATCAAATCGGGTTGCCCACTCCTAGGTAAAATTAACCTTTTTGGTCCGGACTGTGTTTATTTTTTCCCACCCATATTCATTAAGGTTTTTTTTATTTATTTTAAATTTTAGAATTTAATTTATTAAATTAAAATTTAAAAGATTTAAAACCTATTAATAATAAAATTACACCGTCACCAAGAGAAGGCGCGTGTGCACACAGTCAGTTATTACCGAACACACTCGCTTCTCTGCGCTTTTTCGTGGCAAAATTGGGCAACGTTTGGGCTCGTTTCCAGAATCGGAGTTGATATTCTCTGATGGAGCTCTGAAAGTGTCAAAGTATCTCTATCCTTCTTACTCTATGTGCTTGAATAACCTTTTCCATGGACGATTCATTGATGAACCTCGCCAGCAGCCATAGGGCTGGCTCAGTTCCGGTACGAGCTGATTTATGTTTCTCTTTTTTTTTTTTTNAATTGGGCAACGTTTGGGCTCGTTTCCAGAATCGGAGTTGATATTCTCTGATGGAGCTCTGAAAGTGTCAAAATATCTCTATTCTTCTTGCTCTCTGTGCTTGAATAACCTTTTCCATGGACGATTCATTGATGAACCTTGCCAGGAGCCATAGGGCTGGCTCAGTTCCGGTACGAGCTGATTTATGTTTCTCTATTTTTTTTTTGAAAATCGTCTCGATTTTATTTCCAGTCATTGATTGTTTCCGTGCTTATATCGTCAAATGTAATCGTGCGGTGGATGATGATATTCGTAATTTAATCGGCGTCTATTTATTTACCCGGAAGTATGAAATGGAAAGAAGGAAAATGATAGATCCTTTTTAATTATGTGTTGATTGATGAAGTATCAAAGTTTGGGGCGCTGTATGTTTTAGATTATCTACTTACTGGATGCCGCCAGTTTTTGACTAGGTCTATTGTTATTACAGTGGATGATCCGTGAACCTCTACCTTAATACTCGTTGAATTTGGAAAAAAAAATGAACTCTCTTACACAGACTCTGATGCACTGAAATTTAATGGATCATTTTTATTCTGTATTTCTTTGTTGTCTGACTGTTTCTGTCAATAGGCTGTTATTGACGAAGAAAGGGAGATTACAAACTATGAAGGCAAGAGAATCCAATTTATCCTCATCATTGTTATTCTTCTTCTTCTTCTTCTTCTTCTTCTTTATTGGTTCTTTTCATTCCCTTTTCTTAACAAACAAATAGTCAATGTTCTTGTCTCCTTTTCTGAATTATTTTCGTTATCTAATGTAGTTTCTGACGAAAATATTCAAATGTTCTCTCCAAATAATGGACGAGGAGAGGGAAGCCGAGGTTATCAGACTCTTGGAAGCTCAAGTGGTATGGTGTTTAGATAACATATTTCCTTTCCAATGATTTTTAGTCCTCTACAAAACATTATGCGATCCCTTTCGCATGAGACTCCCTGTCCAAGTTCTTTTTGATTATGGGATATTTGGGTATCGACGACTATTCTGGAAGAGTCTTAAATTGTGAAGTAATATTTCTTTATAGCTATGAGAAAGTTATCTGAGATGGAAACTTGTTGGAAAAGATAAAATATAGTTTGCCACAATTTCAAGAATAAAGGGGCTGAAATATAGTGAAGAACCTTTTATTTTGGTTTCGTATGAATACATTAGACTTACAAAAAACACCTTTATGCAAATTTAAATTCACAGAAAATGTTAATGCAACAGTTTTTTGCAATGGCCAAGCATCTTTTCCTATGACTGAGGTGATTTTCATTGGAAGGATCTATTTATTTATTTTGCTACCCTTTTATAGATTGCACTTTCATACACATATAAACACACCCTAAAAGGTACTTCTAGAATTTTTCTGACTAGTTGGTTCCTCCTTCAATATTATTTTTCTTAAAGTGGAGAGATTTGAGCAGCAGCCGGCAAACAACTGGAGGGGAATATTTAGTATCTCATCGTACACTCAGTACTTCAATGTGGATACAGATATTTTCTTGAATAGATTAGTGGCTTCTTTGTATCCCAACAAAGACTTTTCTAGCAAAATTGATGCAAACCCCGATTTGTGAGTTTTTATTTTCTTCCTTTTAAGGGTCCTGTGATGACTACATGATTTCACTTAGCGTTTATACAAGGTTTTCTTAGTGTTTCCTTTTCTTATCTGCAGATATGGCCTTGTATGGATTTCTGCCACTCTGTTGTTTGTGCTTGGTTCTCTTGGAAATTGTGCTGCATATCTGATGGAAAAACGTACAGATAAAAGTATTTCTTGGAGTTTTGACGTTGGCTATTTGAACGTTGCAGCCATATCTGTTTATGGTTATGTAATTTTGGTCCCCTTGGCATTCTTCTTCTTGATTCAATACTTGGGTACAAATTCTAGTCTCATACGGTTTTGGTGCATGTGGGGCTATTCTCTCTTCATTTTTATCCCTGCCTCTGTGAGTACTTATCAATTTTTATCACTGTTTGATAAGAGGACATATCAATTTAAGAAAAACCANGGCATTTTTCTTCTTGGTTCAATACTTGGGTACAAATTCTAGTCTCATACGGTTTTGGTGCATGTGGGGCTATTCTCTCTTCATTTTTATCCCTGCCTCTGTGAGTACTTATCAATTTTTATCACTGTTTGATAAGAGGCCATATCAATTTAAGAAAAACCAAATTATTGTTAAATCTTCAAGCTAAAGTATGTTCGTCTTGAGTTGCAGCTACTTCTGCTTATACCTATTGAGATTGTGCGCTGGATTATAATTCTACTCGTTGGTGGGGCCTCTGGTAGTTTTGTGGCCTTGAACTTGAAGTCTTACGTTGAAGGATCTGATCTTGCACTTGTGTTAATTGCTGCATTTCTCTTGCAACTGGCTTTGGCAGTCTTCTTCAAGATGTGGTTCTTTGCATAGGTCAGTCGATTTTCTGCCATTAAATTCTTTCTTGTTCTTCCATTAGTTGAGTTATTCTGAATGAAATATTTTGAATAAGTTGAAAGGTGACAAAAACGTCTTCAGGCATGGAGAATGAAGAGAAGCCCCAAAAGCCAGGCATGTTGTGATCACCTTCAGTACTATGCTGTGTCCTATGCTTCATATATTGCCTTCAATTTTTGGATTTTTTTCTGATGGTTTATGCTCAAATATTAACTTTTGTAGGTTACTTTTTTTTAAATTAACCTGCAAAAGGGTTATGTAAATATATAATGTTCTCTTGATAATTTCAGAGTTTCACTGCAGGATGATTTGGTGCAGCTAGGTTGTTCACTTGATCTCTCTCTCTCTCTATCTCTCATGCTTGATAGGTGTAATTGCTCGTTAATTGGGTATAAAGATGATATATATACTTACGAATCAGTCGTAGTAATTATTAAAGGTGCGCAAAGGCCGGTGGAGTCCCGTTCCACCTCGAACAGAAACCGGGTCCATGCCCCTCAGTCTCGGATCTGAAGAACACGGGACGAAGATAGTGGTTCTAATAATTGATGCATAAATATTTTTGGCCTTGTTTTCAGGGTTTGGAGCCGGTTTGGGTTCGGTTTGAGTTTTAATTGATTTTTGGTTTGGTTTTTCAGCACTGATGAATTGATTTCTCACACTCGATTTTGTTCGATTGGACTCTCGAAACTGTAAATCGAAGAATGAGCTGCAATTTTGGGACGAAGCGGAGCGCACACAACAGCTCCGCTCTAAACATCCCTAGCAGGGAAGATAATTGAAGAATAATTTGAAAATCTGATTTTATTGCAAAGTCAAATGAACAAAGAGATCTATATTCTACCATCCATAATTTCCCAAAGTCCCTGTTTAATGGGAGGTCAATTAATTTCTATCAATTAATGATAATAATGAATTATAATTATATATATATATTCATATAAATTAGTTAATTTTCATGCAAATCATAAAAATTGATCAAATTAAATAATTTTGTCAGACATCATTAAAAATAGCGAGTAAAATGTTAATTTCTATGCAAATCGTGAAAATGATCAAATTGAGTAATCTTAGATTTATTCTTAATAAATTTCAATAACAATAAATAAATAAAGAAATGTTGTCACGTGTTAAAGGTTTGCTTATAATGACCAAGCGTAGCACATGGACTTCGTACTCACTGATCTAAATTCACAACGTGTGTTTCGGGAAACTTCAGCCCTCTCAACGGCGTCGTTTTATTGCAGCGAGAGGCGGGTACTCGGTATTAGCGCGGTAAATTTTTCGCTGGCCGAAGATGTTCGTCAAATTCAGTGCAAAAATGGCGACCCAATTTCCTTAGAAGCAAAAAGGGCTTCACTTCCTTCTTATTTGGAGATCTAAAAAATCCTGTAATTGAGAAGATGAAGCCATTCACCAATGGCGAATCGTTCAAATCCCCATTGGTATTCAAGATCGCAGCCTTCGTCGTCGTTTCCGTAACTTTCTTTTACTTCGGAAAGCATTGGTCTGATGGTTACCAGCAGCTCATCTTCTTCTCCTCTGCTCGCGATGATTCCGTTGCCTCGCTTTCCCCCAACTATGGCAAGGAGTTCAACGTCTCCACTTTCATCAATCACAACCAGACGGAATCGGTTCCGGATAAAGCCATTCCGTTACCCTCTGCTCCTTCGCCGTCTCTCAGTTCGGATCTTCTTTCTCCTCCTCCTCCCCCACCAGCGTCGGTGCAGAGGTTTGGGATCGTAGACGAGAACGGGACAATGTCGGATGAGTTTGAGGTGGGGGATTTCGATCCCGATTTTACTGACAATGGGGCTAATAATTCGACTGAAACACCGATGGACGGGAAAGGTTCTGAAAAGTTCAGAATTCAGAAGTTTGGGCTATGCGCGCAGAACATGAGTGAGTATATACCTTGTTTGGATAATACGGATGTTATTCGGAAGCTCAAATCCACTGAAAAAGGAGAGAATTTCGAGAGGCATTGTCCTGAATTGAATCATCGATTAACTTGCTTGGTTCCTGCCCCAAAGGATTATAAAACTCCAATACCGTGGCCAAGAAGCAGGGACGAGGTATTGCTTTGTGGGTTTAAGCTTAGTTGCTTTTTAAGCTTCTAAACTTACCACATTCTTGATTCTATGCCATAACTTGATTTTATGCTCTATCAACTAACAACTTTGTTGGGTGCAGAATTTTCTTAAACCTGTTCAATTCCATTATTTGAAAATCTAATATCTGCTCAAAAATTATTTGATACCAACATTTTTGTGTTTGAGATTCTTAGAAAAGAAGTATTACTTAAATTTAGGTATGGTTCAGCAATGTTCCTCATACTCGACTTGTTGAAGACAAGGGAGGTCAAAATTGGATTGTTCAAGACAATGACAAGTTTAGATTTCCGGGAGGTGGCACACAGTTCATACATGGAGCAGGCGAGTACTTGGATCATATTTCTGAGGTAATAAGCACGAGTTTTTAGAATGTCTAGGATGCTAAAGTTGAATATCGCTTTAAATTTATTCTGATTTATTTCATTTTATGGGTTTTAGATGGTTCCTGAAATTGCGTTTGGTCTGCACACCCGTGTTGTTTTAGATGTTGGATGTGGTGTGGCAAGTTTTGGTGCTTATTTACTGTCTCGGAATGTGACTACTATGTCTATTGCTCCCAAAGATGTTCATGAAAATCAGATTCAATTTGCTCTTGAACGAGGGGTCCCTGCAATGGTGGCTGCATTTGCAACACATCGTTTGTTGTATCCTAGTCAAGCTTTTGACTTGATACACTGTTCGCGATGTAGAATCAACTGGACTCGAGATGGTATGTTTTTCTTTTTCATCCCTCTCTTTGGTTCTAATTTGTAAAAAAGCATGTTTAATTTCAACAGCTCAATTCGAAATACATTTTTGTCCAGCTGAAGGATTATTGTGTTGTTTGCTGCTATTTTCTGTTTCATTTGGATTCTGACTCTTGCATATTAACTTCATAAGAAAACATTATCCACTGGTTGTAAAATTTTTCGAAATACGATAGTTTCTGGAAGATAATTTAGGTTAAGAAACAAAGAGGGAATATGTGGCTTGATGGGTCACTGAATAATTCAAAGTTGCTTGAAACGAATGATGAACAGCTAGATTTGACTTGTCTGATGAATCTTTGTACTTATTATCTTTGGTAAGAAACATGTAACTGTATAGGTTATTATCTTTGGTAAGAACCATGTAACTGTATAGGTTATTATCTTTGGTAAGCGCC
This sequence comes from Begonia fuchsioides, assembly GCA_003255005.1. NCBI lineage: Eukaryota > Viridiplantae > Streptophyta > Magnoliopsida > Cucurbitales > Begoniaceae > Begonia > Begonia fuchsioides. Next base: position 55,838 of record QAOC01023656.1, read on the forward strand.
TTTTAGTTTGCTCTGGCTCTTGTGAACATTCGTCTTCATTGTACCTTCAGTTCTGATTACGTGAAAAAATAAAAATATTAGGTCCAGTCTTTTGGGGTGACGAGCCTCGGGAGGAAACGATCTCCTAGAACTGATTGTATTTCGTATATGCATTTAATCAACTTTGTTCTTCTTTTTGTCTATTGTTCTTGTGTTCTTCTTGGTTAGATTTTGGATTTTACAATGGCTGCATCCCATTTGTTCAATGCAGATGGGATATTGTTGCTCGAGGTAAATCGAATGCTTAGAGCTGGTGGGTATTTTGCCTGGGCTGCACAACCAGTTTATAAACATGAAGAAGCGTTGGAGGAGCAATGGGCAGGTATGACACAAAACTTCAAATAAGTTAAAAATTAGGCGAAGACCTTCTCGGTAGTATGTATACTCTTTCAATTTTAAAACGACTATCGTTATATCTCGTATTGTTTTTTGTATCGTAGAGATGCTTAACCTGACTGATCGACTTTGCTGGAAGTTTGTGAAAAAGGATGGGTACATCGCAATCTGGCAAAAACCATTGGACAACACGTGTTATCTAAACCGCGAGGCTGGGGTAAAACCTACACTTTGTGCTCCAAATGATGACCTAGATAAAGTTTGGTATGCTTGCTTTTCTTAAAGCTTGTTTCTTACAGTGTTGATCCAACATAGTTATGCGTAAGCTAGAGATTGAAATGATAAACCATTAAGTAGACTTCCATGTATGCTTCTCACTTGCATATAATCAATTTTTTTTCTCTATACTAGGTATGTTGATTTAGAACCATGTATTTCTTGGCTTCCGGAGGATGGTTATGGATCGAATATCACAACTTGGCCGGAGCGCTTATACACTCCACCAGATAGGCTTCAGAGTATTCAGTACGATGCCTATATATCGAGAAATGACCTATTCAAAGCCGAATTCAAATACTGGAATGAGATCATAGACAGCTACGTTCGCGCTCTTCGATGGAAGGAGATGCGACTTAGAAATGTAATGGATATGAGAGCTGGATTTGGAGGGTAAATTTTCACACTTTGATTATAATTAACTGTTACTTTCTCTTGTAATTACATCCATCTAAACTAATTGCTCTGACAATGACAGCTTTGCAGCTGCGTTGATCGAACAGGGGCTGGATAGTTGGGTCATGAATGTTGTTCCCGTTAGTGGCCCCAATACCCTACCCGTCATATACGATCGAGGACTCATCGGAGTGATGCATGATTGGTATTGTAGTTCATTTGTATAGAGTATCCTATGGATAAATCACATAACTAAGTTTCATGTCAATCGCAGGTGCGAACCCTTCGATACGTACCCAAGAACATACGATTTCTTGCACGCTGCCAATCTATTTTCTGTGGAAAGAAATAGGTATGGTTTTCTTTTTCAATTTCTTCGAATTCGAATGAACTTTGCCAGCTATGGTTATTTCATTCAGGGTGGTTGTTTTCAAGCTATCATAATAAATCGCAAAATGTTATTGATTAGGTGTAATATGTCTACAATCATGCTCGAGATGGATCGGATATTGAGACCGGGAGGGCACGTTTACATCCGCGATTCATTGACCGTCATGGAAGAACTCCAAGCGATCGGAGAGGCCATGGGATGGCACATGACGCCGAGAGAAACATCAGAAGGCCCTCATGCTAGCTACAGGATCTTGATCGGCGATAAATTCCTGTAGTGCGGTTGAAAACGATGAATTTCAGCTCAGCCGATGAGTTGATCGAGCGGGAAACCAGCAAGATTATCATATTCTATGAAGTGTAGAAAGGCATTTTTGTGTAAACAAGGGCAGATTTTTAGTTCATTGAATCAAATGCTTGATTGCGAGGCTCTATATTATTTTTTACTTATTTGGCAAAGTCCACGTTTGTTGTACGGAGTAGTTAACTTCAGAAGGTTATAAGTTTGAAATAAAAGACAAAAAGTTGGATTAAACTAAGGATTATAGAGCAGAGTGCATTTATAAAACTATTTATAATATATTTTATATATATCTAAAACTCCTGATTTGTTGGAGGAAGAGTAGCGTCTGTCGTGAAGGCAATAGGATAGGCCTCCATTCTCCGGCGTCTTGAAGCTCGAGAGCTGATCTCTACGGCTGCCGGAGCTTCACCGTCGCCGATAAGCTAGCAGAAACTCTCAGCCATTAAAAGTCTCACTAGTGAAAAATAAAATCAACGAATCTGGAGAACTCCACGGATCTCAAAAAGAAGAAACGACAGGATTTTGTAGAGAGTGGAAAACGAAGACGAAGAAGAAAGGCCTGCCGATTATCTCCACTGGGGCCCACATTGATTGGTCTGAAGAAGCTTGTTCTTTTATTCAAACAAACCCATTTGTATGAGCTTTGAAGTTGTTGAAGATGGAATGAGGCTAGTCAGTGGGCGGCCATGGATGACAGCTTGGACTCTTCTAAGAATCGCATTCGCAGGCATTTCCATGTTTCGAGATGGGTTTTGAAAACACAAGCATTCGCAAAAATAACAGAGCTTGCAAGAGCTTCATGAGCCACGACAATGGCGGAAGTGAAGCTGTATTCTCTTTTATAAAGCTGCACTCTCATAGTTCATGAAGAACCCTAGCCATGGCACACTGTCCTCGTGATCAGATCAAGCTCAAAGATGAATAACCGTAGCTTATGAATCATGGTTGAAAAAAACCACGAGAGAAAGAGAAGTTTTCCTGGGTTTTTGAAAGTTTTCGATTTTAACGAAGAAAGTGTTCCTATCTCAGACACTCGAGCAAGACACGTCTGTGAATCTAATTCGAAAAAAAGCAAAAATCATAGGAAAAATACCAGCCAGAGTTCGATTGTTTCAGCTATAATAATCTTAACTCCAAAAACACAACTAAGAACCTACGACTAAGAACACCGTTTTTAATCACTACGCAAACGTTAATGGATCAATCCCATTGAAATTTCTCAAAGACGAGCTCATTGACTTACGACATGCTGTAATGGTTTTTTATCCTCCTCGCTCTCTACTACTCTTTTGAGAATCTCTGCATCATCGAACCCTGAAAACAAATCGAACCCACTCCGATCAGTAATGTGATTTCCATATTTCATTTTAAAAAAGGAGGAAATAATCATTACCAACTGCAGCCAACGCTTCAAAATCTTCACTAGAAGCTCCTATAAAAATCGTCGACGAAGACGGATCAAGCTCTTTCCAGTCCGAGTTTCCAGGATCTTCTACACATAAATCGCTCCTCTTAACCCAGTCATCCACATAGCCAAGGCTATCCGAAGCAATGGGGTCCACCACATCGTGTTCTTTGGCCTCGCTTAACCTACAAAAATGGAGGTAAAGGATTAAACTAGTTCTCTTGATTTTTATTGGCTGAACATCATCTGAGTTTTTCAACTTACATCTGCCTTATGTACAAGTTATGGTGAACAAGGAGAAGATCATCCGCACATTGACGCTCCAATTCGTTCTTCGTTTTGTAAATATTATCAAACGGAATCTGCTTTCGTTTATACCTAGTCAAACCGCATGTTTGACTTAGAATTCGAACTGCTAATCGGGCTAAATTTGGAACACCTCCACCATAAGTTGACCACCATTCAGCTGCCAAAAAGAAAATCCACAGTTCATATTAGACTAAATAATGCTTCGGAGCATAATATAGATGAAAATCATTCATTCAAGTTTGATTATCACTTTTCACATATTAAACTCAAAATCCATGCATTAGGATGCATTTTTCCTTTTTTCAATCTATCTGTCACGATGCATTTTGACAGTCAAAAGTTTACGGGACAACATTTTTAGTGAAAAAAAATAAAAGTCTAAGATGCGAAATCTAATCTTGCAATCAGATATGGAGGCAATTCTTTGGGCTATTTGACTATATTGCAATGCTTCTATCTTCCACGAAAAAAAGACTAATTATCAATATTTCAAATGAGATAATGATAGGTCTACCTTCTTAGCATACTTTTGAGGCATTGAACACTGATTGACACAATAAATGTTAACACTAATTATTTTAATATTAATACATTCAATATAATTTAACTAGATCAATCTCAACTTGACATATGCTAAGAATGTAAATTTAACATTATTTTTTCAAATAATAATAACTTCATTATTGCTAAATGCTAAGTGAATCTATTTTTTTTAGGATTTTTTTTAGTTTTATCCAATTGAAGCGAAATTTTTTTGAATTAAATGCTTGTTTTTTTTCCTATTATGGGGCATCTTCCTCTCTTTAATATATTAGGTTTTTATTTAAAAAAATCAGATTCTAATAACTTCAAAAGAAAATACAAATAAATTTGCTCACCAGGAAGCAAAGTGTCCCTCGCTCTAATAGCCATCTTTCTTCCCAAATCTCCAGCAGCATTCTTATACAGATTCATCTCTTTAATGATTTTATCTTGAATGCTCGCATCTGAAACGAGTCGTTCAACGCAATCAAACATTCCCGAGACAATCTCACTCTGCATATCTCCTTCGATACTATAAAAGAACTTAGGATTTAGATAAAAGCCTGCCGTGTGAAGAGGATGACGCCATAGCTGTTCCGACCGTTGATCGATAATGTCCCAGTAAATCATATATTCTTCTCTCTTCACAAGCTCGGACTTAATTCGTTCCTTTGCTCGATACAGGCCTGCATAAAGATAACCCATCGATGGCCTCCTCTTGCTACACATTATTCTCAAAATACGCAAAAGAGGGTCTGCCAAACGAATGATAAGAATGCATGAAGACCAAAACGATTGGCTACTTATGATATCAAACATTTCCAATCCCCCAGGACTCTTCGCGTGTGGGCAGTCCATCCACTCCTGCATGGTAATCATCGTCTGTAAGTAGAGTTTAAGTTCGACCATTTGTCGTAATGTCGTGAAGTTTGTAGCAGATCTTGTGAAACTCTGTTCGACGATATCTTTTCCGAATGTGTACTTTCGAACCATGTTCAAAACAGAACTATTGTTATAGACAAAATTAGTGATTGTTTGAGCTTGTTCGATTACTCGTTTGATAGAATCAATAATTCCAAAATCTTCGAGAATTGAATCGATGCATTGAGTTGCACACGGACTCCAATAAAGGGTAGGGTAGATTTCTGACAATCTTTTACCGACCGTGCAAAAAAGATCACCGCCGTTCGTGATCACCTGCATGACGTTTCCAACTCCAACATCCTCGACAATGTTCTTCATAAGTTCATAAAGCTCATCTGGGGATTGAGTTATTTCGGTACCTTCAACGGATTTCAAAAACACCATTCCTTCAGGGCAATAAACCATAAAACTAAGGATTGTTTGACCAGTTGGAATATGCAATTCATCGACCAAAACCGAACAGCCAGTTCTCGTCCACGTCTCTTTACTCTTCTCGATACCTTTCTTCACTTCTTCGACCAAATTCTTCAATATCCAACCTCGAAGATCATGATAGGTAGGATGCCCAATTCCCGGACCGGCTGCAATGATCGCGGTTATCATTGGTTGAAAATAAGCCGAGTTTACCGCATCCACAGGCGCCCCAATATCGTATAAAAATCGTCCAATCGACATTTGCAAGTGATTGTTAAGTGGTTTTAAGAAAATTGGGCCACTATTCGAAATAGGAACAGCTTCAATCACATTCAAAGCAGAAGAACCCTTTCTTCTCCCTCTCTTTCGTTTATTATCCTTCCATTCGTCTTCATGATCTTGACTCATTAATAAAGCCGAATCAGGGTCGATCACCGGAGGAAGTCCGATCAAGTGGACCTCGTCGTCCCCCTGGCCGGAATATGCCTCGAGTTCTCCATCTCCGGCATTAACATTGGCAATTTCTTCATCAAGCTTTTGTTTTTTCCTTTTCTTCAAAGAAACCCCTTCTAAACTCTCTCGCATAATATCCTGAACTTCTTGAGGAACTCTAATACAAGTCGAGGCATTACCCTTTTGACAAGCGAGGTGTTCTTTGATCCTATGAATCCCCCCTCCTCTAAACAATTTATGACAATACAAACATTTCAGCTGAATTCTATCCCCATTCTTGAACATTTGACAATGCCTCCAAGCTGGGTCGTGTTTCTGAGGCGTAATCGGTACGAGCACAAAACGAGAAGCCATCGAACAACCTTAAAAAGAACAAACGACCGAACATTTTCTTAATCGGCGACATCAAGAGATTTTCATTGGAAATCGCGAAACCAAAAGCAGAAATCAAAATAACCAGAACGACGCAAAAAATTCTCAAATCCTCCATCTTTTTCAGTGGAACATAAATATAGTCGAACAGAGTGAACAAAACAAATGAAAAGACGGATGGTTCTGAGAAAAACTTACCCGAATTTTTTCTCCGCGGCCGCCAAGATCGACGATTTCGGTTTGAGAGTGAAGAACCGAGTTAGCGGGGTCGTAGAAAATTAAAAACCAGGGTGTTTGGTATTTGAAACTGGACGGCCCGGTTAGGGCAGAGTTTAGCCGGTTGTGTTATCTAATTTTAGTTCGAGTTTCAAAAGCTTAACCAGTCGGTTGAACCGGCCTCTTACCGAAAGTCCCGGTTGCCTCGTACAATTAGGCAGGCGAATACATTCATCTTAGCTGAAAATTGGGTAGAAAGATCTACCCTTTACAGGTTTCTGTTACCAAAAAGCATTATTCAGTTATCCGCCATTGTTGCTCTGAAACTCGGAGCTTTTGCTCTAAAAAACACCATTAACGAGCAATCTGGTCAAAGTTATACCCTTTTGATTTCTTTCAAAAATCTGCAGAACTAAGAACAAAAACAGACATCCCATGATCTCTACAACATGATTCAATTAATGGTTTCTCATATTACTTCAGTAAACAGAATGAAAAAAGAGGTTCAAGGAGCTGTCTCTAGAGAGAGAAAGCTGATTCTTCTCTCTGCAGAACATTACTAGTTAGCCTCAGTTCAGCTCACAGAAGACAGCAACAGAATGAATCCTCCATTGTTACACACTCTAAGGTCTTGCTCTATCCCCCACTGTTAGAAACATGAAGGTCTTGCTCGAGTTTTACTATGAATTATCAACGGTTTTAAAATCTAGATAATTTAATCATTTATATACTATGAATGAAGCCGTGTCAAAGACCCGAGAATTTCCAGTCTGGTCCATTCATTCCCTCCTGCATTCTGCAAACAACCAATGAAATGAAAAACCTCGTCCCATGTAAAACCGAACTTCTCGAGATTCGCAACTTTTTGCCGGATAGTATCAAGCCGTGAGATTCCAATGGTTGTTACTATGTATTTATCCATCGTACCATGGGTTTGAAACCCCGGTTTTGCGAATATATTCCACTTTTTCATCGTCGAATAAAGTTCTTGGAATCAAAGTGGGACGGGATAGTTGCATAAGCATCAAATCTTTTGGCTAACCCCCTAACCGGGAACCGAATCATAGCTGCAATTATGAAAGAAGATAAACCGAATCAGGTGATTTGATAAATAAAGTCAGCCCGGCTTGAACCGAACTGAGCAGAATTCTTCAATATGCATAGAGTATGGATGACATACTCTTCTTAAGCTTGTACACTAAAAGAATTAGAAACCTCGAATATATAAATCAGCAAATCTAGTTCTCTTAAACCCGAACATCACTAGATTGGCAACTTCGACCGGTATTTTTGAGTATCGAGACCCCTAATAGTCTCCAGAACCGAAATCCTCATTTTAAAATAACCATTAGTACACTGGGACAAAGTATTTCGTTTTCGAAAAGTACATATAATAAACCTAGCAAAAACTTATGAAATTACTTCACTTGGCTTTGCTCTTTCCCTTCCCTGATCCCTTTTTAGCCTCTAACTTAGCCTGAATGCGTGCACTGGCTGCAGCTTTGGCCTCTTCTCTCTTCTTTTTCTCTTCTTCTTTAGTTGCAGCAGCTTTCTCTCTCTGCTTCTTCAACTCTCTGTTTGAAGATTTTTTTTAATCCAACAAAAAATCATTGCAGTTTTAACAAAATTGAGGCCAAAAAAATGGAAGACTTACTCAAGCCGGGCTCTTTCCTCTGAAACACTGCCTAAACTCGAACCTTTTCGGGGTCTGCATGCCAATAATTCCACCTCGAAAACAAGTGTTGCACTGCAGGAAAGAACATACTAATATAACATCCATAAACAAAAGATAAATATTATCAATAAATGATAATTCTCATACTTGATTAAATACTTACCCATATAATTAGGCAACAAAAAATGGAATTCCAGATAAGTTTCATAGGTTTAAAAAAAAGTAATCTAAAATTTACATTTTTAGCATATCTTCTAATTATACACGTTGACGTATTGAGTTGTGACTGTTGTAGTTAAATAATATTTAATATAATACAAATTAAAATAATTATTTATTATATTTATTGAATTAATCATGACTCGACAGGTCAACACATGCAATAAGAAAGTATGCTAGACAGATAAATCTTTCGTTACCCTTAAGAAAAAGAGAAAATTGTTATGCCAATTAAATGAAAAAATAATGAGTAATTGGCTATTTATCTTTTACTTATGAAGTCTTTTACTGTTGCTTGCACAAAATAACTTAATCAGCTATATTTGCAGTTAATATTTGAGAGAGATGGATACAGGACATTACTTTGGTGGGATATCTGGAGGAGAACCAGCAGCGCCATAGGCATATGCGGGTTTGCAAGTAAGCTTTGCTACCTCTCCTACCTAAATGAAGAAGAAGAACTTGTTAAAAATAGACTCTCTCATATGCTCCAAAAATCAAACATAGAGAAACAATTTTTTCTACCTTCATTGTTTTGAAAGCAATATCCCATGCCTGGATTACGCTACCTTTTCCGACCTCAAAAGAGAAGACTGTATTATCTTCATGCGTTGAATCAAAAACTTCCCCGGTTTCAGCTAGAGTGCCTTCATAATGAACTGTTCACGAGAAACTTTTAAAACAACCCCTAAGAACTGCAAATTATCTATAATGATTAGAATATGAACTATTAGCATTATTCAGTTTGATATCCTTTGGAGGCTCACTAGGCTCACTGCTTAGTTATATTAGAGAAGCAAGTATTCGTGATTTTGGATGAATGCAGCATAAACTGTAACAAAAGAGCATACCATCGACGAGAGGAAGGTCATCTGAAGGAGCTATGGAATCATCTTTGGCATGCCTCACAATTTTCTTGAGGACACCTCCATCCCCAGTTAAGTCAATTTCATCACCCATGGCTCACAGATTTTCAATGCACTACATAAATCATGAACTTCAAATTTTCGAAACGACTTCAAATAAAGCACCATCATAAGAAAGAGAAAGTTGGAAAAATTTCGTCATGCATGGTACTAAATGCTAAGAGACGAGAATACAGGGAGTTATTACAAATTTTTCTCTTCAATAATGTCTCATAATTGCTAATAACATCAACAGTTTCCGATTTACTGAATGAAAATGTTATTAAAAAGCTTCAGGTAAAAGACTAACAAGTTTGGATCAGAAACCCCCTTATTCTCTCTAAAATTCCAACCCAATTTCTCAAAATTTTGAGATAATAGATCATCAACAGTTCAATGGTGACTTCCGCAGTAAAATTTTAAGTGATATATGCGCCCCAAATAAGGCGTCTCAGCAGTAAATTTCAAAGAAACAAAAAAGCATACATAACCTGCAAACCTTTTCTTCTTTAGCACAAAATTCGAAGAAAACCTAGGAGCTATCACCAAATTCCGAATTCTCAGTGTCAACAGTTTCAGAGGGATGGAATCGGACTTACGGGGGGTCCTTGCGACAGAGTACGGAGATTCCTACACGAGAAAGGAGAGAGACGATTTGCGGGTCGGCTGTGAGGGAAGAATCGGGTCGAATTATTGGAAGCACAATCGGCCATAGGCGTTTGTTAATCTGCTCTAAATGACACTGCAGGCTTTTAAAGAAAACATTTGGTTTATGGAGCGAGACAGAGCAAATACGACCGCGTTTAAAGTGGTCGGTGTTGTTTTTTTTTTACTTTTTTCTCACATAGGGAGGATATCTTCCAGGAGGATGTGTTTAAAGTCTATAAATTAATCATTCCTCCCTCCATTTAGAATCTCGTTCTGAAATTATTTATATTTTTTTAATAATTTTGGTCTTACTCTTTCTATTTTTGTAATATTTCATTGTGAAATATATTTTGCAGTGTTCGAGGACGTATGCATATTTGGCCGAACTTCGTTAAATTTTGGTGTTTCTGTTATTGCTTTATTTAATAGTCGTTTGTTATTTTGTCAAGTATAATTGTTGTAATTTATTGTACTATTAAATTACTAGGATAATTCTAGCTAGATAAGACTAGAGCCAGCAAACGAGCCGAGCTCGGTCTCGGCCGGCTCGTCGAGCCTGTTGAGTTATTCGAACCGAGCATGTCGAGTCTATTCTAGCCGAGCATGTCGAGCTTTTTCCCAAATTTTTTTGCTCGAGCCGAGCGAGCCCAACTCCAGAGCCTAATCGAGCCGAAAACGAGCCTAAAAAATAATCATTATAAATTGTTGAAATTTGATATATTATATTGTAACCGGAAGTTTAAAAAATATTTATTATAATTTGTCAAAAAATTACATAGCATTGTACCAAAACAATTATTTTGATCATCAATATTCAATACATATGTAAACTTTAAAAAAAATGTACAAATAACTTAAATAGTCGTACAAAAAATTCTAGTCGTCAAATTTCAAAATTTTAAATTCTTCATTGAGTTCATCATCTCGTTGTTGCTCTCTCGCAATGGCGTCGCTCCAATCCTTCATGCATATGAGTACTTCCAAGAGATCCGGTGCAAGACTTCATCGTCGATCGTCGTAAACGCGTCCACCTGCACTTAAAGCCGACTCGGAAGCTACAGTTGAAACAGAAGGTGTTAGTAAATCACGCGTCGATCGTTGTTGGTTTCTTGTAAGTGCGTCGTGCCAAAAAACCTAAATTACTAGAAATTTTATCAAGCATTAATTTAGCTCCTCTTATTTTAAATCGTGGATGCATTATGAAATCAAGGTATGTTAACATACCTTGATTAACAACGTTCGAAACAAATGGAAGAAGCCTAAGTGCGCAAAGGAGCAATTGAAGATTGTGAGCAATTGAAGATTGTAACTAAGAGATGTTGGGAAAATTGATAAAGAAAAGAATAAACATTAAGAGAATTTATAGGAAAAATTCAGAAGAACGGAGGGGGGAGAACGGTCATAAACTAAGAGATGTTGGGAAAATTGATAAAGAAAAAAAGAAAAATTAAGAGAATTTATAGGAAAAATTCAGAAGAACGGAGGGGGGAGAACGGTCATATGACCGTTCCCCTCAATCGAACGGTAATATGACCGTTCGATTGAGAGAGAGAGAGGTGATGACCGTTCGATTAAGACTCTTAATTTGTTGAAACCCTCCCCTTCTCTCTCTCCTTTTCTTCTCTCTTTCTCTCTCGATGTCGTCTCAAACCAAACCTTCCCCCTTCTCTCTCTCTCCCTTTCTCTTTATCCTGGTCTCTCAGTGACGATCGAGAGAGAGACGGTCTCTCTTGACCCATTTCAAGATCGTCAGTGGGAGAGCGCAAGAGATCGAGAGTCGCAGATCTGCGACATCGACGACGGAGGTAGGTCAGAGGTAAGTCGGAGGTACGGTTTCATCTTCGTCTTCACCATCGACGCTTTGGGCATGCTAGGTGGATAGGTTTAGATGACCGTGACGCTAGATCAATCGTCGTCGGCAGACGTCGACGCTCGATCAGATCTGGGCTCGCCAGGCTCGGTAGATTCGAGCCTGGCGAGCCATCTTGCAATCCCAGCGAGCCTAGCTCGCTCGCTCGAGCTCGCGAGCCCGAAACTCGGGCTTGGCTCGGGCTTGACCATCGGGCTCGAGCCAATCAAGCGAGCCAACGGGCCGGCTCGCTCGAATGCCACCTCTACATGTGATATGACACAGGTCAACCTTACTAACTCCAAACGGAAGGGGCAACGCCTCGCCTTGACCGAACGAATGAGGTTGACCGCCTGACCGACCCTACCAAATCCGAACGGAAGGGGACACGCATCACCTTGACCGAACGAATAGGGCCGATCGTATCCAAACAAAATCCACATTTTATAAAACCAAATCCAGTTTTTAAATAAACGTGGAAATTCAAAACAACTCAATTCAATATCCACTTGCCAATTCAACGTTTGACCGTTGACCAGTAAACTCTCGGGTCGAGTGAGTCTGACCCGGCCTGGGTTGACCCGACGGGCACGCGACCCACGTCCCCGTTCGCCGGTCGGCGCCGATTTCCTTCGCCGGCTTCGATTTCCGTAGCCGGCGCCGATTTCCGTAGCCGGCGCCGATTCCCGACTCTGTTCTTGACGAAATTTATACCAAAATACTCGTATCGACGAGACGGACTCAACCGTACCAAGAATCGCGAGAAAAACTAAGATTTGACAAACCAAAACGAAAACTCCAAACTCTCAGTTTTTCTTAGATCTCTCATAAAATACGGACTTACCTTCGAAACCGCTTGTACAAGCTTCTTTATCTTTCCAAGACGGACGTTCCAACTCTTGAATCGTCGAAAATGAAGAAGAAACGTCCAAAATCGCCAAAAACCCTCGTGTTTTCGTCTCTTGGCCGACGCTCGAGGCCTCTTCTCTTTATTATAATTAATAATATTATATTATATTAAATAATATAATAATATTAAAATATAATATTTATTTCGTAACGTTTTCGATTTTCGTTCGATTCTCGTTGTTCCACTAAAAATCTCAATACGATTATGTGATCACTGATTTTGTGAAATTAACTTTTACGTCACATTCGAAAATCGTAACTCGATTTCGTCCCGAGATATCTCAATTTAATTAGTTTGACTAATTCGTCGCACGTGACATATACGACAAATTTACGTTCCGTATACGACAATTGATTAGTCAAACTTTACGAAACATTCTCCTTACAATTTAGAATTTAAAATTTCAGTCCTTATAGAGAGAGAAACCTAGGACTGTTAGCCATCGTGATCCTAGGTTCCGGATTAACCAAATCCTTAAATCCTTTGACAGTTTCGCGGCATGAAAATGGAAAGCTCTGAGATTTTGGAAAATGAGAAAGTTTTGGCAGAAAGCATCAAGAAATAGGGTTTCAATATCAACCTTTTGTTGCGTCCTCTGCAAGCACTGCCCTATCAACGTCGGCGACTAGCAAAAGAAATTGACTCGCCTGCCTCCGGGCTCTGACCATGAACACGACTCTCTCTCTCTCTAACTAGGTTAACTTATCCCTGTTATTTCTAGCTTGTCTTCTTCGTATTCCATTTTTAGTTTCGTTTTTATTCTTTGCTTTTCATGTTCTGTGAAGTCCATCACTACCGGAAAGGTACCCGCGACAAAATGAGAAAAGATCTAAACCAAAATAGAGTGAATATCACAACTTTTTTTCAATTAAATCCAAATTTAATAAGCAGCAAAGACTTATTCATAATAATTGAGACATTCACGTAGCATTTATTTAATAAAGTTTAACAAACTAAATTCAAATCTTA
>QAOC01023677.1:0-52177 GCA_003255005.1 Begonia fuchsioides
GTGTGATAAAAATCGTCGGGATGTGCATTTTGATATTGGTTGTATGGTGTTGGTTAAATTGCAGCCTTATCGTCAAACTTCTTTATCTAATCAGCCTTATTGCAAATTGAATCGGCGATATTATGGCCCTTTTCGGGTTCTTGCGAAGATTGACCAAGTTGCATACAAATTGGATCTTCCAGAAGGAGCAAAAATTCATCTTGTTTCTCATGTTTCGATGCTCAAGGAATTCAAAGGTGCTGATTCAGTTTTTATTTCTCCATTACCTTTGAATTTTGTTGATAATCATCCGATAGTCGAACCAGTTGCTGTTTTGAATACCCGGTTACATAAATGTTGCGGTTCTTTGGAGCCTCAAGTTCTAGTGCAATGGAAAGGGTTGCCTTTGGAGGATACCTCTGGGATATTTTTGAAGGAATTTCAACTCGTTTATCCTCATTTTCACCTTGAGGACAAGGTTATTTTTTCGGGAAATACAAATGTTAGCAGTAAACTAGAATCAAAAGGAGCTGCAATAGAAGAAAAGTTAGAAGCTGCTAGAAGAAGCACGGGTAGAGTGAAGAATAAACCCAGCTGGCTCAAGGAATACGTGGAATAAAGGCGTGTATTAAAATAACGGTATAACCGTTTAGAATAGAATAAATACTTGAATGAAAAATAAAACCGCCAGCAAAGTTTACAATCAACTCTTTTCTTCTTTTTCTTTCTCTGGTTGCTCACAATAGCAACAAGAACTAGGTACAGTTTGTCTCCAATTCTTTCTCAATTGCAGACTCGTCCACGTTGTTGGGTTCGATGACACCATCTCTTGCTTTGAGAGCAATCTTTCGACAAGCTTGGACAATGTCTTCCCGGCCTCCATAACTTATTGCCATGATCAATTGGAGCCCCAAATTGTTTTTTGTGGCACCCTCTACTCTGGTAATTAGCTCCCGCAGGGATCGAGGGAGCTTCGATAGGTTTCCAATCATTGTAATTCGAATGTTTGCCCTGTTACGAACCATGAAAAGGAAGTTTCGATCAATTCACAGATAGAAGGCAAGCTGCTAATTTACAGTAGAGACAAATTTCTTATTAATGTAATAATAGCTAGCTCTTTTTTGGCAGAAGAATTGCAGTTGCTGATCCAAGTAGAAAACCAGATTATCATCAACTCATCCAAAGTCAATTTCAATTATCCAGATTAGCGTCATCCATGGAACAGTCATGTCGGATCGACTTTTACAGAACAGTTCATATTTAGGTACCAGATAGTTTATCTAAAAAACGTAAATCTAGGTTTGCGTCACTGACCTCATTAAGAACTCCAATTCCCCCAACAATACTTTCTCAAACAGAGACATTAAAAACTGAACCTCTACCTGCATAAACGAACTTCTTCAATAATTGATTAAGAATCCACTTAGAGAGAACGAAATTATAAAGATCGAGCAAACATACTCTGGGCCGCGACCAGTTGTCGCTGGAAAATGCGAAAAAAGTGAAAACCCTGATTCCCCAATTGCAACACAGCTCGACGAGCATTTTCAAGGAGCGGAAACCGGCCTCATATCCCAAAACCACCGGCAAGCCTCTGAGATTGGCCCACCTCCGGTTCCCATCCAGGATCATTCCGACATGGTTGGGCATCAACTCTCGCCGCAGACCGTAACAAGTAAGAGGATCTTCTACAGAAGCTCCGCCGCCGGTGGATCCCCCAGCGTTAAGTAGTTTCTCTTCTTTGCGTTCAGTGATCCATCGATACGCTGCTGCAGAAGAACTAGAAAGGCCATTGTGAGGGAAAACGCAGCTGGTGCGAGCCCCAGACTTGACGCAGTGAACAGAGAAGAGCGGTTTGCGTGAACGAAGGTTGGATTTGGAGCTTGGAGAAGCAAGTTTAGTCGGGATGGGTCGGCAGGGAAAGGGCGTAGAAGAAAGCATGGGATAAGGTTGTGGAGTTTTGCAGGGAGAGATCCAGAGCTCCGACTACTTAACCATGGCTTCCAGTTCGGCGACTAGTTTTTGCAAGGGTGAAGATCTGTTGAGTCAGTTACCTCACACTTTTCGTCTGCACCTACTTTGTAATTCCCTGTCTCATATTTCCCACGTAAGCACTCACACCTCAAGTGTGTACCAATACTTTTCCCCCTCATATTTTCTCCACGTGTCACTACAGCTCCTCTCTTACGTGGTTACTTGGACCAATAAGACATTAAGACCGAGTTATACATTTAATTCTAATTATGGTCTGGTCTTGATATTTTTCATTAAATATTTTACAAATAATAAAATGAATTTCGTTAGTTTTAGCAGTTTCAATAACACATTATATTTCATATTTGTTTGTCTAGAATTATTTAATTAAAATATAAAATATAAAATAATTAAAATGAATAAAATTATTAATAAGTGAATAAAATGAAATTAAAGTAAAAAGTTTAAAAATATTTATGATTTTAATAGTCCGATCGGGATGATGGTCATAGGACTTTACGGACTAAGACTACACCAATAGAAATCGGTTTCCACCCAAACGAATTGGAAATTAATTTATTTTTATTTAAGATGGACCAGAACTAGAACCGGACTAAATTTATCGATCTCGGGCCGGAGTCAATTCTGCTCACTCTTAACTCTGCCCAATTATATAGCAATTACAAGTTTATGAGACTATAATAGTTAACAGCGATTTGTTGAAAATAATTAACTAACGTTTATGGGTAAATTTAGTAAAATAAGATTCGAACTCAAACAACCCGTTTAAGTTCGGGTTCATATAAATATTTAATTTGAACGAGTTTGGTTAAATTTTGGTAAACCGGGGTTGGTCGAATCAAGATTTGATTTTGATGAAATAATTAGAGAGAGGATGGTGACACACAATATGCGATGATTGTTTGTTAAGATTTCACCGTCGTAATTGAATACCTATTTTGTCCGGTCGGAGGGGAGACATAAATGGCAAGTTAGTACAACATAGGAAGCAATCTTAAAGGGGTAATACTGTCTTTTGGGAAAAAAAACAAGCCTATACAATTCCATATATGACATCAAGGAATTCAACGTGGAATATTTGGTGCTCCAGTTCCATGCAAATCTCATCCAACTCGGTTGCTAACTCAGTGGCTGACTCGGTCATCCACACTGACTTTACGATCTCTTTCTCTGTCATTCTGTAGAGCTTTGCCATCATGTCTACGTAGTCGTCGGCTGCCCTACTTCCTACCAAATTGCTGTCTTTCTTCTTCGTCGCTTTCACGTCTGGTTCGTCGCTCGCGCTTGATAGATTCGAAGCTGTTTTTGAATTCGAAATCCCTGTAAAAACGACAAGAACTGACGTCAGTTCCGAAGATGCCGACAGTGGTTTTCTGTTTATGATCCACGAAAACGAACCTGGAAATCGGGTTTCATACTGAGCTACTAAATTCTCGACATCAAGCACAGAGATTGGGCTCAGATTTTCGGAGTCTGAAGGGGTGTCCGTTTTCTTAGCTCCACGTTGATTCTTTCCCTTCTTCGGGAGCGTTGATCCCCCAGAAGCTTCTTTCTGGATCGTTAATGGCGGTTTCTGAAGATTTGGCTTCGGATTTACGGTACCCAAATTTTTAGATGCTCTTCTTTTACGAAGACTGGGAGTCTGCTTTCGAACACGCCTTCTGGGTTCATCTTTCAGATTTGAAATCTTGTTTTTCTTTTGCTCAATATGCTTTGTCTTCGTCTTCGTCCCATTCTGTTTCAGGGTTTCCTTGATCTGCTCTTTCTGATCCTTCCCATGTCTAACTACTCCCAAATCCACTTCCAGTTTCCTCAGATTCGAAGGCTTTTCTCGGTCGCCGTTGCCGGTTAAGCAAACGATCAAGATGTCTTTTCTCTGATTCAGCAGCGGCGGAACTTCCCGGAAAGACGCAGACGTCCTCACTCGCCGGTGAAGACCTCCGTCTTGAGCTTGAGAGCATTCGAGTTGCAGCAAATAGTCCACAAAATTGACAGATTTGCTGCGTGAGACAGTGTCCGGAGACCGCTGCTTTGGAACCCAGTTCGACTCTAACCCCATTAATCTAGCCACAATGCCTGGTTCGGCCGGAGCCTCAGATTTGGTCCCATTCGATTTCAAATCTTCCCTCGAACCCTCGTACTCAGCCACGGGATCTGAATTTTTTGTTCCTTTACACAGCAACAGCCGCAGCATGCCGGAAAAGCAGCCGGAATCAGAAATCTCCGACTTAGTCATCTCTGAAACAGTTGCAGAAAGAAGGATAAACGAGCTGAATAAATTAAAAACCAGGAAGAATGAAAAATGGTCGGTAATAGAGCGCTGGAATTGAATATCTCGAGAGAAGAGTCAGAGAAGGAGTGAATGCAGTGGGACGGGGGAGGAGAAAAACTGGTCGGTAGACAGAGACATTCTGGTCGCCGAGTTCACACCAGGGTGAAGAAATGGAGGCCAGAATAAAGCGTAGACTGTACTGTAAAACGTTAAATTAAGACAATTGGATCTGCCGTGGAGCTGTCCGCTGTCCGCCATGGAAGGCCATTGAAGAAGCTGTAGATTAATGCCAAGAGACCATAACTCAGGCTTATACAGGCCAAATTTGAAAATTGGCGAGTCTTAGCTGTCAATAAGTTACGTTGTTTTCTGGACCTTTCCTTCATGTTATTGGGTGCCGGAATTGTTGACTTTGTTCTTGACTTTTTTATTGGGTATCGAGTTTCATTCTTGACAACAAATGGCTAAATTCCTAGGCACTCGAACCCCAGCCTAAAGTAATACAGTACGCTATGTATGAGATGAATTTTTTGTTACCTGCGTTATAAAAAATTATTTTATATTAGAGGTAACAATTTCACTTCAAATCAACATTGTCCTACGTAAACCATCTGGTCTTACATTCTATCTCTAAGTTTCGTTGAAGATTCCTTAAATAGTAGAAGCTAACATGCGTGGAAGAATGATTGTGTATGATTATCGTAGGTATTTCACAAAACTCAATGCGTTGTCTTGTGATCAGAGATTTAACCTCTTGCTTCAACATTCTTGTTCTTGAGACAAGAATCATGTAAAATTAATAGGGAGTAATGTTTACTTTTATATTGATTATATTTGATTAAATAATTATACGATGATTTTTATGATTAAATATTTTTTATGATGATTTTTATTTTCATACAATTGTTGTTAAATTATTGTATAGTTGGAAATACCCTCAAAGTAGATTATTTTACATGTCTAATGTGTGTGTTAAGTGTCTAACTATGAAAACTAAGCATATTGAAGATAAATGTCAAAGTGTAAAGTTTAAGTCGATGAGAATCAATTGGGTTCGAAAAGAATCGAATTGGGGCAAGAAACTAAATCTACGCGTTGCAAGCTCTCTAGAAGGGTCGACCGGAATCGAATTCAGGTCGATCGAAAATCAAAATAGCACAAATTCAAAAATGTAACCTCTCTTGAAATGTCAACCGGAATAAAAAATGGGTGGACCGAAATCCCAATAACGCAAATTCAAAAAATACAACTCTCTACAAGGGTCGACCGGTTTTTACATCGGGTCGACTTCGAAGAGCTATTTCAAAAACTGCAGTCTCTAGAAGGGTCGACGGAAAGTAAAAATGGTCGACCAAAAATTTTTGATTGGGTTTGACCGATTACAGAAAGGGTCGACCGAAAACGAGTCCAATAGCTAGTTTCATATTCAAACACAAAAAAGGTTGGTCATTGTGTGTTTGGGTCGACAGAAACATGACGGGGCTAGGTTTTTTAAGTGTAATTAATGTATTTTCCAAGCTACCAAATTTTTAAAAAGAAAAAAGAACGAAGTGCTGCCAAAATTTTCTAGAATCTCTGTACTGTAATTTCACTTGAAATTTACTCTTGAGAGTATTTTTGAGCATTTCGAATTTCGTGTAATTCATTTTATTATTTATGTGAGAACTTGAAAAGGTTGAAGATCATAAAAAGAAAGTCAAAGTGTAAATGTTTGATTGATACCTGAGAGTCAATCTCTTTTACCTAGTTCTAGGAGTAAAAGAATTTTCAAGGTACAATATTGGAGAAGAGACCTATGTAAAGATTTGGACCGAACTGCGTTAACAAATAATCGTATATTTTTATATTTTCTCAAATATCAATTAGAGAAATAGATTTTTAAAATCATGAAAAAATTTAACTTGAACTTAATTCACTCCCTCACTTATGTCAGTTTCGATCATACAAATAAGAATCAAAACTACGGATTCGTGAAGCACATGCTAGGTTTGAACGAATTTTCTAAAAATCAACACTTCAAAACTTTCAATTTGTTATATCACACCATCGACGCTGACTTTTTTAACGTCAATTTATTGCTCAATAGCCCTCCTCAATCCTAGTCTTCTTTGATCGTTCGTCGACTATGTCTCTCGGTGAAAACATTTCTTATTTTCAAGTTTCTCGATCAAATTTCAAAATTTAACTTGATTTTGAAGCCTATAGATCAAACTTAATTTTTTTTATTTTTTAATGGATGTAAGTTGAAGATGGTTGATGAGCGATGCACATTAATTGATTAACACTAACAAAATTTAGCGTCATCGGTGTTGTATAAAAAATTGAAAGGTTTAAGGGTGCTGATTGTGAGAATTTTTTTTCAAGATGTTCGGTGAAACCACACTTGAGATATTTTTCATTTATTGGGCATATTCGAAAGACATAATTAATAGCGAATCTAGTTTGACCCAGTGATTCATTTCAATTGTGACATGACATACAATTCAAAATCATAATGTCTATCAAGAACATATTTTGTTTTAGTTAAGATTCAGATGATGTTGTTAATTTCTCCATACCTAATTCAAATTGCTGACTAATGATATTCTAGATTATTAAGATAAATGTGTTTTTTAAAGTTAGTAATTAATATTTTTTTTATTATCTTAATTAGGGGTGAGACCCACGGGTTCGGTTCGGTTATTTTCTAAAAAATAACCGATCCGGCGGATTCGGGTTTGGAAATTTTTAACCCGAAGCGTATCCGATCAATTTTGATACCCGACCCATATCCGACCCATATCTGACAGGTTGGGTTCGGTTAAGATTCGGTTTTTATTCGGATTGGGCCTCAGGTTGGGCTTCGGGTTTAGAGCGGGTTTGAAGTGGGTTTCGAGCGGGTTGTGGCGAGTTTCGCAAGTCACTCACCCTATAAATATCCATAATATGTAATTTGAATTAATTAGATAGTTGTGTTTTATAACAACAAAATTATTCATATACATTTTAAGAGCTCAAAAGAAAATTCTTACATCGACTAGACCTTAGTTTAAACCGAACTATGCAGATCGAGCCTCTTTGGATTTGTTTCCGGTTTGGTCACAATTTTGAAAATAAAAAACCGTGAAAACCTAAGCAAATCACGTAATAAATATAATCAATCTAAATCTAGTTAGTCTGACTCAATCCCGGTTAAAATCCGACAAACTTGAACTACCCAAGAACCTAATAAAAAATTTCACAACCAAACCAAAATACATTTAGATAAGTTTATAATTTTATTATTTCAATTTTTATAAAATCAAAATCGAATAATGAAAACCAGTTGAGTCTCGAGTAAATTACCAGACTCAATACTCGAGTAAACTAGAAGTGTACGGCCCGATTCAAAATCATAGTGAAACTAAACCGAAACAACTAGTGCTTGTTTGTCTTCTCTTATGATTTATTCTAGGATTTCAAAAGTTTATTTTATAAAACTTTGAGTAAACAAATAACATTTTGACGAAAAACAGGTTGGGTCGGGTTTTAATAAAATTAACCGAAAACCGACCCACATAAATTCGGTTAATCGCGGGTTGGTTTTCTTCGGGTTTCAACGAAAAAATAACCATATGATATTCGATCCAATCTTCGGGTTCGGGTCGGTTTCCGGGTTGACCCAACCCAATTGCCAGCCCTAATCTTAATCAATTGTTTCATATTAAATGTTCTTATATTAAACTATTATATATTTTATACATTTAAATCGATTTAGATACTACAAAATTTAATTAACTTAAAATTATTTTATTTTATTTAAAAAACCAAGAGTGGATCCGATCAAAATCGAATTTTTAATTCAATTTTGGTCTCATAGACCCATACCAATTCAGTGTTGCTGCATAAATGTCTATTCAGATTGGAAGGCAAATATGGGACACAAAATGTTGACACTCCTTTTAAATGCACCCATGAGAGCTTCTTTTCTCTTCCTTGTTTTCATCAATGGGCGTTTATGATACGTGTCATAGGTACAAAACTTAAATGAAATCATCTCGGATTGAATCGGGTTTGACGAAAATAAATTCTACGCTTCAGTTCGATAAAAGAAAGGCCAAAAGTATCGATCCGATCCTTCAACCCTAGGGCCCCACCTGCTCCATTTCTCCTAATGGACACGTAGCCAACAGCTGTCGCGGTTTGACTTCCTTAAACGTGGTGAATGCAGTTCCGACGCCGGGAACTGGTTCAGGAATTTCGTCGAACAGAATAGACACACGTGGGACTCAGCCTGAAGGGGTGTCTGAAAATATACCTTAAAATACCGAAAGTCAGTACAATTAAATTTCTACAACTGAGCCTGTAATCGGGTTGAATCCAGACCAACTGGTCTTGAAGGTCAGAATATAGTACTTTAGATCCTTTCTTTTTTGTTCTCCAGCTCTCGAAAACACACGCGTGGGGAGCTACGTGTTGATGTCTTCTTCTTCTCCAATTTCTCGCATTTGATCCACACAGACGTGTCATTAATCAGCAGCCGGAAGATCGATCTATAAAAAGTAGAGTCCCGATTTGAGAGCTAAATCAGCAAAAATGGCTAACGCTAGCGACGATTTCCGGCTCGTGTCTCCGGCAATAGATCACGACGGAAGATTGCCGAGAAAGTACTTGTGGGAAGGCCAAGGCGCGACCAAGGACGTGTCTCCGCCGCTGGAATGGTACAACCTGCCGGAGGGGACCAAGACCTTGGCGCTCGTCGTTCAAGACGTCGACGCTCCGGACCCTGCCGGTCCCATCGTGCCGTGGACTGTCTGGGTGGTGGTCAACATATCGCCGGAGCTGAAGGGCCTGCCAGAGGGATTCTCCGGCAAAGGGGAGGAGGCCGGTTGTGAATACAGAGGAATCCAAGAGGGAAACAACGACATGAAGGTCCCCGGGTGGCGGGGGCCGAAGCTGCCGTCCCACGGGCACCGCTTCGAGTTCAAGCTCTTTGCTTTGGACGATGAGCTCCGCCTGGGAAACAAGGTAGTCGACGACCCATTTTACCGTCGCGGGAGAATTTCGATTTCGGACTTGAAAAATGACATCGTTTGGTGGTTTTGTTCACAGGCGACGAAGGAGAAGCTGTACGACGCCATTGAAGGGCATGTTCTTGGAGAGGCCACTTTAATGGCCGTCTTCTGATTTCGCTGCCGGGTGTTGCAGAAACTCGTTCAAACAGTCGTGTAAAAACAAAAATAAATGACCAAATTTTCATTTCGGTCTTTCTTGAAATCCAATCTACGGCTGAGCTTCTTGTTCTTCTTCCGTCGTCATCTTCCTGCCTTTCCCTGTATCTTTCTCAAATCACAAATTGCGAGCCACGAAAAGAGTAGTAGGATGCCAAGCCAACCCGCTAGAGGTGGAAATGGGTCCCGTGCAAATCGAGAAACACTACCGAGCAGAGCAACTGGTGCAGTGTAGTTTGGAGATCAAAACTAAATTTGCACTAAATCGAGCAAAACTAAATATTCAATGCGGTTTTTTTTCAATTTTAATTCAAAACAACCAAAAACCGAACTACACCGAAGGTAACATCAAAAAATTGTACTTAAATTATATAAAATAGTAAACCAATGAATAAACCTGAAGATCAATATTTAAGTTAACAAACCCAAATAATCTGAGGGCCACTTGTAATATTTGTGGGATTTCATCTGCTTTGTTGCGGAAGACAATTTCAAATAGCGTATAAGTTATTGTACTAAAAAATCACAATAGATAGATTTTCAGGTAAGAGAGGTGGGTCACAACGGACCACTTAAGAACCAATTCTTACATAGCCAGAATTATCATAATAATTTAATAGTAAAATAAATAACAACAATTATACCCGACAAAATAACAAACGGCTATTAAATAAAGCAATAAAAGAAACACCAAAATTTAACGAGGTTCAGCCAAATATGTCTACGTCCTCAGACACTGCAAAATATATTTCACAAGAAAATATTACAAAGAGAGAAGAAGTAAGACCAAAATTACGAAAGAGATATAAGTAATTTCGGAATGAGATGAGAAGAATGGAGGGAGGAGAGATTAATTTACAGTGTTTAACTCGTCAACCTAAAATAATTCTTCCCGATGTGAGATTCTAATTAGGTCAAAAAACAACATTGTCATCCAATGAGAAATGAAACTTTAAGGTTGAACAAACACGTAAAATCATTTAGTCACTAATTATTTTCCTACTATTTCATTTATTTTCATTTTTATTAACTTTTTTTTTATAGAAATGGATAATATCCTAAAAATTGATTTGAAAGGTACATTGCTTGTTTACAGATACAATACTTTCATTTCATAATGATATTATGCTATTTTTTTAGTTTTCTAAATGTGGACGATTGGACAAGATCTAATGTGTAATTGATTGGTATTAGCGTTCATGTAGTTGTAGAAGGAATGAGGCCCAAGTTCTATGTTGGTTCATGTAGATAATTAACAATAGTGTTTATGCAGTTAATTGGCCTACTTTAACTAATTAGTTAGTTAATAATAGTGTTTATATATATTTTATTATATTTTTAAGTAATTAGATGGATTTATGACTAATTTTAAAATTTGTATCGAATTTTAAACCCACGAGTTATCGATTAAAGCCAACTAAAATTCAATTATTTCTTCTCAAATTTTAAATTTGATAAGTTAATCAACCAAATTGAACAAATCGATTCCTGTAAAATTAAATTCAAACTCAAAGTAGGTGATTGACATTCTGGCTTGCCGCACCACGTTCGAACTTGCCACGAGTGACCAAATTAATTTGTGGGTACATAGGAGATAAATATATTAATCCTAATAGATAGTTTAATGACAAAATTAGATTTAATCCTAATAAATATATTATAATTTGTGGGTACATAGAAGATAAATTCATGAATATAATAACTGGGGTAAGACTAAGTGGTCGCAAACTTTTTTAGCTAGTCAGCTCTCTTTCTTAACCCTATTTATACATATAGACTTTATTCGTTCTAATTGATATTTTAAATTTATGTCACATACTTCCGGTAAACTATTGCGTCCTTGAAAAAGACTCCCAGCACATTTATATTGATTATAACGTTTCGTATCCTTGTTGGGGTGACCATTATTGAATGAGATTACTACGTTCATATCGTTCTTCGAATCATGCTTGCTAATTAACAAGCTTACACTCTTTAAGTTTGTTCGGTCCCATGGCACATTCATCGTGTGAGTTTTATAGGATTTTCGATGAAAGATGATAGCTCTTTTTTCTATCCCACTTCTCAAACTCATGGACTTCAAGATCTACCTTTAGCTCTTTGATTAGGGATGCTTTTGAAACCAAGATTTGGGGCTCATTACAAGGGATCTATCATTAAGTAATATCATACCAAAAAGTCGTGTATAATGATAAACGTGTGTTCTTATTTAATGATATGTCTTAAAAGTTGACGGTTGTTTTCACTAACCCTAGTTTAATTGCAACATGTATTGAACAATTGATCGTTGATTTCGACTATTTAAAATTGGGCAAATTTTAAAGTTTTGAAAAAACAAAAAGAATATTTGTTTTTTGACCGAAAATTGGAGTCTTAATCATGCATGTCACATGCAGCATGTGAAACATGACAAATAAAATTGAAGGAAAAATAAATGTATTGAGAGCAACTGATTATATTATAATATGATTCGAGTGACGTTTATTTGGCTTCAAATCTAGAAATTTATGCCAAGTCTAAGCATGCGGAGATCCATTTGCATTTGTTTATCTTACTTGTTTCCTCATGTTGCTCTCTTTAAAATCTTGATTTTGTGACTTTCTACCCAGTGTGCCTCACCATTAGAGATCTTCAAGATATCGATTCGAAAGAATATTTCTCAAGAAAAATAAGCAAACATATATTTTACGTAAATATTAAACTATGAGATCCCACAACATTATGTACCGATTTTATGTAAATATGCTTCGTTTCTTTTGTTGATCATCGATTTTTTAGGATTAAATCTAAATTCGCCACCAGACTATTAGAAAAAGAACGAAATTGCCATCGCCCGCACAGACATAGCTCAGTTGGCTAAGAGATTTGTAAATTGGGTACAAGAGTCTAGGTTCGACGTCTGCGCTGTCCTAGTGTGAGAGTTGTTACCCCCAATGTTGTGGTAGTTTCTTGGAATATCAAGTAAAGACCTCCTATCTCTGGGTCGCTGAGTCACCGTGATTTAACCCCTCATAAATTATTGGGCCGAGGTGTAGAGTACTGGAGGGGAGTGATTTCTGAGTACTAAAACAAAATGACCCTCCAACCTTACAAATGATGAATAGACCACTAGCAGTTGACTTGCTTCTTTACTGACTTGTTAACAACTCCGTGCTGGTCTGACCTGCCGCATCACATTCACGTGTGGCAGGTCCATTTGGCAGGCGAAGGACACTTGCCGCGCATCAACGGAGAACAATAAGTTAGAGCGACATGCAATCGTCCACTTCTTGATATTCTCTACAAAATATGCCAACCACAAATATTACAAGACAAAAGATTTCAAATTTCAACAGTCCATTTGTTCTTTTTAAGATAGTTCCATGGCAAATTTGGATTTAACCCACTTTTCATTGAAGCATTCCTGAAATATTTGTATAAAGAGTGAAAACAGTATGGGAGCCACTTGATAGACTAGTTTGAGGGTAAATATTGAACTTGTTTTGGCTCCGGGAAACGGAGTTTGGTTCCACCGCTGCTCAAGGCGGATTTCGGTGGTCGACAGTTGCCAGAATTCGTCGGTTTTTTGTGCTATTAGACATTAAAAAGATGAATACAACAACCAGCGATGGCCGGGAGACAATCCAAAGAAACTACTGATCATGGACCAATAAACCAAAGAACATAATCTTCGCTGTCGGATCATAATTTGGAGGCCTTGAGTCGACCAGCGGTGGTGTCGTACACTTTGAGGAAGAAACGTGAGGGAGGAATCTCCAGCTTGCTCTGCAGAAGCTCGCCAATGGCGGCGATCAGTTTCCTCTTCACCGGCGAATCAACGCCGCCCATCGACACTATCTCTGCGTACGCCGCCGCCTCTTTGTTTCCTTCGAACGATATCCCAACCGACCCTTTCAGAATCACCATCACATACTGCGCCAACACCGACAAACCAGCAAATACCGAAGAATAATCCAATTTAAATGAACTTTTTTTTATCTGGGTTTGTTTGTATAATCCTAGAGAGAGAAACTAAAAGAAGAAAAGCTTACTTTTTCAGGCTTCCCGATGATCGAAGAGACAGTCTTGGCGGCTTCCGAAAAGATCGGATCAGTGTCCACCCCCTCCAGGCTCACGTTGGTGGAGATATAAAGGCAAGGCATCTCTCTCTCTCTCTCTCTCTCCAAAAATCCATCGGCAGGCACCATTATATAGCCTAAAAAATGCCATCTCCATTCTCCAAGATGGTGACCCACGCCATGATTCAGAGCACATTTATAATATTTCTCAATTTCGGAGTCAAACGAGTTACAGATAGCGGCAGTCGACAACTTAACACATCAAAACCTAGCTGTTTTCCTCGTTTTTCAACCATGCGTGATTGTCTTCGCCATCGAAGAATCTCAGACTCCGACACTGTGCTCCTCTTTCATCGATCATATTCATGATAACGCCGCAATTTACTCAATTTTGCATGTTATGTTTTTGTTACGTGGTTTAATTCTACCCATGTTTTTGACTTCGCCTTTGTCGGATGTTACCTTTTTGGTTGAGTCCTTGGACCACATGCACGAGGTCAAAATTGTGGAAGATAAGTTATTATCTTCATCAATCTATGTCACACATGTACGGTAAATTATATAACATATTATATAGACAGTTATATGTCATAACCTACATTTTAACTAAATAACTATTCACAATTTGGTGAAATCATATAGCTATGTGAACTCAAGATTGAGTAAAACTGTCATCACCGGCCCTACATAAAATTTCTATTTGTTTTTGTTCTTGAAAGGGTTGGATTGTTGTAGTTTGATCCGGTTCCATCTTGGAATCGAGGCTAGAACCCACGCTTTTGGGTATTTGCATTTGCAAAATATGACAGTGTTCTAATTTGGTCGCAATTTACAGTTGAAAATATAAAAATAAAATGTAAGTTTTTTACTTGAGGTAGATTTTAAGTGATTAAGTTGGATTTAGAAGCACGTTTTCAGTTTTGATTGGATTTTATTTGATTTTGTATAAGATTTAATTGAATATGCTCATATTTCATTTGATTTTGTAGCATCTTCTAGTGCTCATAATATTGTTTGTTGTTTGATGACGTCATTATCATGTGTTTGTTCTTGAATTTTTAGCCCAAAACTCGTTGTACTAGATAGGATGATGAATATCACTTAGTACAACACAAACATCACTTTTCAAGTAATGTGAGATTGCAGCATTCTCACACTCCTCATTCGGGCTGGTCGTCGTAATCCATCCTACTTAAATGAGTTCGACATCCTCGTCATCATGGTCGGCACAAATGTAGTTTTTAAGTTTTCACTAACTGAAACTGTGAAGAGGCGCACAATATCGGTCCAGGTATGCCCACTCGAGTTATTATTGTTCATGACACCATTGCACTTCTCTTCATTAGTTTTGGCCAAATTGTATTTTTATGTGGAGAAATAAAAAAAAAGCAATTTTTGTTTTTCAAACATGCCGCGTACAAGAGTATAAAAATAAAAGTACTTTTGACTATGGAAATCTTTTAATATCGAAGTAAAAATTTCAAAAAAAGAATAGAATGTCAAGTTTGGGAAGCAATAATCAGAGAGAAAGACAAGTTCGATACAAGACTTTTAAGATGGAACAAAAGAGCATTGACTTGTGGTTTTAAATAGTGCAATTTTGAAGATTTAGGTTACATTTTCAAACTTCCCTTTTGCGTGCAAAATGGACTCTAGTTTGTGGGCTGTGAGCAATTTGCTAATGCACATATTTTCTAGATTCATTTTTGGGACGAGTTTCATCAAAGTTTCATATCGCTCTTCTAAGTTGTTTTTTTCGTTCCCATGACACCTTTCAACATTTGATTTTCGACCTGATTTTCAAAACCATTTAATAGTTTTTTCGTATTGTTTTGCTCTTGTTATCAAGAGGATGGATCTAAGAACCTACATAAAGGATGTTGTTTGATTCGATATGTATTTGAAACAAAATTAATGAATTACTTTTTAATATTGCATTAGAAACATGGCGATCTGTCAATTAAAAGACAAGAATTGCTCAATACACTACTATTTGTAACATTTCAGTTCGTACATCGTTTGAGAAAATAAAATTGTGCACGATATAGTATAGTTTCTCATGCGATTTTAAGTTTGAAATATTAAAAAAATGCTTTTGAATAAGAGTGGGGGTCTTAATCATGCATGTGAAACATAACTAATAAATTTAAAAAGTTAATGAAAAAAAGATGTGGAGGGAGGAAGCTTGATTCTTAGGTGGTACAATAACGACGACTCAACTAACTCCTTTCGGTGTTTCTTTTGACACCTGTCATTGAATCCTTGACTCTATCCAACACGGTCGTTTAACTATCATAATCTTTTTGACTTTGGCCTAGCAACTTTTGTTGAGTTGTGGTATGGTTTTGATTTGGATTCTAGGCTTAATATGATTTAAAATAGTCATATTTGTAAGTTATTTCAATGAAAATATAGATTTGGGCTCTTATAACTCATCTCAATCATTCAAGAATCTTAGATTTAATACACATTAGAATAAAAACACTAGTCGAAGATCGAGCGATTAAGTGACAAAACTAATCGACTTGAGATTGAGTTAAAAAAGCTAAGAATCCACTCGATAAAGTAATCGAGAAAGATGTTGGTTTAGAGTTTAGGGTTTAGGGTTTTAGTGGAACCTATGACTTGAAACATTGGCTGTCATGTGATGCAGTGCGGAATCGTCAAAATGGTTAACAATCAAATTGAAAAACACTATTAAATCTAATACCGAGTATACACGTTGAGTATATAACGAATAAATTCACAACGGGAACAAATTGTCAAGGGTTCAAAGATGAAGATTCGACGCAATCTTCTTAACATTCGTCATGCGAATTAAGTTTTCGATTTTCAACATGTACTTTTGGATTTTTTTCTTTCGTTTTTCGTATAAAAACTAACGTATGTTTTATAAATATAATCTTATTTGAAATGATACTATACCATAGTCTTCTCTGAATTAATTTGTAAAATGAAACTCCTCGTAATGTTATGCTTACTCGTTAAGTTTGAAAGCATATGCTACAAATGGAGCTTCCCCTATGTTTTGCATCCAACATTGAGACGCGTCACCATTCGAAAAATTATGATATTAATTGATAATTTACTAAACCATGCATTCGTAGCTAATGTTTGTTTTGATTAAATAATGCCAACTTTATGTGAAATAGTTGGATATAATATGTGTATTTGATCAACGAACAAAGGGGATTTTGAAGTCAACCAACGCAAGTCATGGTCAGAGTTTACCTTGCATATTTACACCAAATGAAGCTTTGTTTGTTCTCTTTTGAAAAAATGACCTGCAAAGTTTATCGTCGGTTTTTACCACCAGCAAAAGCCCCCCTGTAAGGCATTATCTTTGACATCCCTATTTTCAGAAGAAGTCGATACAGAGACGTCTATGTTTTCTTGATCTCCTCGCCTGCAAGTGTTAAACCGATGAAATTCGGGTGACGAGGAAGACGGATTTCCAATTTTGTAGAGCTCAAAATCATTGAAGCTACCATTTTTTAGCCTCAGGCTTGATTTCATTGAAGCTACTTAAAGGTGAATTTGACTCAAATTCTTCCTCTCGGCCGAGGCCGAAGAAACCTTCGTTAGACAAACTTAAATACAAAAACTTTGCACCAGATAAAGTTTATTCTGAATTGGCTCGATTTCACAGACACCCAGATAAAGTTGGTTTATTCAGGATTAAGGATTAAATACCTTAATCCTGAATTGGCTCGATTTCACAGACACCCAGCAAATGACGTATTGTGGTCAACTTTATTCTGGGCAACAATTTTGTTAGTGCATCAGCTAGCCACTCCTCTGTGCACATGAATTCGACAACAATTTGTGTCTTTCGAACTTTTTTCACTAGTCGAAAACTCCATAGATTTCACAGACATAAAAACCGAACATAGATTTCACAGACACAAAAATCGAACCAATCCAATCGGTTCCACCAAGTCTCAACGGGCCATGTCCGTAATCTTTGCCTGGCGTGACTGAAGGAACACTCGATACTACTTCTTTCCCAAAACAGGAAGTAGTTAAATTAGCGCTTTTTTGCAGAAAACCATTAACATCGAAATTGCACTTATTTTTTGTCATTTTTAGGAAACATGAGTTAGGTACTACTATCGAAGAACTCATTTCGACTAATATCACGTAATTCATACGTTACTCACTTTGTTTCCGAGGTTCGCCAAGACAAAAATGCTCGATTATGTAGCTTCATCTGTGCATCTATCAAACCATGGCCGCCATATCTTCCCAACTCAACTTCCAAAACTTTGGGTCGACCTCCTCCTATAAATCGTCGAACCATAAAATCAGCTTCAATCTTCGACAAACAATTTTCTCAATTGCAAGACGTCCAAAAGATTCAAAACTTACTTGAAATAACTTGTCCCTCCACTGAAAAACACAGCCCCTGGCTTCCAAATGTTCGAGAAGAGGCCGCCGAAGAAACGATTTGAACGATGCATGCAGCTTCGCTTTGGTCAAAGCTCCGCAAGCCAGTAAACAAGCCGTGAGCCCGGTGGGAGTCAACCCTTTTAAGTGCAAGATAGTGAGGCTCTGTAAACAGCTGAGGTTGGCAAGAGACAAGAGCCCCACTTCTGAAACTGAAGTATAAGATAAATTAATCTGCCAAAAATAAAATTTACATTGCATTAGTAATGGTTAAGTTTATTGAATACCCGGAACGTTTATGGTATTTTCACGTAAGACTTTCAACAAATGTTTTTAATAACCAACACCTAAACTTTTTTGATTTTGCATACAACACTCTCTAAGTCCAATTTTTTTAATGCAAATTTATCGTCAACAAACCTTCATTAATTTACATTCTTTAAAATTAAATATTTTGCTCATGTTCGGTATGAAAGCTTGAAAAATCAAATTAAAACTTAAAAATTCAAATTGAAAACTTAAAATTATACTTGCATTTATTTTAGAAACGAGACTGACGAGAACTAAGAGAAATAATCGTTGAGTAGGGTAGCTGAGTTATAAAGGCGATAAATTAACTTCATAAAAATTTAACTTCGAGGGTGTTGTATGCAAAATGGAAAAGTTTGAGGTGTTGATTATCAAAAAAATTTGTTCTAGGTGTTAAGTGAACAATACCATAAATATTCAAGGTATTCAGTGAAGTTAACACTTGAATAAAAATACGCTTATATCTTGTGCCGAATAATACCTGCCGGAGATTTTGTGAAAAATGGCCAAGTGGGATCATTCCTGCGTCATCGATGTTGCAACAACTTTTTATATCAAGCTTGGTCAGCTCCTTGCAACCGACGGAAATAGCTACTAATCCCAAAGATGTAATCCCGGAAATTCCTCGAACTTCAATTGTGTTTAAGCTCGAGCATTTCGACAGCGCTAATAAAGAAGTGTCTGAAATGTTTTTGCAGTGGGTTACGTTTATCATCTCAAGTCTAGGACAACCTCGTGCAATCGATATAAGGCTACGATCGGTAATTCCCGCAGATCTACATAATTTGATTACTTTTTCAGCATTATAATTCGATTTCAACCCAAGAAAACAAAGAATAAGTGAATAACCGGTATAAATCGAGCTCGACAAGCTTTGAGCAGCCTCTCCCAATGTGGTCAAGCCCCTCATCACTAATGTCAAGGCAAATTCCGAGCTTTAGGATGGACAGTTCGGAGCAATTAGAAATGGATTTTAGAGCTGCACGAAGAAAGAGCAAACGGATACTCAATATACCAATCGAAATAACTCTACAATTTATTTGTTCAATGACAAAAAAACCTTCATCGTTAATCTCATTATCAGTCAAGTCAAGCTCCTTGAGAGCTCGGCACCGCTGCCCGATCAAGAAAAATGCTTCTTCTACCACGAGAGAACAGGATTCCATCCGAAGAGATTCCATCGAAGTACACGAATTCGTGATGTCGGCAATCGAAACCGCAGTTATCATTCGACAGCAAGTGATATCGAGCTTCCTCAAATTTTTATGCTTAGTTACAATGGCAGAGAGGCCATCGTCCGTGACCCCCGAACATTTACTCAGGCTGAGCTCTTTGAGCGAAAAGCACCAATCTCCAATTGCTTTTAGCCCAGCAGAAGTGACCAGGCAGCCCTCTAATTTGACGGAATGTAGCATGGAAAGCTGCCCCAAAGTATTGGCAAGAGCAAGAGTCACCTAATTGCATAACCATTTTTAGGTGATTTCAAAACCTAAAACAGCCTAACGAACACTACAAAAACCACAAGAGGGGACTCACGGTGGAGCCGTATGCCAGATTGAGTTGCTCTACGGATTCACTAGCGTTTTTGAGGAAAGACAAGCCAATGTGGGTAATGTTCCGGCAGCTCGACAGGTTGAGTTTCTGTACACAATAGTAGCACGTAGGACTTAATCAACCATTTCTTCTTACAAGAGGGAAAGTTGGCAAGTTTTAGCATGCAAATGCATAAAACGAGTACGAACATCGAACAAATTGACGACCCGAAAGAAATTGACATATTAAGCCCAATTAGAGAATTTTTTAACATAAAACTAACAGCTAAAAGCTTTTAGAGTTAAAACCTTGTGTTTCCTAAAAAGGTATCCAATTCCATCACTCACACAGAAAAATCTTAAAAACATCCATTATTTTGTTCTTCGATCTATGTCATACTGCCCAAGTCGGTAGAGGTAGAATTGAGTTCTGTAAAGATGATCATCAATCCCTCTGAGAAACAACTAAAAAGTTAGAGAAGAATTTACCTTTAGCGTCCTGCATCCAAGTTTGAGGCTGGAAAGGTTGTCCTCGTTGATTCCAAAGCATCCATCCAACGACAGATCCTCGAGATACTTCAGTTTCAAGATTGATGGCAGACATTTATCAGTGATCTGAAGAAACACAAGTCAAGGATCAGTAAAGTTTCAGCCAATAAACTATAATCGAAGAAATCAAAAGCTTAAATAATCGACTTAGAAACGTTAATTACCGGCAAATATGAGAGATCCAGGCTGCGAATTTCTTGGCATTTGACGGCGATCAAACCTACCCCTAGATCCCCAATGGCTAAACACCATTTCAAGTTAATCAGCCTCAGCTTTCTACATCCAACAACAATACACCCGATTCCCATATCCGTAATTAATCTACACCTTGCCAGCCACAACTTCTCCAAATTCTTCGCCTCTGCCACAGCAGCCGCCGCCGAGTCTTTCAGGGTTGTGGCGTTCGACAGGTCAATCTCCACCAAGTTCTCGCAACTCAAAGCCAGTTTCAACAAACCACTGCTCGACAAGAACCCTCCTGATCTCGAAAGGTCGATACGGCGGAGCGAGGAGTTGCAAGACCTAGAAACAACGTTTATCTCATGGTCGGTGATCCTCGGGCAGAGAGAAAGATCGAGTTCGGCAACATTCAGGTACCGCTTGAGAGCTGAGGGGAGGAGCTCTGACCGAAAAGGCTTCAGAGTTCTGCGGTGCTTCGACTCGATTGCGTAGAACGACTTACAGACCAAGGAGAAGGACTTTTTGGCAGTTGGGTTTGGGTTTAGGAAGTCAAGGATCGAGAAAAGTAGCTCCTCGGAGAGCAGATCGAAGGCGTTCGAGATTTCGGCCGATCTTACACTCTTTTCGCCGGAGAAGAAAGCCTCTCCCATATTCCCGGAACAAAAAAAGCCCAGAAATTCAAGTAAACCCAGATAAACGGAATCGGAAAACCAGAAATGGATGGGTTGAGCGAAGTTTTTTTAGTGCAGTAAAAGCCTCGTTTCCTCAAGAGAGAGACAGAGAGAGGGCTGGTGAAGAACACAACCAAACTACGTTTATACCCTCCGTCACGGTAGACGAGCAAAAGACATTCCTACCCTTCCTCGTCCATTCGATTTCTTTCCTAGAAGACGCCAAACAAAGGAGGCCGTACGCGGGAAAGTACATGAAGGACGGTTAGGAAATAAAAGAAGAGAGGGGGGCAGTTTGGGGAAGAAAAAAGATCACTTTCTTCTTATCTGCAGAGAAGAAAGAGAAGTGATTCGGTGGAGGAGGTAAGTGAGGAAGGACAGATTCCAAGTCCAAATGGTACGATCAATCACAGCCCATATTTCCACTTTTTGGGTTTTTCCAATTAAAAGGACAGGTTTACCCTTCTGAAAAGGGGTCTGGGCCAGTGGTTGGAAGGGTAAATAAGTGGTTCTTGGGGGGCATCGAAGGGCAAAGAAAAAGAGGAAAAGCCCGTACTTATAGGTGGCCTTTGAACGGTACCAACCTGGCTCAGATAAGAGCAAAAGGGAGGGTCATGTTCGACGCCCAGTCCCACTGCTTTTTCTTTTCCAACCGGCCGAGTCTTTCCCTCAATTCTCTCAATTCTTCTATTTTTATTTTCTAATTTCCATCTGTCTTTGTGGTTCCCACTTCCCACTCTATAGCAGCGATACCTAGTGCTAACAATCGAGCGAGCTCGAGCCCAGGCTGATTGGCTCGTCGAGCATGCCGAGTTAAACGAGCTGAGCCTGTCGAGTCTATTTGAGCTGACTCTGTCAAGCTTTTTTAAAAAACAATTGGCTCGAGCCGGCTCGCGAGCCTCGAGCCTAAACGAGCGAGCCGAACCGAGCCTGTCGAGGTTAAACGAGCCCGACATAGAAATTTTTTTTTCGTATATTGAAGTTTTATAACTTTTCGTATTATGTAATTTAAAATTTTGATGAAAAATTTATGCTTATTGTTTTCTTCAATCCAAAAAAAAATTTGCATGATATCGTTTGTATGTATCGCCTCCATTATGCCAAAGAAACACTAAAACAATAGCATTGAATCAATATCTCAAAGAAACTCGAAAACAATAGCATCGAAACATCGAATCAACAACATTCAACATATATAGCATCCAATTTGAAATCAATTCGCGAAAGAGTTAACAATTAATAATCATGCATTGTACGAATCAAAATATAAACACCGAAATCATTCATTTTGCCAAATAAAAAGTGAAATAAGTTACAAAAAAGTCTTCCAATTGTTCGAAAAGATTACATAAGAACGATGCGGTCTGCGGTCGACACCTAGTTACGATGTGGTCGACACCTTGAACTGACGGTCGATAACTTCATATGCGGTTGACACCATAAAACACTCTGTATTAATTTGCAGTCGACCCTTTAGTATGCGGTCGACACCATAAAACGCTATGTAATGAGCTACGGTCGACACCTTAGTATCCGGTCGACACCAAGTGGATCTGCGGTCGACATCATGTAGCTATGCGGTAGACACTTACTTTTACAATCAAATTTAAAATATGGTAAACACACCGCATATGAAAAAGGGAAGACTGAGTACTATCGAAATGAAAATATTTTTTAAATTGATTAACACAAACATCATTAGCAGAAGCATTTTCTACCGTAATACTAAAAATTTTATCTCTGATATTGTATTCTTGTAGAATACCAACAATGTATCGATAAATTGTGATACCACTATCAGAGTATTCAAAACTCCGAAAATCTAAAATGCGTTTATTAAGTTACCGATATGAGGGTAATAAATTCTCGGCTAACTCCTACAATTTATAAAATTTCTTCATAACAGCTACCTTCGGTCGACCTGCAGTATTTCCAAGGTCGACAGGATGTTACCATTGAATATGGAAATTCTAGCCGTTATATTATATCGGTCGACTCTTTTTACAACGTCGGTCGACACTTAGTGCATACCGGTCGACCCTTTTGTATCGGCGAACAACATTTTCACTAACGATAAATACTTTGCGGTCGACATATATAAACGTGGTCGACACCTAAAACATTCTGGAACATTAAGCGGTCGACACCTTCTTATGCGGTCGACTTACAAAATTTATAATGTCGATTAAGTGTCGATCGCTGTTACACTAAGGGTCGACCGCACTACAGGTATTCCTAGCCTACCGAGTCAGCCTGATCGGTTGGCTTGGTGTTGCCGAGCTCATGAGCCAGCTCGAGCAAGCCGACATGCTGGGCTCGGTAGCTCGAGCCAGGCTCGGTAGCTCGAGCCAGGCTCGACTCGACACTATAGCAAAACGAGCTGGGCTCAGACTGCTACAGTGTCGAGCCGGTCGAGCGAGCATTTGACAGCACTAGCAGTACCTAAATACAATATCGTGGGCTTTGAACTATACCTATATGCCATAAATTTAAGTCTCTCAATCAATGATGAGATTGTGCACTCTTATTTGTTGGGATTGAATTTTGACAAATAGCAGAATATTATGTTATCCTGGCCTTCAATGAGCGAGCAAGTCACCATATAACCGATCTGTAATCTCAATTGCAGATTTATGTACGGAGCAGGTTTTGTGGAAAAAAATGTTGTCCTAAACCTGTCCTATGTAGACCTGCTCCATTTAATAAAACTAAGGTCAATGCAGATCGCCCCGTATAAAGAACTAGTACAGGTCTCATCTCACCTTTAATATTTTAATCAAACATAACTGATCCTACGGTTACTTTCACACCTAAGTCGTAGGTCGTTGCGTTTTTAATTATTATTTTTTAATAAGTCCTTACATTAGGAATTCTTATCATGTTGGGATACAGCAGTCATGAGTACGATTTTAAAGAATTATGAGTCGATTTTTAATTAATTTTATAAATATTTTGACTTACGTGATGGGTTCATGTTTTTTATTTTTAAAAACCGAAACAAACCCATAAATTCTGAATTTTTTAAAATTAAAATTAAAATCAGATTAAAACTCACAGTTTTGATCCGATTATCCCTATTGAGATGGAAAATTTTGGTTCCGTTCGATTTTCATTAACTGACTATGGAACAAAACCGAACTGGCTCGATATTTTCAATTTCCTCTTTAGAAGACAGAATCATAAGGAGAACAAAAAACCAAAATAAAATCAAACCTTGTTTTTTTTATTTGGCTTGCTTTGGTATTAGTTTCCTCAATGCAAAACCGACTTGCTAGTACCTGATTGATCATTTAAAAAATAAAATTTTAAAGTTTAAAACAAATAATTTGAATTCTAGTAGACACATGCTAGCATGCAAAAGGACCTGTGCAAATATATATGTAATTTGATTTTATATTTTTATATTAAAATTTATATTTATTTAATTTGCAGCACAAAGGCCCTCTGCTAATATTTGCCAAATCTGGGATCTAATTTGTGAGTCAATTGTTTGATTAAAACAAAAGATTTGGTTTCAAGATGAGCTTCGAGTCCATTTACACATGGAGATCAACTTGTCTGCATGCAGGATGTGCTTTCTAATCTGAACCAGATGGACGGTGTAGAGTAAGGCAGCCATTGTAACCATCGTAAATGATATCAAGATCAACTTCCAGAATTCCTGAAAAATAAAATAAAATAAATAACAGAAGAGATATGGAATAAGCTGACGCTCAAGCTGTGCTCGATTTGATCGTCGTCACCTGTGGATTCGAGACTATCATTGCCATTGCATAACTCATCAGCTCCATTAAAGACTGGAGAGCGTTCTGAGCCCCTCCCACGACACAACGATCAGATTCCAAAACTCGATCCTGATAAAATCAATTAAAATTCCAACGAGCGTCAGATCAAGGAACCAAGTTTTTTAGATTATTGTAGTTCATTGTAGTATCAAAGTCAGAAATCTCAGCCTATTCAAAATTAACCTCATCAAAACAGTAGATTCACAAGTAATTATGTAAGGACCAATGTATCTGTTACAACTCCTATAATTGAGGATGCAAATTACTATTTACTGTTATGGAATGAAATCCTAGAGATTTGTTTGTAGGGAAACAATATTTTAAGAAACGAGTTTAATATTTAATTGTTATTTTCTTAATTTTTATTTTCTTGATTGTTTTTTTCTTAATTGTTATTTCTTTAATTGTAAGATATTCAGACAGTTTTTTTATTTTAAATTAAGTTTGTAGCTTATTTATAAATATTAACCCTACAAGGTTTATCAAGGAATGAATGAATCTATCAAGTTATGCAGCTATTATTTTTTCTTTTTTTCTTTCATTTGTCTCCCTATAATAAGAAAATATATGGTTATTCGTTTTAGGGATAAACTCTCTAACGAGGATCCTAACAATTTAGTATCAGAGTCAAGCCCATTGTCAAACACCGATTCTAATTCTCTAGATCCTATTGAAGAGAAAATGACGACCATCTTAGATGATGAAAGACTCGATAGACTAGATGATAGTTTAACCTGTGTGAGGACACAACTGCAACAGCTTCGAGAGATGCTACAAGGGGCATTCAATGCCCTAGACTCAGTGGAAAACCGTATCCATCGATTCAAAGGTCTAGAGAGGGCAATGCTCAAAGCCACAACAAAAGAAACTCAACCAAAAACCATAAAGGAGGAAACACTGTTTCTCTCCAACATTGCATACCCGAGAAAAAGAGGCATCAATCAAAATATCACAGGCAAGAAGTCCCTAACCTTATGGGAAAGAGGTTCAATCAACAAAAAATAGAAACATAAAACCAAAAAAATGCAGACGTCCAAAGGCAAATGAAAGAAAAAGAAAAAGACAAAACTGTGATTTGTATAGGTTCATGCAACACAGAAAACCCCCTTGGCAGAGGCTGCGGTCATCTTCG
The DNA here is from genome assembly GCA_003255005.1 of Begonia fuchsioides. Lineage (NCBI taxonomy): Eukaryota > Viridiplantae > Streptophyta > Magnoliopsida > Cucurbitales > Begoniaceae > Begonia > Begonia fuchsioides. The sequence goes on from QAOC01023677.1 coordinate 26,038, forward strand.
ATAAAGGGTTGGCAATGGGAGGTGGGTGAATCGCCCCTTTCTCGAGGAAAAACAATGGCATGAGAGCTCGGAGAACATTGGTATCACAAGCAGAAAATTTCAAAGATGATTGACCAACAGAGGGTGCTATGGAACCGACGTCAAAGTGGGTCATTATCCAAGGGAGTTGCGATTAAAAAAAGAAAAAGGCAGAGACGATGCCCAAGAAAGAGAAGTGATTGCAAAAAAAGAAACAGAGGAATCGTTCTGTTTCGCTTAGTTTCAGCCACCGATCAAAAGAAACGACTTTTGCTACAATTGTGATGAAATCTATGCTCGTCGCTACGTTTTTTAGCGCTTATTCATGCTCTATTGAGATGTGGAGGACGATCCACGTACTGAAGCTGAGGACGATCCACTTGAGAGGCAGCCCAGTGAGCTCACACCATTTCACTTAATGCTTCAAAAGTTTCGCAAAGAGTTTATCTCCTTTGTGCTTGACGACAATCTGTTTTTCTAAGGGGGAGTAATTTTATGGAAGGAAATCCTAGAGATGCGTTCGTAGAGAAACAATATTCTAAGAAGCGAGTTTAATATTTAATTGTTATTTCTTTAATTATTATTTTATGAATTATTTTTTTCTTAATTGTTATTTTCTTAATTGCGGGATGTTATGGTAGTTTTCTATTTTAAATTAAGTTTGTAGCCTACTTATAGGCATTAACCCTTCAAGGTTTATGAAGGAAAAAATCAATCAATCAAGTTATTCAGCTATTATTTTCTCTATTTTTCCTTCATTTGTGTCTTTATGACATGAAGAAGAGTGGTTACTTGTTCTAGAAATAAATTCTCTGACGAAAATCCTAAAATTTACTTTATAAAATATTTATTGGCCCAGAAATCAAAGTTGAAGTTATTGAAAGATAATTTGTCATTAAATAACAAATTTGTAGAGCTTACCTGCATTTGTTCAATTACAGCCAAGTCGAACATCCACAATCCGAGGCGAGACGTTGCTACTCCGGCCATCAACATATACGCCGAGAAAGTACCGTTTGAAATCCATATAGAAGCCACACACACCAAAAGGCAAGCCCACTGCAAATAGTCAAACCAAGAATGCTTTCAACAAATAAGTTTTCTCTACTTTCTTAGACGTAAGCTACGTTTACATTTTTATTATACACACTGATGTGTCAATTCATGATTTATCTAATTAAAATGCATTTAATATATTACTATTAATATAATTATTTATAATATTTATTTTACTTATTACAACTTAGACATGTTGACATATACAATAAAAATGTATAGTAAGAAAGTCAACATACATTATTCATTTTCTTATATAGTTAAGGAATGATATTAATCACAACTCTATCGAAAACTACAAAAGTTTTCACTAATTTTTCATAATTCCATTTCGTAAACTATACCCGAGACCAAATCGACCAAAGCCTTGCTCTAAGCCTGGATGTCCGAGATACCAACTACGAAACCTACGAAAGTTTCTGCTAATTTTTCATAATTCTATTTTGTAAACTGTACCTGTGACCAAATGGACCAAAGCCCTGCTCTAAGCATGGAAGTTTGAGATACCAACTTCGGGTACGAAATCGTAGCAGCTATGCCGATCATAGCACTTAAACCTCGTGCAACTCCGATAATGAAGGTGGGTATGCCCTTCCATTCCAAGGTTGCTGTCATCAGAGTCCCAAAGCTAAGATAAGTAAGAAAGAAAGTGAGAATTTCACATTTCAATTTCATAAGCATGACGTCAAATCAGTCAGTGACATGAACATAGTATTGTTCGTTTAGATCTCTGACCTGAGAACAGTGAAAAATAACAATGCTAGAGCTACTCCAGCAAGCACAACTTCTTGATGTAAATATATTTTCCATCCGGCAATAAAAGAAAGGTCTGAAATCCATCCCTTGACTTCTGTTTTCAAACTTAACTCTCTCGAACTCGAATCACTGACATCATGCGAGGAGTTGCTCATTTCTGTGATTGTAGAAGTAAATCTCGAGATCTTGCTCCGACTTCTCTCAGCTAAAGCTGGAATACCATTATATGCAGAGATGAGAAGAAAATATTCTAGCCAAACAGATGTGATGTTCCAAATGGCTAGAGTTATAGCAGATGCTCTTAGCGAGATGAAACTGATGATGAAACCAGTTATCACTGGAGAAAATAGGGTGCATATTAAATCTATTCGTCTAATTATTGAGTTCATGTTTGTCAATACATCTTGAGAACATCCTTCTGATATCACCACAACCCTGCATTTCAATTATTAACAAAAATCAGCAACAGTTAGACTACTTAAGTTGCCAAAGACGAAAAAAAGAGAGTATATGCCTGCTGCATGATTCATCCTTTACATGCAAATAACAGGAGAAAAGGGTAACAAGAGAGCAAATTTATTTTAAGAGTAAAACTATATTTAGACTCATAAATCAGACATATTTTTTTTTTAAACAAATCGAATTTATACTTTTCATGCACCACCAATATGGATCTTGTTGTCAATTTATTTGATCAATTCAGCATGTGGACAATACGTTTTCCAATTAATAAGGTGTTGAAAACTCAATTTCCAACTCCAACAATTTTTACTCAATTTCCAACTCCAACAATTTTTTTACCTATTTTTGAAATCCATTGATCTTCTATCCGATGATCCGAACTACATTAAATCACACGGTAATGTTTGATAAAAAATTAAAAATCACCAGCGATGTTAGAAATTGGGTTAAAACATCGTAAATGTGGTATAGGGGCATTGAAGAAGATAAATTGAAGATAAACTCTAAATTGCTAATAACTCAAAAGATAGAGTTTCGATTTTTCCAAAAAAAGGCACAAGTTATAAGTTGTATATGATCAAAAATGTTAAAATTTGAATAAAATTTCTTACAGCAAATTTACGCAAACTATATAATCCTCAAATCCATCTCTAAGATTTAGTTAGATGAACATAGTTTACTAATTTATTTATTAAGTGTCATCTCAAACTTTTGTTTTAAGCAAGAACTATAACCCATTACCATTCTCTTTCAATCAAGATAGTTCCAGCAAGAGAGGAAAGTGCACCAAAAGCTCCACATATATTCGTCAATATGACAAGTAAGTTGAATGCTATGAAATTATAGGATTTCAAGCCTGGATATGTCAATAGACCAAGTACTGTGCCCCCAGCAATTACATAAGAAACATTTTGAACCAGCAACCAAAGCTGGAGAACCTTAAACAACAAAACCATTTTGCAAATATAATAGGTTTGAACAATCAAATCGATATTCTAGAAAGATAAAAGAATCAAAGTTTTATTTACAAGCAAATGAGAACAAGCATCTTGACAATATTTTTCAAACAAGAATTAGATATTCGATACCAATAAACGTTTTGGATCAACGAACATAATGGGTTTAATTTTCTAAATTACGAGAGATAATACTCTTAGAATTTAAAAAATTTAATAATTCTTGGCTTATGTTCACCAACACGAGTATCAAAATTCAAACCTTTATGTACTGCATCCTATCCATATATTGGCCGATAATGGGTCCGAACAATGCAGTACAGGCAGACTCCACAGCACCATAAATAGCAACAAGGAGCAAGGAATTTGGCCAAATATTGATCATGAATATGCTCACAGAGAATTCCCACATTCTATAAGGAAAAAAAATTAGAAGTCACTGAAATAAATTTTACTATGAAGAGGCTAGAATTTTGAATCGATTGCAATAGCATGAACTAACTTGAACTGTAAAAACTTTCCAGAAAACATCAGTATCATCCCTTAGTGTTTCTCATTCCACTTCTATTTTGTGTAAAAAAATTGAGGGTTTAAATCTTCCTTTACAGATCAGGGTGTCTACCCTGCATTGAAAGACTTCTTGGGTGGATAGATGCTCCTGCAGTTTGGATACATGTCTCTTTAAGGTGTTCCAAGGACAACATTCAACAAAAAACTCCTCCATTTCTAACAAGCTTGTATGCTCTATCTAGTTCAAAAGCTTATAAGACTTGGATAAACACAGCATTGTGTGGCAATAATATTGCATCACGGAGATACAAGAGACAATCAAATCATGGTTTTCAACCAAATGCAGCTGCGAAAACATTGTGACCCCAGCCGCATTGAATAAATTGCTTGTCCGTGTAATTTTGGAACACCTAGATACAATTTTTCTTTGGGAATATGAACAAAAATCTCCAGGCTGGTTTTAGATTAACCCATTTTACACACATGCAAAGTCAATTGGCCTTGACAAACTTATCATTATCAAAACCTGTTTTCAGCACAAAAGGTTACGAGTGAACAACCCGATGGAAAAGCGAAGCTGTTGAGTTAGAATCCATCTCTACGCATTAAATTAGAAAAAGGGATGGCATCTTTGAATAAATCACTGGAAACCGGACCATAAATGTAGCGCGGACAAGCGATAAGAATAAGAAACATGGAGAAAAAAAGAAGAGAGACCTGGCGCCCCATCTGGCCAGGAAGTGCCCAACGTACAGATTCCGTAACATCGAAGAAGAAAGGGGGCTGGGCCGTCGGGAAGAAAGCTGTTCAGGATCATCGGAAATGAGTGATTCTTCCTCCATTTCCATTCCTTGTACCAGAGCTGATCTTCGCTTTTCTTCCCCGCTCACTGAACAGCAGCTCTGAAAAGAAGCTCGCGAGGACAGCGATAACGCACCATAGGAGCACACCCAGTCGCCTTGCCCAGTGAGGATGGCTGGAGATGGTCAAGGCATCACAGGACTCGAATATAATAGTGCTTTCAGATTTCCATCCTCTCTTCATATTACTATTTATATTGTATTATTGTTTTTAATAAATAAAACACATATTAATCAATTTGGTTTGATTCGATATACCGACTAGAGTTGTCATCGGAGCAAGCTTCCTCGGATTGCTCCCTACTGTAGCGATCCGAGGGATCTCGTGATCTACTATCGAAGCCTAGGCATCGACGCTTCCTTCGCAATCTTTCAGTATGGTTGTTTGACGAATCATTAGTAAATTGCATGTCGCTCGTAGTCAATTCTTCATTTGCTGCCCTCCATCGTCGTCGACTCTTCGCATCGACTATCACCGAACATCGTCTTGTTGCTACGAAAATGTATTCGCTAAAACGCAAGTGCACGTGTCACAACGTAGTAATAAAAATGTTGATCCCACGAAAACAAGTCAAATCTCTAATTTAAAGAATAAATTGCAAAGTATCATAAAGAATAAATAATAGCATTAAAGGTTTGATTTTTATATTTAACTTATACTCCTAGATTAAGTAATTAATTAAAGTATTTAACTAATAACCTAGATTAAGAAGAAAAGTAAAGTTGGTGGTCGAATTGAGAATTCGTAAGAATCTCGACTAGGACTTTCCGTAAATTGATTTACTTGAACTGTCATCGGCGGGTGCTGCTAGGGGTGGGCATAACCGACCCAACCCGAGTAACCGACCCAATCTAAATGGGTTCGGTCGGGTTCGGGTCGGTTAAAATGTTAAAAACCCCTTAACGGGTCGGTCATAAACCCACCGTTTGGGTTGCGGGTCGGTGACCCAAGAGGGTCAAACCCAATTGACCGACCCGTTGGGTTGTAAAATTAACCTAATCTTCTTCAATTTTTTTCTTCAACGCAACCATCTCTTCTCTTCCTCAACGCCGACCCCGATTCTCTCTAGTCTCTACCTTTCTTCTTCAACGCCGACCACGACCCCTCTCTCCAGATCCCGATCGCCGGAGGTCCAAATCTTCTGCTTCTTGTTTCGTGCTCAAATCCGCAAAGCGCCTCTCAGTTCGTGATTTGGCTAGTAAGTTTGAGAAGGGTTTGGCAGCAGCTGCTAAGTTATCTGAAGAGGTTAAGTTCTTCCACATTTTTTAAACTTCTTTTTTCCATTTTTTATGCCATCTGCAATTATAGGAAAATTCAAGTTTGCTGTTCTGTGGCTATTTTGCCAACAAGAAGAGTCAACATAATCAGTTTTAGGAAGTCAACAAGAGGTTAATGTATAGTTTCGTTGATTTTGTGCACAGGCAAAGAAAATCTAGTATTTGCCTCAGTGGCTACGTCGGACCTTTGTTATTTCTAGGCATTTGCTGTTTTTTTTTGTCTTTTGTTCATCTGCTCCATGCTGAATTGACATCTTGTTATTTCAGGCAAGACTGAGAGATGCAGCATCATTAGAAAAACACGTTCTATTGAAGAAGCTCAGAGATACATTTCAAGTAACTTTTCTTCTACAGAGGCTTCACTGTGAATTGCCAAACGCTATCAATGAATGGTGGGCATATGGCGGGTCATCTTCCTCATGTTGATAATCCCTTCTCTGTTTCTAAGTTAATTTCAATTGATTAATTGTTTTGCAGATTGTTGAAGCTGGTAAATCTTGTAGGAAATTCTAATTGGTTTTCAAGTTCAACAATTTTAAATGGAAAGTGTGTCGAGCGAGGCAAATAATAGTGGAAAGAAAAGAACGTTGAGGTCGGATGTTTGGAACCACTTTACATGGGTCGAAGATAGTGATCCCGAAGATCCTAGGGCCAAGTATAACTATTGTGGTCAACGATACGCTTGTCATACGAGGAGAAATGGTACATCTAATATGTCAAGACATTTGATGACGTGCAAAAAATATTTACTTAGCAAAGATGACAGGCAACGAAAATTACCATTTACAAAGAAAGAGGGAGAATGCTCCAATTCGAGTGTCTCAACTTTTACTCAAGAAGGCGGACGGAAGATTCTTGCAGAAATGTTAATCACAGATGAATTGCCTATGAGAATGGTAGAGTGAGAAGGTTTCAAAAGATTCTGTGACTATTTTCAACCTTATTTCGTTGTGCCTTCTCGAAAAACAATTGCGAGAGATATCAATGCAATATACAACCAAGAGAAAAGTCGATTGATAGAGTACCTTAAGCAATTTCGAGAATTTTGTAAGTTCTTGAAACTGTTTTACGATGCAACGATCACAGTTTCAGCTTCGTTGCACGTGACTTCTAATATGTATATTAGTGAGGTTTGTAAATTGAAGTTAAGTATCCAAAAGTATGTTGACGGTGATAATGAGTTGTTGAGACAAATGGCTATTGGAATGCAGAATAAGTTTGATAAATATTGGGGCAATTTCGACAAGATCAATTCTCTCGTATTTGTAGCTATTTTGCTGGACCCTAGGTGCAAAGCAAAGATGTTGAAACATTGTATGACTATTCTGTTAGGTAACGATCGAGCTGTTGAATTTATGCAAGAAATTGAAAATGTCGTTCAACGACTATATGCGGAGTATAAGGGCGATTCGATTTCAAACTTATCAAGCCCAACCACTGAGATTGTAGGAAATCTTTCAAATTCCACTGATATTCTCTTGCAGACATTTTTGGACAATTCAATTGATGGGGAGACTAACGCCAATATGTCGGAATTAGATGAATACTTGAGTGAAAAACAAGAAAAATACATTAACAAACTAGACATTTTGACTTGGTGGAAGTTGAACGCTCATAAATATCCAGTTTTGAGTGAAATAGCAAAAGATGTATTGATAATTCCAATTTCGACAGTCGCTTCAGAATCAGCTTTCAGTTGTGGTGGGCGAGTTGTTGACTCATTTCGGACATCCCTATTACCGAAGACCGTTGAAGCTCTTATATGTACTCAAAGTTGGATTCGTACCAATACTCCAATTTTGTTTGAGCCCGTTGAAAATTTTGAAACCATAGAAGAAGGTATTGTCTCTTAAACGACTCTGTCTCACTATAATATATAACTCATTAAACCTATTAATTGTGAATTCCATGTATTTTTATTTCAAAAATTGCAGCTAACAACGCACGGATTGACAACGAACCCGAAGGCTTTACGACGATTATTAATTAGTACTTTACTTATTAGTTACTAATTAGTAGTTTGTTGTGTTATTACTTGAACATTTATTTTGAATGTTGAGTTGATGAATTGTTTTAGAATTTTAATATGTAATTTATGCATATTATTATGTTCTTAATTAGATGGATGAAATAGTTCAGTTTGAATGTTAACTCGATAGATTGTTTTACATTTTTTATATGTAATTGATGTAATTTGTTATTCTACAATTGTTGGGAAATCATTAATTTTTAGGGAATATATTCAATTTTTTTTTTTCTGAAAACCGATTACCGACCCATGCCGACCCGGACCCGAACAGGTTGGGTTGGGTTCGGGTCATCCCGATAACCCAACCCGAACGGGTTGCCGAGAATATTCTTATCGGGTTCGGGTCGGGTCGACTTTTGGGTCAACCCGACCGAACCCGACCCATGCCCACCCCTAGGTGCTGCAGCATTTGTCACAACATCAGTTTAGTTCTGATCCGAACACTAATGAACTGGAGCTGGCGTTGCCTCTATGGTTGGGTTTAAGAACAAGTTCGATTTGACCGCACTAGGTTGGAATGAACATGATGAAAACACTCTTAGCTAAACCGTGTCATTCGATTTAACCACCTAATGGTTTTAATACACGTCTTAGCAACACGCAAGGGCGTATTGTCGTGTTGCCCTAAATGATATCAATGCAAAGTGATAATTTTCAAGTTTAACCTTAGCAAACACGCAATAGCGTATTGTCGTGATTGCTCGAGGGATAATCACAGCAAAACAAAGATATATAAACACTTATTTAAACAAGTTCTAAAAGATAGCATGCAATTTCATTAAGTAAACCAATGTATGAAAAATCTTAATTTTAACTCAAACAAAATAATTCTACACTAACTATCAGGAGTTCATATAATTCATGGAAATTAAAACAAAAAGCAAAGGGAGAGAATTTTGGTCCTCGCCGTCGAAAGCCGTTGTTCTCACAGCCTCGTTTCTCCGCCGCCGTGAACCTCTTCTTCGGATTTACGCCCGAAGCTTGAACGTGAATCCCGTTATCCAATTCTACACACTCAATTCATGGTATTCACCTTCCTTTAAGTAGACTTCGTGCAGCTTCAGCAGATCTGAGAGACGATTGCGATTTGGAGGAAGATCTGGATCGGTTTGAAAAATAGTTGAGATTATGAAGGATTTCTAAATCTTCAAAGATATTCTTGTTTCCAATTTTGATTTAGAGTTGATTCTCCCTTCTTTTTCATGATTCTTTCAGCCTTCATTAATCTTCTGCAATTGCATAGAAATAAAAATCCCGTGATAATATGAAATATCAGGTAGAATCACATAAAAACAACGTTACTGATGCTGTGGTATCGCTACAACATTATCCTTAAAAAAATCCGCTTATTTTCAATTAAATTATTACAGATTCTTAGCAATTTAACCACTAAAACCTCGTGAATATTAAGTCTTTTTGAGACTTAACATCACCCGCTTCCTTCGTCATCGCATCATCGTCGTCCGCCGAATCACCAGTGTCACATTTTTCGGTCTCCAACCGTAGAGACTTGAGAGAGACATAGGTTTCGACTCGAGTCTCAAAGTCAATACTCGAGAGACCTCTCTCTCTCTCTGATCATTGCCAAATGCCAATTTAGTTAGCTCGGTTAGATTAAACTCGAAAAGCTCGGCAGACTCGACGAGTAAGATTTTTTGGACACGACTTGCTCAAACCGGCTCGAATGCTGGCTCTAAAACTGACCCCGAAAATTAAATATTTATGTGAAGACGAAAAATCAATCCGTGTATGATTCTAATCAGCGTAAAGACCTAACGATGTGAAGTGCAAGATGAAGATCAAAATTGAATTATAAGTTTTTGTTCAAAGAACAAGTTATGCGTTGGCCAAACGCTTTACATCTCTTTGTGATTTTCTTGTTTTTGAGTTTTCTACGTAAATTGACGACTTCGTTAGTAATTGATAGAACATATTGGTACCAAAAGAAGAGAAGCATTTGACAAGCGAAAGAGCCACAGCCCCTTCTTCTCCCATTAACTTCAATCCAGTAGGAAAATATTTGTACATGATGTAAAAATGGCTGGGAAGGGAAAGGCATCCGCCATTGAAACACAGAGAAAGCTCGAAGAGAATGGGTAAGTAGGCACAGAGCGATCGCAGACACCAAACCTGCAAAAACCCCGAAAATGAACTCAGATTCACCGACTATTTAGCCATGCTTCAAAGAACAACAGTCATCGACACCAGAAGCAATATCGACAGAAAAACATTAACCTCAAAAGTCGGAAAATCTTTCACCATCCACAAAGATCGAAAGTCTCCCAATAATAAATGGCTACAAAGTACATACCAAACGGAGGGGCCAAGGTGTCTTCACTGAATAAAACTCCAACTCCGTTCCATAATAATTAGTAAGAGTGCACAAACCAAGCACTCGTGCGGGGTGCGGACATAGTTCAGTTGAATTAGGAATGGTAGATTTGATACAAGAGTTTAGATTCGACGTTTGCACTGTCCTAGTATGAGAGTTGTTATCCTCAATCTTGGGATAGCTCATTGGAATATCAGGTAAAGACCTCGTAACCAAAATTTTTGGTTATAAGTAAGAGTGTACAAAACTCATCCTCGTCACAAAATCGAACCACAACCAAATTTTTTTGTCTAGTTTGATCATTTTCTTCCCAAAAAAAATAAAATTTTGGGATTTATAACATAAAACCATAATACTTTTGTTCAATTTGCGAATTTAATAGTGCAAGACTACGAAACAAGACGACCATAATTACTCACATAAATAGGTGGAGTTAGACTATTGTTTTTGTTAACTGGGTTACACAAGTGATAATTTGTTATTAGAAAATTCACCACTTTCACAATTTAGTGTTGAAATTGATTTGTTTTCATTATGAAATTAATGGTTTAGTCATTTGATTATGAATTTTATTATTTTTATGTTATATAAAATTTATTTACTATTTTACATAACATAATGAAGTTTTAGATGGTTGATGAATTTGACTTAGATTAACATTCTAATATACTACATTATGTTATAAATAGAAGAACATAGAGAATTTTTTACATAAAAAAGCGGTGAATGTGACAACCAATAAAATAGAAGAATGATACATTTATATTAATTTTATACGACATCTGGGGGGTTAATTGTTTTAATACTAGTTTATCTGTCGCTAGATCTTTTCAATTTACACTCTTTAAAATAAAATATTTTAATTTGAATATGATATGCACATTTGAAAATCATGTAGAATTTAAAAATTTAATTAAAAAACTTAAAAATACCGAATCAAACGTTCAGGGTGTATACTAAAATTAACCAATAAAAACAAACCAATCTTTGACAAATAGCTATAATTGACTACTTTAAGAAAATAATCGAATCAACTCTAAATTTCAAAGAAGTTAAAACAACTCACCCTTGGCGAACAACTGGGCGACGGGTCCTGCAATGACCGAGAGTTGTTCACATAGTAATGTGATTCAGACGAATCAACCATCCGCGATCGTCCACCGTAGCAGTTCTGCTTTTTTCTAGAAATAAGACTACTTATCCAAATAATTATGGTTAATTAAGTCATTTCTCTAAACTTATAAATATCTATAAGAATAGATAAAAATCCAAAAACAAATCATAGTGTTCTGCTTTTTATACATTTCTATTTCACAAATTTTTATTTAATATTTATGGAAAAAGTTTGTCAACACTTTTAACTTAAGTAGCAACTGCTTGGTCTTGATTTTTTTCTCTTCATAGTTCATCCCCATATTCTAACTAAGTTTCGTCTCGCTTCTTGGATTAGTCAAGGTTTTTAGCAAGTGCTTAGTATTGATTAGTTAAGATTTACTTGACAATTACACTGTTATACTAGTCCTTTGATATTGCATGCAAACTCAAATTTGACAAACTCTTTACTTGTGTAATGACCCCTATATATTTTTTTAAACAGGAGATTAAAAATCTTCAATATGAAGCATCTTTGAGAAATACAGTAGAAGAAATCAACCTGATAAAATCATTCTCATTTATGTCTAACCCCCACGAATTAAACATCAACATTTCATTTCAAAACGAAGTTGTTACACAACTATATACATTAAACATAGTCGTTTCCAAAACCAACATAAATATTCACATTGTCTTGCAAAAATACTGAGATGAGCTACACCGCCGGTCAGAATACTTAACAGCAACAAGCTTTCGTTATCGATATACTCGCCCAAGCTGCTTTTAAGAACAAATAACAAAGTCATTACCGTCAACTTTGTCGTCTGCATTAAAAAGCTTAACTAAGTGAGCTTAATACTCAGTAAGTAGTTATGCCATTAGAAGATCATTAGGAGATCATTAGAGAAGTGAGCCAACATCATTGGTCCTCTTAATCTGAGAACAACCAAGCTCAAGTCTCATCCCATAACGACCTATTACGTACATTATTTATTTTATTTATTCTTTCTATAAATTGATTATTGGAGGCACCATAGAAGAGAGTATAGGCGTCATTAGCCTCTGTTGAGGCAACCTAACTCGAGATCCAAATTCAACAATTTGTTACGTGTTATATGAAAACTTGTGCTTAAAAATTCATCTTCGTTCTTTTTATAAAACATGATGAATGAGTAATTCTAAGAATGCATGAACAATCTGACAAATACTAAGACAAATTAAGCATATCAAACAACATTAAAAGGATAACTAATTCAAAACGTTCACGGTATTTGCAATCATTCATAATCACCAAGTATCTTTGCAATGTAGTCTTATTCAAGGCTCAAACACATGCAACACTAACTTACCATGTGTCTTTTAACTATCCACATTAATATTTGATCAACTACTTGATAAAAAAAGTGGTGTCAAAGAAGACAACTTAAAATCTCGAAACTATCTTATTTTTCATCAACTTCAAAATCTCATAACTTTAGCTAGTCTTATCTAATTACTTCGATTTTAAAGCCAACACTTCACTTATTTTGTCAACTTTACTTTGTTAACAGGGCTTGAAATCATTCAACATCATCTAGAATATGTTTTAAACAAAACAAAATTGTCCAAAATAGGATATTTTCTTATAACTTTGCATTAGGTATATAATATATGCATAACCAGTTGATTCTGATCTTATTTAACAAATTGATACCTTGAAATAGAAAACTCAATTGATGCCTCTATTTCGTGGCTTTCCTTCTCAATACACTTAAAGTGCTTAAAACACCTCTTTTAGTGCACTAACCATTCAAAAATCCTCTATTTTTTAGTGCCCTAACCATTCAAAACTCCTCTATTTTTGTAAAAATCCTCTTTACATTCTTTAACTTTGAAAGAATAGAAGAGAGCTACAAATTTTGTGGGTTTCTTCTAGAAACACCGAAGACATTGTAGAAAAAGAAGAGAGAGGGTGAAGTAGGAAGGAGTCTTTTCAAGAAACATGAGGTGCTACCATCACAATTTACTTTTATTTTTGTACTTTTTGAACAGATAAGTGTTGTCCAAGTCATTCAATCAAAAAATTTAAAGCTAAATCATAAATTAGAATGACATTAATCTTTGATATGCATAGTAATCTAATCGACTAATTAAACCTATAATTTTATATGTACTATTTGTACATTTTTTGATCCATATTTGACAAATAAAATCTAGTACAAGTTCTTCATTTCAATCATATTATACATTTGCAATACCTTAATGTACATATTGTTAACTAATGATATCTTACAAAATAAACAAAATGTGTAACACCAGAGCCATTTAAGTACTCTAGTTATTATAATGTAAATTACGTCGTTAAATCTGGATAAGTGCATCACGAAGTATTGATAGTAGTGTGTTAAAATATGCCTTTGAAAAGAATGCTTTAAGAAATAAAAAGTAAGCTTAGAGTATGAGACAAGTGAGTTAAGTGTTGGAGGAGAAAAATTGGTGAAGCCATCTCATGCTTACCTCCACCTCATGCTTGCCTCTCCACCTCATGCTTACCTTCACCTCTTGCTTGCCTCTCCACCACATGCTTACCTTCACCTCATGTTTGCCTCTCCACCTCATACTTACCTCTGCCTCATGCTTGTCTCTCCACCTCATGCTTGCCTCTACACCCATGATTGCATCTCCACCTCATGCTTACCACCACCTCATGATTGTCTCTCCACCTCATGTTTGCCTCCTCAATCACATGCACAACTCTTCACATTAATGGGCTGCTTAACAAGAGGATATTTAGAACCTTCAGCTGGTATTTGATGCACGAAATTCTCTCAATTATCTCTAAATTCTCTGAAGAGCTGTGAAGAAAAACGTAAGGTTGAAGCTAAAGTTGGAAGTTTAGTGTGAGTAGTGCAAATCAAGTGAGTTTGAATAACGAGGAAGAATGAGCACAAAGTTGCGGCTAAAGTATGATGTTGGTTGATTAAAGTGTTCTTATATACCCTATATTGGAGTTATGAGAGTTTGATTATGATTTTGATTAATGAAAATGGCATGAAAAACATGGTGTTACCATGTCCATACAAAAACAGGGATAATATGTCTGATTTTAAAGATACAGATTTTATATGATCTTTGATTAAGAAATTGAATTTAAAGTCTACTGATGAACGGTAGTAACACCGTAAGAGTGATTTTGGTTCCTTATTCATAAAAAATGGAGTTCTATAACTTAAGTTATGACTGTTGTAAGCTAGGTGAAAAACAAGGTTATTCGGGAAATTCTAATGTAAGTATAATTGTGATGTTAAGGTTGTTTGGAATCAAGTGAAGAAGGTAAAGAGATTAAGGAGTACTTTGCAGTTTGGAATCCAAGTAAGTGAATCTTGCATGTCTTTGGCCATTCAGGGACTACATCACAAACAGTAGGAATAAGGTTGTATAATTAGAAACATATAAAAGTGAACGCGAATTAGGTACGATTATGGATGAGTAGAATAAGAATACTCTGTTTGGGGTGTATCGCACTGTGCACCGGCCCAAGTGTTTGTGTTTGATTGGTGTTTGTTTGACATTGTTTGATGATTGTTAGGTTTAAGTAAAGTAATGAAGTAAGTTTATGTTAAGTATGCTTCAGAGATAACAATTATCTTCATTTGGAGGCGTTTGTTTATGTTGATTGGGAGATGTTTTATGCATGCTTTATGTTTATGTTATGAATGTCACGTTGTGCACATGTGCCATTTTCATACATCATGTCTTACGAAAAGAACGAAAATATTTTCCATTCATGTTTTCAAATGTCACTCAACCGAATGGCGAAGGTGGGATGAGAGGAACTCATTAGTCCTAACTCTCATTCTTAAAATCTTCAAAGTTCTATGCATGAATGTATGTAACGAATGAATGAGGTAGAACCATGAGGTGGAAAGCTCAGTCATGAGGACTAGGTAGAACCATGAGGTGGAAAGCCAAACATGTGAATGACTGGTAGAACCACGAGGTGGAAAGCTCGGTCACGAGGACTGAGTAGAACCACGAGGTAGGAAACTGGATCAACAAGCAAGAATAACACAATAAAGAACGAAATGAATATGCATGTTTAAAAAATCATGCTCAAGTTACGCATGCCACTTCATACGATTTCTTATTGAGTCTTAAGCTCATTAGAATAAGCTTTGTGATGTAGGTGATGAAAACGAAGGTGAAGAACTTAGTTATCACCACATGATGTAATGTTGTGGAGGAGGCTTGCTCGGGCCGTGCATGCACTGTTAAGCGACGACCCGTGGGAATGAACGAAAGAAAGAAGTTTTGATGTATTTTGAAAGTACTATGTTTTGTGCAATGTTAATTACATATGTAAACTAACCCTATGTACGAATGAAGCATGTTTTGAAAATGCATTTTGAATTATGGTAACAATAAGTTTGTTATTTACTTAATGACTTTCGTTGTGTTTTCGAGAAAAAAGATTTACACGAATTAAAGATTTCAAAGAAAAGAAAACAATTTTACCACGGTTTTTAAGTGTAAAAAAAGGAAGATAGAAAAAGGAGTGTTACTGTTAGGATCGGACTCAGGGAGTTTACCCTGAGATCAGGTAACCATCTTTTTTCTGGCCATAGGGAAATAAGATTAAAAGAGGAGGAAATAATTAAGAAAAAACGAATACTTGATTGATGTCCCAACCCTAAGGGTTAAGGTTTTTTAAATAGACTTCACCTTGACCTAATTAATGGTAAAAGACCAAAACGCCCAACCGACCTAAAGTAAATATACTAATAGAATTAAGCAACTAATGCTAAATATATTAGACTTGTCTAACATATTTCTTTCCTACGAATGCGTCCATAACATCACTCCGCTCTTCGGAAAACAGCTTGTCCTCAAGCGCAAAGGAAGGAAAGGTTTCTCTGAAGGTATGTAGGTCTTCCCAAGATGCTTCTTCTGAAGGTAAGTCTTCCCATTGGACCAATAACTCCCAATTACCGCGGTTGAGACGGGTACATAGAATAACGGCAGGTTCAAGAACCGAACGGCCCTCCCGGACAGGAGGTAGAGTGGTAGAAGTGGCAGAAAGCGCACCTTTGAATGGTTTCAAAAGGCTAACATGAAACACATTATGAAGGCGACAATCTGTGGGTAGCTATAGGCGGTAAGCAACCTCTCCGATGCGTTCTATGATCTGAAATAGTCCATAATATTTTGGCAGGAGTTTGTGAAGTGCCGACTTTGCTAATGTGCGGCGGCGAAAGGGATGTAAACGAAGTCACACCCAATCCTTTACCGTGAAGACCACTTCCCGATGAGTCATGTCGTACTGTGTCTTCATCCGATTTTGAGCTTGAGTAAGCTTCTCCCGAATGTGCGCCAAGGCATTGTCTCAATCCTGTAAGGCATCATCAACTGCAGCAATGCGTGCTAAACCCGGTTCATATGTTAGCATCGAGGGAGAGGGTCGACCATAAATGACCTGGAATGGAGAAGACTGAAGGGCTGAGTGGAAGGACGTATTATAACAGTATTCTGCCCAGGGTAGCCAGCGGAGCCACGATTTGGGTCGTTCCCCAACCAAACAACGGAGATACATCTCCATAGTGTGATTTACCACTTCCGTCTGACCATCGCTCTGTGGGTGAAAAGCCGATGAAATGGCCAATTTGGAACCGGCAAGGGTGAAGAGCTCAGTCCAAAAATGACTGGTGAAAACCGGATCGCGATCACTCACAATAGACTCAGGAATACCGTGAAGACGGACAATATGCGCAAAGAAAACCTGAGCCACGGATTGAGCTGAATACGGATGTGCCAAAGCCACGAAATGTGCATACTTAGAGAAACGGTCCACCACCACCAAAATAACTGATTTACCTTCTACGCGTGGCAAAGCATCAACAAAATCCATAGATATATCAGCCCAGATAATATCGGGAAGACGTAATGGCTGGAGTAGTCTGGCTGGCTGCAAGTGTTCAGACTTATAGCGTTGACATACCAAATAAGCCGAAACATAAGCAGCAACAGAGGAACGCAGATTCGGCCAATAAAAATCAGCACGTGTATGCGCAATAGAGTCTTCTGAACGTCCTCATGACATTGATCATGTGTATTGGCCAGAATAAATTGTATGAGAGGCGAGTCCGGGCAGATATAAAGACGGCGCTTGTAAAGGAGTAACCCATCGGAAACTGACCAAGCGGAAGATAATTCGCCTACATAAACTCTATGGAGTAAAAGGCTTGTCTCGGTGGAAGATGTCATGTCGCGACGAATCTCATCCAAGAAGGAGGACAGTGGTCGAGATATAGCTGATAGATGCGCCGAGGGCTCGTCGCGGCGAGAAAGAGCATCGGCGGCGGTGTTTAGCCTTCCTGGTTTGTATTCCACCATAAAATTGTACCCCAATAGCTTACTGATCCAGTGCTGCTGTGGAGAAGTCGAAATCTTTTGGCTCGAGAAGGAATTTGATGCTGTAATGATTAGTGCGAACAATAAATCGCTTTCGCCAAAGATATGGACGCCAATGTTGAATAGCTTGTGCCAAACCAATGAGTTCCCACTAATAAGCTGCTAAGGAACCATGGCGGCTCGCAAGCTGTCGGCTGAAATACGCTATCGATGTCTCGCTTGCTGTAGTACGGCCCCTATGCCTGATCCAGAAACATCGCACTCAATAATAAAGTGAGTGGAGAAATCCGGCATGTGGAGAACTAGGGCAGTGGAAAGAGTGGCCTTAAAGGACTCAAATGCCGATTGGGACTCGGTCGTCCAATGAAAGCTGTTGCGCCGGAGCAAAGAGGTCAAAGGGGCAGCCGTAGATTCGAACGCACGAATAAATTTCTGATAATAACCGGCAAGACCGAGAAATCTCCTAAGAGCAATGACAGAAGTCGGGGTAGGCCAAGACGAAATACTGCGAATCTTGTCTGGGTCAACTGATACACCCGAGGCGGACACCAGATGACCCAAATAAGACACTTGTGGAGCAGCGAACATAAACTTGGACCTCTTAAGAAGGTCCAGTGTAACGCGCAAATGGCGCAGATGATCCGTCGGACTCTTACTATATACCAGAATATCATCGAAAAAGACTAAGATAAAGAGGCGTAGATGATCTGCGAATACCTCGTTCATAAGAGCCTGAAATGTGGATGAGGCATTAGCAAGCCCAAATAGCATGACGAGGAACTCGAAGTGCCCATGATGAGTGCGAAAGGCTGTCTTCTCAATATCGTTCGGATCCATACGAATCTGATGATAACCAGAGCAAAGATCCAACTTAGTAAATAGAGTCGCCCCGTACAATTCATCTAATAACTCGTCGACCACTGGGATCGGGAACTTGTCCTTGATTGTCAGTGTATTCAGTGATCGATAATCAACACAGAAACACCAGGTCTGATCCTGTTTCCGTACTAAGACGACTGGCGAAGAATAGGGAGAGCGACTGGGTCGAATAAGCCCCAGTCGTAACATAATGGAGCACTGTCACTCAATCTCATCATTCTGTAGGTGGGGGTAGCGGTATGGTCGTACGACTACAGGATTGAAACCGTGAGCTAGGCAGATGCGATGATCACTTGATCGAATGGGATGGAGGCCATCCGATTCGGTGAAAAGATCCCTGAACTCCTATATTAAGTCAGAAATGCTTGCTGGTGTGTCGGCGGCGGACAGAGCAGTCAGCGTTATCGCCGGTCTAGCAGGTAAGGCAGACAAAATTGCCGGAAGGCCTTGGGGCGTAAACTGGAGAGTGAGAGAATCGAAATCCCAAAGGACCGGGCCAAGAGTACGTAACCAGTGTACGCCCAATACTGCATCCAGACTAGGGAGGGGTATCACATAAAAATCAGTCGTGAAAAATAACCCAGAAATAGAAAACGAGACGTTCCGACAAACCCCTAAACATCTGACCCGCGCCCCGTTGGCCACATAAACCGTCATGGAAGCGGCGGACCACAGCTGCAAGCCCAGACACGCAACGACACAGACGCTTAGGAAGTTATGCGTACTGCCCGTGTCTGCCAGACCACGGAGAACCTGAGAAGAAAAGGTGGCTGCGAATGTCAACTTAGATGCCTCAGGTGAGCCTACTATAGCGTGGAGTGAAATATTAGGCTCAATGATCTCTGTCTCAACTGTGTCGTCATTTGGTTCATCTGTGGATTTAGAGTCGTCGTCACAGTAAAGCCAAAAAAGGAGTTTGCAAGTATGGCCTCGGGAATAAGGCTCGTCACAGTTATAACACAGACCACGGGGCCTCCACTTAGTCATCTCGGTGCGAGAAATACGTTTAAACGTACGCTGACCGGGAAGTGGTTGTCCGACTGAGGAGGGCGCCGTGAGTGGTTCGCTCGAGGGTGTAGTAGAAGGGCCTGAGGCCCGAATGAACCTGCGGTTCCCAGGCACAGAAGCAAGTGCCGAGGAGGAAATAGTACGTCGTTCATAAGCACGTGCTAATGCCATAGCTTGTTCTAACGTAGGTGGATCTTGTAACTCTACCTCTAAGCGAAGTGAGGTGCGTAAGCCGGCAGTAAAATGATGGATCGCCTGATCTAGAGTGACATAGAGGGCCCTGGTAAATAGACGCTGAAATTGCTTTTGATACTCTTGCACTGTGCCTGTCTGCTTTAAATCAATTAATTCCCCCAATGTATTGGACTGAGAAGATGTGCTGAAACGTTCGATGCAAGAATATTTGAAGTGATTCCATGAAAGTTCTGCCTTATCATCCCGGAATCGTTCATACAAGTCAGCGGCCTCATCCTGTAAATGAAAGGCGGTTAGACCCACCCACCTGGAAAGTGGGATATTCTGGCTCTGGAAATAATGCTCACATTGGTTCAGCCATCGGTGAGGATCTACCGAGTCATCATAGGACAAAAAATCCAACCGAGCACGAATAACAGGTCGTGTGCCATCGCTGGGGTAAGTGACATATGGCCCAATCATGTCTGGATCCGCTATTGGTTGATCGGGGCTAGGGTTAGTAGTAGTTGTTAAACCCGGGCTGAAGCGCTGAACTGAATGGTGGATTGGCCCATTCGGATTGCTCGGCCCATACGAATCGCCGTTGGACAAAAAAGTCTCATTCGGCCCATGAGTAATCCCTTCGAAAATCGGTGGAGGAGCCTCGGTTTGTGGCCAAGGCACGATCGGCACCTGTGGAGATTCCCTGATAGGATATGCCGGCGCCGGATGTCCAGATGCAGAAGGCGTGGCGAAGGGCGACGCTGCTGCGGTTGATGGTCTAAAAACGTTTGCGACTGACGGAATGAAAGAGCTGTTGCGCGCACTGGCCGCCGCAACAGGAACAACAGAAGCAGCGGCAGACGGTGAACTCTGCGCGGCTGACGGCAGAAACGTCGGGGCGGAAGACAGAAATGCCGGCGCTGTTGTGACGCGAAAGAATGAACGGCCGGCGCTGGAAGAAGTCTGTCGTACGTGTTGCGCGCGCTGGCCGCCGTAACAGGAACAACAGAAGCAGCGGCTGACGGCGAACTCTGCGCGGCTGACGGCAGAAACGTCGGGGCGGAAGACAGAAACGTCGGCGCTGGAAGAAGTCCATCGTACGAAACCGGCGTGGTCAGAAACCTTGGCAGTGACGGGGTGTTGCGCAGCGTGGGCTGCAGTTGCTGCGGTGCGACGTAATTCGAGGCCGGTGCGCACTGCTGTGCAACAAAATTTGCGGCCAGTGAGGAGGCTGCAACGTCGGGTGTTGGCGGCATGACCAAAACCAGCAGTGGAGGTGACGGGTTACTCGTATTGCAGAGGTGCGAAATTATTATTTCATGATTTTTTTGGGATTGCTCCAATAGCTGAAGCATTCGCTGTAAGATTGCAAACGACATCGACGATTCCTCTCCTATAACTGACGTCGCTGGTGAATGAGAATCGGGTTCGGATGAGGGATTTGGCTCTGATACCAAATTGTTAGGATCAGACTCAGAGAGTTTACCATGAGATCGGTAACCATCCCTTTTTCTGGCCATAGGGAAATAAGATTAGAAGAGGAGAAAATAATTAAGAAAAAACGAATACTTGATTGATGTCTCAACCCTAAGGGTTAAGGTTCTTTAAATAGACTTCACCTTGACCTAATTAATAGTAAAAGACCAAAACGCTCAACCACCTAAAGTAAATATACTAATAGAATTAAGCAACTAATGCTAAATATATTAGACTCATCTAACATATTTCTTTCTTACGAATGCGTCTATAACAGTTACAAAATGTATGGTTGTTACAATTTTTTTTAGGTATTACTAACTTGTTTGTCAATTTATTTTTCCAATGAAACCAATATGAAGTTGCAACATTGTACCTACATATGTTGACAATTTTCACAAATGAAAAGTAACGTGAAGTTGGCGGAGCATAAAAGAATATAAATGTAACATTACTTAGAGCAGCTAAGTTTTAAAA
The DNA here is from genome assembly GCA_003255005.1 of Begonia fuchsioides. Lineage (NCBI taxonomy): Eukaryota > Viridiplantae > Streptophyta > Magnoliopsida > Cucurbitales > Begoniaceae > Begonia > Begonia fuchsioides. The sequence goes on from QAOC01023677.1 coordinate 47,794, forward strand.
TTTGTGCATAGAAAAAGCAAGTGACATCCTATACAAGTTTCTATATATAGGCTAGAACATCCATAGTCAGCTGCAAGCAATAAAACTGGCATAAAATATGTAAATTAAAAAATATTATTCGCAGCTTCGTCGCAAATAATATTACTCTGAGGTTGTATTACTTGCTGTCATGTGATATTACGAAGAGAGTCATAAAAACATATGTTTGAAATGATATTTGTCTGTGACACAAATATCATATAAATGTTTATTTTACTTGTATGTCTAATATATCTTATCAGGTATGTTGAAACAAGGATCTTGTTTCTGTCTGAATTTGTTTTAGTACTTCTAATTACATTACTTTCTTGGAAGATTATGATTTACGTTTGATATTTCGATGCAGATCCTTTCAAATTGGAAGAGAAAAGTTTCTTATCCCATGGCTTCTTGTTTTAATCCATTTGGTATGCTATTCAGATTGGACTTCCATCACGACTTTGTAAATATATAGTCTTTACAACTTTTTATTTATGGGTCTTAAATGGTCCACAGAGATACTCAGGAACTGATCTTCATGGTGCCACTGCTAAAGTCGTGGATATGCCCCACCACTGTATGTAATCTTAAAATTTCGTTCTACCTTTCTACATCGTTTTTCAACTTGTTTATTTTTAACTTGCTTTAGTTCTTCCATGTTCATAATATCAATTCCTTGCTTATTTCTTCAATCCTTCTCAGAATATTTTGGGTCCAAAAGGATGAATTTGTGGTTTCGTTTTCGAGAAGATATTCATCAGATTCTGAAGCACTAAAACTGAACGTTATCTTGCCTGCAACACTTTGAAACAGTGTTTAATTTTGAAAATGTTTCGTGTTTTCTCTTTATTCTAATGATGTAATGAGTCAACGAACCAGTCAGCATTTGGTATCTTATTTGGAGATGTAAAATTGAGCTTATTATGGTTGTAAGAGTGTCCAATGCAACATGTCAAGAGTACTATAATCTTGAGAATATAGGACCATTGTTTGGTGGCTGCAAGCTAACATCTTGTAATTGCCACTTTCAATAGCTGCCGGATCGATTTTCGCATGAATTTATTCTAAATTTAAAGCTAGCCAATGAAGAAGTTTCAAAAAATGGGTAATTCTTTAAATTTTGGATCGAGTTTTTGAATTTCGAGTGGTATTTCGATTGGAGCTGATTTTTAATCAATTTTGTGTTAGATTTGTTTCGATTTAACCGATTTTAGGTCAAAATTTTGCATTTTTGACATTTTTAACACCGAAAATTATAAATTGACCAATATAGTTGCTGGCATATATGAAGAGGACAACGTGGGGCAATGAGAGCAGTCCACGTGTAACGTCCTTTAAATTCAACAAAACCGGCCGTCATCCCTGACGCGGAGCATCAGATTTTCTTCGTCTCCTTAAATGCCCGAGGCTTCTACACGCTACTCCGTCGGCCCCGGAGCCCTCGTCTCAGCTTAGCTTTGTCCGCCACCCAACTAATAATATCCACTGCCTAGCTCTTCATTTTTAAGCTGTAATTATTGGGAGCTGTGCTGCCCTTCGCCACGTCTCGACATCTGTCCGTGTTCTTCTCCATGGGCCAGACATCGGTCCCCGTCGAAATCGAGCATTGTCGCATTCTCTGCGGCGGTGACTTGTTTGAATAGCACGTGTTTGTAAAAGGGTGGTATCATTTGGGTTCATCCTATTGCTTAGCTCGAATTCCACTGGATATGTGCAGATAATTAATTTTTATTGATTTATTCTTGAATTTATAGTAAAAACTAGTTATATTTCTTAAATATTAAATTAAATAAATAAAAGTAATTAATATGTCAATTTTCTATTATAGATTTTAACTGACTTTTAAAATGATAAACAATCATCAAATTTAACATATAACTTACAAATTTCTATGTTCTGAATGTTTAGTTTTGATTAATTTAAGTTTCATGGCATACGAGCAATATAGAGAAAGTTATAGTCGAAATATCAAAAAAATTATTATAGGAATTTTTAAAATTAAATAGTATTAGAGTTACTTTTTAATTTAATTTAATTTTTAATCTTATTTATGTTATTTTGTGTTATAAAATAATTATTGAATGAAATGAAAATGATACGAAAATTCACGTGATTATTTTTTTTATATTTTTTTGATTTACTTTTTAGAAATCCAATTTTTCAAATTTCAATAATCCTGTACTAACAATGGAGGAAGAAGACTGAGCAAGAAGAGTGCGAGGGAGGATCGGACATAATTGCAAGCTCCGAATTCCGATAACAAACAGACAATAAACTCTTTTCTTCTTCCGTAGGTTTAAAACGTCTTTAATAGCACGGCCATGGCGTTTACTTTCTTGCCACGCTGAAAAACTTAACCATCGGAGAGTTTAATGATCGTCAACTACCACCAACCTGGGGTTTCCCCGTCGCAGCCTATAAATTCATCCCATCCAGCAGCCATGGAAGCACAGACCTCTTCTGCAAGCAAGGTTTCTGAGGTTTACAAGTTCGAAATCTAGACCCTTTGACATGGCAAGCTCGATGTTGATTTGCGCGGCGGTGTTGCTCGTGGCGGTCGCCCCGCTGACGGCGGAAGCCATTGACTGCTCATTCGTAATCGGAGAAGTGTCCAGCTGCATCCCGTACCTGAGGCGCGAAACCCCCAAACCGACCGACGCTTGCTGCGGCGGCGTTAGCGGACTGAACAGCGCGGCAAAAAGCACACCGGACCGTCAGGCTGTTTGCGAATGCTTGAAGGCGGCGGCGCAAAGTATTCAAAGCCTCGATGTCGCCCTCGCCAGTGGCCTCCCCAAGGAATGTAACGTCAATATTCCGTACAAAATCAGCCCTTCCACCGACTGCAACTCGTAAGCATCTCTCTCTTTCTCTCCAATTGGTTTTACGTTTTCCGCCATTTTCGACCTCACCAAAGCTTTCTCTGATCCAACGCAGCGTCAAGTGAGGTCGCCGAAGAAGAAACCGTTCGTCTTTTTGGACGGAATGAGTTTGATGAGTATTACTACCAGTAGCTAGCTTTGAGAATAAACATGGCCAGTTGGATTCCGGCGAGTCTTTCTCCTTCTGTACGAGCTGCAATGGTGGCTGTCGTGTCTTTTCATGAACAGCTACTGTTGTTTTACTGTCGTGTGTTGTTACTTTCGTGGTTGCTGTACAACCTTAATATCTATTTAATCTACTTTTTATTTTAATTTTTAAAAAATTATGATTTAAGTTTTAATCTTAATTTTTTTAAATAAACATTTATAAAACTGAAATGATTTAAGTTTTAATCTTAATTTTTTTAAATAAACATTTATAAAACTGAAATGATCGTGAGTAAAAAAAATTTAAAATTAAATAAAATTTGACTAAAATTTCAATAAAATTTAATATAAATCTTAAAATTGATTATAAATTAAAATTCAAACCAAATATAAGGAAACTATATATTTTAATGTTATAGTTTAAACGTAAAATAAAACTAAATCGAAATTGTGACCGTTAGTTTCGGTTCTGGTTTTAAAAATTTAAAATCTTGAGTTCCGATTCTAGTTCTATTTCGAGATAAAATTGGGCTAGACCAGCCTGTGATCCTCTCTCTCCAGCTTTGAGTTTATGAGATGAAAGTTGACCACTCAAAACTACCAACAAAAATCAAGGATTAACCAATAAGATGTGTTGAAAAAAGTATAGCTAAACGTGTCTCACAAGACTTTAAATAGAAACAAATATTAAATGACTAAATTCAAAATAAAAAATAAAATACAAACTTTAATTAACTATTGCACTTATTAGGCTTGTTTGAATTGTGAATGTCCTCCATCAATCTCCACTATGGGAAATAAAATTCTTCTTCAAATTAAAGAATTTACAAAATTCTCTTCGATCATAGATTAGTTTAGTGCAAAGTAATTCTGACAAATATCATAATATTAGTTTTTTGTTATCACACTTATAAGTAATTAAACATATGTCACATTCTCAAAATATAAAACTTTACAAACACTACATAGTTGTAATTCAAAATAATTTTTTTACAAATTCTTTTCAAAACACATGTATTTTAGTGAGCTTACTCCACCGGTCAAAATCTCGCTTAACAACGACAAGGCTCCACGGAAGACACTCTCCTCCTTCTTCATATTTAATCCTCAGGTGATATTTCTTGAACATTCAAGTCTTCACCTACATTGCAAAGTCTAACTAATGAGCTTAAAACTCAGTAAGTATTGCAAATAAAACATGAATGAAGTAATGAATGATATGATTTAAAACAATGCAGATTATTTCATTTTTGTGGTGTGGATCCGCCCCCCATATGACGACCATCCACAAAACGTGATTTTAGGATTTACATAACGTATATCATTAGGAGATATAACAA